>JAYRBT010000177.1:27656277-27721765 GCA_036023395.1 Myiotriccus ornatus | reverse complement strand
TCTTTTCTTTTCTTTTCTTTTCTTTTCTTTTCTTTTCTTTTCTTTTCTTTTCTTTTCTTTTCTTTTCTTTTTTCTTTCCGTTCCTTTCCTTTCCTTTTTTTCCCCATTATTTTCTTCTTTGTATTCTTCCGATTTAATTTAATTTTTAATGTGAGTGCCTGTGGGCTCATTTATTGCTCATCACTTACAAATATGGACCTGGCCTACACAGGTAGAGTGTGATAGGGATACCAGGCATGAAAAGTAATACACAGATGAGAAATCCCCAAAGTTACATCAATGATAACTTAAATTATGTATCTCTGGAGCCAAATAAGCCAAGCAATGTTATTTTCTTCAAAGTTTTTTTGTTCTAACAGATGTCAAAACTAGAACCAAACGTGACATGAACTTATTTTCTTGATCAGTACCATACAGTGAACTAAGCCACAGGCTAAATCACAGAAGGTTTGAGAATAAAGAGATTTTTCAGATGATAGTAAGCAGAGTTCTTACTTTCAAAGTTTGTTGGGATTCTTTTATATGTCCTTGGAGTTTCTAGTTCTATTTTACTCTTCTTCACAAATAATGAAGGAAAGAAAGAAAAGATGGCAAGATTTAATGTGCAGTGAAAACGTCATGAAAAGGGTATGATGCACAAAAAGCCCAACCCTAATCCCATCCCTTAATCAAGAAAATTACTTACAAAACTAACTATGGGAATGAATTCACAAGTGAAAGAAATTGAATTTCTAGGGACTAATGTTGCTGCTTTTCATCTGAGACATAATAATTATCCAGGAGTCCACTTCTTGCACAAGTTAATCATCAAACAGAAGGTGTTAGCTTAAGCCAGAGAAATAGCTCAGCTAGCAAGAAGTAACTCTTTAGCAGTGAGCTGAATCATTTGGATCAGGTGACTGCCACTAGAGATTCTGTCAAAAAAATGTTCAGCCAGAATCAGAAATTGTTTTAAAGCAAAGGCTTGAAAACCAACCATGGTCTTGTCCTAACTTACTCAAAACTCCTCTTTTACATTGCAAACTGCAACAACAGATCAAAAGCCGTGAGGAGCTTTGAGGAGTACTGCCTGGGCTAAGGCGTGCTCGTAGGGGATGTATTTAAATCAGTGCCTCTTGCCATTTCAACTCAGTGTCACTCCTGAGTTTCATCAAAGGCCCTGTCTTCATCTACATCTGACCCAAAATAAATACAGTATACAATTTTTTAAAAATACTTCAAAACTTTTAAAAGTGGATTAAGGAGAGACAAGAAAAGATCTGCACAGTTCAAATAATAGTTTCCTTGAACCTGAAAGGTGACTCATGGGAAGACAGGATGCAGACCGAAACTAAAGTCAATATTTCCAAATAAATTTGGTATGCACTTATTCTGAAATATTTTCTTTCTTCCTAGACTAATCAAGTTGATTTTAAAGTATAACAAGTTAAGCAGTATAAAGAACTACTTAAAATATGGTACCATCATTCACAGGAGTCTTTTTGCAAAGTAAGTTCTGTAAATTAAATAAGTTCTGTAGTATATCACACAATAACTGTTCTGTAGACAAAACTTCAAAACCTAAACAAATCACTGGAGTTTAAATATATAAAATAACTTCTGTGCCTTCTTGATTTTGAAGGCAGGTGCTTTACACAGAGTTCTAGCTTCCCTTTATCCCTCCCAAGTAACCAAAAACCCTGTAAGCTATGTTCCTCATGGTTTCAGTTTAATAATCAAACCAAATCACAGTCATATATATTTCTTCAGCCTGTAGGTAATAGAACATAATGCTTAACCATAATTTAAGCAGTGCATCTAGGTTTGGCAGCATATTATCCCTATTTTTTATCATATCCACATTACTGGGAATGCAGCGGAGAATGTGTGGAGTGCATGCCTTGCTGTTAGGCTGGGGGGCTGTGCATCATTTGTTTAAATGATTACAGTGAATTAGCTACAGTCAGACATGTATGTGCTTCCAAAGGGATTTTTTCTAGCACGTTTTGTCCACCTTGCCCAGCAGGTAAGAACCTGCTACTTCTGAGTTTGATCCAAAACCAGTAAAGTCCACTGTAGGTTTTCAATTCAATTCAAAAGGCTTCAAATCAGGCCATTTACTCTGTTTGCAAAAAGGATCTTCAGACAACAATCGAGACTGGGGGACCCTGCGTGTAGGCCTGAATCGAGTCAGTGCACTTCACCACGGAGGAAAAGGGGAGGATTTGCTTTTTTTGGTGGTGTTTTTATTTTGTTTAATTTACAAGACCCTTTGTCTGAGACAGGGCCAGTTTTCCCTTCCAACTCCTTCCTTTTTCTCCCTGTCAAAGGGCAAGTCCAGTGTTTGGCCGCCTGAGCAGCAGGATCCCAGAGCCGAGAGCCTGCGCCTGCGGTCGTCAAGCCCCTTGGAGGCCTCGGTGACATATAATCCCAACCTATGGCTCCACGTGCCTCTCCTCGCCACCCCGCACCGCTGCCAGCGCTCCTCCCTGGCAGGCCTGGTCCGTCTCCATGGTGACCAGTGGGCTCGGCTGGCTGCCGCTGGCCTTGCCACCTGCTAGTGCCTTGTCTCTCAAGTGTAAGGAGCAGCAGCGCAGCCCCTCCATTTGCTGCTCAGAATGCCTCGGCGGAGAAGCAGGCTCACGGAGCAATTACATAGTGATGATTATATTAAAAAATGGCTTTATGAGAAGGGAAAAGAAAAGCAGCGCTTGGACTGTGGCTTTCCTTGATGGAAGACGAGGGAGGTGGCTGGGTGGGCGTGCATCCCCTTCTGCCCCCCTCTCTGCTAGGATGCAGTGAGCAATGGTGGGGGCAGAGAGGGGGACTGGGAGCTGCTTCTGTGCTTGTGGCTACACCTTGCCCTGGGAAGGAACAATAAAAGAAGAATGCATCTATAACTGATGGTGTGGTGAGGAACAGGCCATGTACAGCTGAAGTGCACTCCAGGCTCTTGCTCTCTCACACATATGCAGCCAGGCAGGGATACGCACAGCCATTTCTGCGGACTCCTTGCCGGCGAGTTAAGTGTGTGGTTTTTTCATTGCAGTTTTCCAGGAAAAAGTGTAAATCAGAATGAATGAGAGGAAATGGCCACTCACTCTGGGCATGTTTACTCTGTTGTTAATACCAAGATAAGCATGTTGGCTGACCCTAAACTGGGAAGTGTTGGGACACTTGATAGGACCCTGCAGGCTGCAGTGGCACATCTGTGGATGTAGTACTGTTTGCAACTGAACAAGCTCTGAACTTGGGTGTAACACTGGGAAACGGCTGCTGTTCTGTTCCCAGAGCCATGCTGATCAGCCTGCACAGCCCGATGGGCCTCCACCAGCTCCAGCTCCCCACGCTGCGCTCCCCCACACAGCGTGGGCATGTCCTTTGCTGGCAGCCAGAGAAGCAGCCTACGCTACTGAGAGGTGCTGCAAACCACCCACCCAGAGTATTGCCAGTTCTCCCTAGTAACTGGATTTTATCTCCTTTTTTGAGTTAGCCGGTAGCATGGAGATAGAAGAAGCTGTTGCCTTTGCAGATTTTAGCAACTCTGACAGGTTTGCCTTTCCTACAGTCCCTGCTCACAGAGAAGAACAGCCAAGGAGCACTACAAGAACTGCTAGGAGAAGGAGGTACATCTGTAAGAGTCATAGGAAGCCTCTGAGTGTGAGGAAAAAAAGATCATTTGATTGTGTGTTTTACAGGAATCGATGTGGCCCTTAAGTTGAACAGCTAATGAAAGAGCTGTGAGGTGAGCTATGCAGCTGGAAGGCACAGCCAGGAAAATACAGCATCAACTGATCGGATTCAGTACATTTGGGGAGTTAGTGTTCCTCTACCATAAGGCAGCACTTCACAGGAATGTCTGTGCACTGATCTTATAGAGTCTTCTGTAGGAACATGTAAAGCAGGACCTAAAACCCCACTCCTCATGGTAAACCATTTCAACTATCTAATGCCTCATGATGACAAACAGTAGGAGATGCAGAATAGGAAGACAGACAAAAGAGTCTGGCATGTTAACATAGAGATTTCCTGACTTTGAGAGGTATCTCTCCTGAGACTAGGCCTCTGGCCACTGAAATGCATCATTCCCATCAGCTAAGGGAATATATCCCTCCTCAAGGAGGGATTATAATGCCCAATATTCAGCCCTGTCTAGCAGCATCCCTCAGTATTCAAGTGAGAGCAGCCAGTGTCCTGAATTGGGTCCCTGCAACGTCTTGTAGGCTTTGGATCTGGAAGTTACTCCCTGGAGGAGTGTGAGAAGGCAGGGAGCATCTATTCAGTTCAAATTCAGTCAAAGCATTTGTTTTTCACTTGGGTCAAATTTGACATGGAGGAGAAAAAAGAAAAAACAAAACAAAACAAAACAAAAAGCAAGGAGATAGTGGAAAAAGGAAGAAATATAAATACATAAATTATACCGTTCTGTCTCAAGAGCTGATGTGCTGTTGAAGCAACACATGATTTTCAAAAACTAATTAGTCAGATTGGAAATATTTACCATGAACTACTGAGAAGAACTAGGTGCTTCCCTTCAGTGACAGTTGCGTATCAAAAGCAACATTTCAGTCCCTGGTCAGGGGAAAAGAAACATCAAGGTAACAAAAAACCTACCCCAAGACTCCAAACAAAACAACAAAAAGTCCCCTAAGGGTCCTCGTACATAAGAGACAAGTTTGGGATTTTCCACTATTCGATAATGCTAATCAACTGATCTATTTTTTTCTTCAGCATCCCAAAATGCTTGCACAAAAGTCTGAGTAATTTACAGCTGCAAACACAGTTTGAGAGAAATCTTTACACAGTTCTAAACTCTCCAATCGCTAACATTTCTTTTAGTATTCTAAGTCTTTTTCCTTATGGAAACAAGCTCTTAAAAAGAGAAGAAACTCAAACAGGAAAAACTCAAACAGCTTAAATTAATAAGTCCACTCAAGGTAATGTACATATTTTCACTGAAAAGCACCTGCCGCGGGGTATCTTGTTGCAAGGTGGGCATTGATGCATCCTTACATTCAGAAGTAGCTCCTGCCATGGCCCCAGCAAGGATCAGCACTGAGGCAGGGAAAAAGTAGGCCTGATGTAGCTTTTCAAATTGATGCTGCTTGTGGAGAGGAACAAACAGCTCATCTCCAACTGAGGGGCTGACTCTCGTCATTTATTCATGGCCAGCCCCCTGCCTGGATGGAAATAAAAATGTTTCAAAGATGACTGTGTGGGGGAGCTGGAGGACAGCTTGGAGGCACACTGAGGTTAGCACATTAATTTTTTATCTCTGGAGACTGGGTATCCAATTATGCTTAGAGTACACAAACAACTTTGGCTGGTCTCTCCAGTAGAGATTTATCCACATAATAAAATCTGTGACAGAACTGGGCACATCAGGCTGATGCCACAAAATAATGTACACAGATGGTTTTGCAGGTCAGATGCTCAAGCTAACAGAGGGGCAGGAGGGCACAGGACTGCATTCTCATTAAGCACATGTATTGCAGGATGGACCAAACTGCACTCAGTAGCAAGGCCAGCGACAGCCTGCACAATGTACTCTATTTAGGACTCTCTTTTGCTTGTGGGCATAAGATCCTGTTCAGTTGTTTACTGCACAGCTGCCTGCAACCAGCGTTTCACATAGCAAAATGCCACTGAAAACTCTTCCCCTTTAAAGAAAAGGAAGTTTTTTTCTCCATGTAGACAGACTATCCTCTTCTCCAGGAATTAAGGAAGAGCATTTATACTAGTACGCTCATTCACAGACGCATTTGAATAGATAGAAGTCTAATGTAATTCCTTTATCAGAACAGTCTCAAAATTTGTGAGCACCAGCTGCCCCCAGAGCTGGCCTGTACCCATGGAGCGAGATGGAATAAAACAGCAGGTGTTTTGTGGCAGGCTTGGATGCACCCTGAGCTCACAAATCTCATGCTCTCAGTGCCAACATGTAGAGGAAAAGTCAGCAGAGAAAAAGTCTGAGAATGGCATGGGATCATTGATTTTTATCAGTGGAGTTGAGGAAGGAGGAAGTTGACTTTTTTAAGAGTTTAATGTAATTTCCTTTTTACAGTTCCATATTCAGGTAAAAACATCAGAGAGTAGGTAAAAAATAAATGTGTGTGTAGGCAGAGGCAAGACTAGACACCGAGGAAGGGCTATTTCTCTGTGTCAAAGGGCTAGATAAAGCATACAAATAAAGCAATTAAAGCTCAAACAAAGCACAGACTAAGGTGTTTGAAGAAAGACAAAGGCCAGAGAAAATGGCTGAACTGTCTTCATGTTGCAGTGGGTAAGCTGGGGAAGGAGGACAGAAAGAGAGAGAGATGTAAAGAGATGTAAATAAACAAACCTTCTACCACAGTCAAGGACAATGAGATGTACCAAGGAGGCAACTTGGGACTTGAGCCAGTGTCGGTTCTTAGAGACTCACCTATCTAGTGATTCTCAGTTTCAAGTAGGTTCCTCCTACCTACATCTCTTTTCCAATCTGTAGGTAATTTTCTGACCTACTCAAATTCGTTTCTGCATGAGAAGATGAGAAAGAGGACTGAGTGTGCAGAAAGACAAGAGGCTTTCACCTCTTGAGCTGGTACAATGAAGGGCATCAATAACTGAATCGTGCAGAAGCTCTGCTCCCTCCTGCATCACCACAGCTGCTGTTACCACAGGTTCTGCAAGGAGTGGAAGCTGAAGAGGAGTCGTTGGTACAAAGTAAGGAAGTTTATGCTCCAGCTGCCCGCCTGAACTTTACCGACCTGGTGCTCACCTTCTACTGCATGGCAAATTCCAAATGGCTGGTTTGAATTTCCCTTGTCTTTTCTAAATCAGGCTGCTCATATCTCTGACACACTGCTAAGCAAATAACCAGATCCTACTCTATACCGCATCTCTGGTCCTCCTGTACAATGGGTTGTGGATTAGCTGTTTGGATCAACATCCCCCCACCTTCTCTCCCCCTTAGCCCCCCCTCAAGCCCCAAGCCCATGCAGAGAAGATTCTTGAAGCTTGAGACCTACAATGCTGCAGACCTGTCAAATCTAATTCATAACACATGCCTAGCAGTTCTTAGGGGAGGGGAAAGATCTGATGCCCTGGCTCCCCACCATACCCCTGTATGAAGGAACCATTAAATGACTGCAAATTAGCGATGCGGACATTTAGCATTCACATGGAAGATAAACAGAAACATAAATTAAATATCGCTCTGTGAAAGAGAAAAGATGCAAGATCTGAGCTCAAGGCTGAAAACAAACATGCAAAAAGGAACAAACAGCCCATGTGACAGCTAAGCCATTTGGGAGTGTTACCTTCCAGCATCTGAGACTTTCCCCAGGGCTGATCTGCACATTTGCATGGCTGTCGCCTGTACCTCACTGGCTCTCAGCTGGTTGTTAAGCAGACTCTCTCCACTCAGGAATCTGGGCTTCAGAGTGGTTTACCCCAATGGCTCCTAAACTTCTTCCTGTTTGTGGATCTGTGCATCAGCAGCTTCCCTCTGCTACATGTACCACACAGGAGCTCTGGGGGAACACAAATCTGAGCAGCTTTCGCTCTACCCTTTCCCACACTGTAGACACATCTTTTTTTCCATTGGCCAAAGCCAACTGCTCCTAACCTTACCATAGCTTTTCTAGCTCTTCTTGCTAACTTCTGTAATTTCCTAAGCACCAGCGACACAAGGACCAAGAGTGTCACTGGCATCTATGACAAGTTGAGGGGCAAGGAACATTATCCTTTTTTGTTTGGGCATCCATGCAAGGCCATTATGAATATTAATTCATTACAGATTTGCAATATGCCTCTCAGGTATGCAAATATTACTGACTACTGCAGGCACAGGAAAAAACAAACAAACAATCAAAAAACCCCAGAGCTGATGTAAATGCTAAGTAAACAAATGCTACTGGCTGAACACTGACATTCCCCAGCCTGCCTAAGCAGTCACTCTTAGTGCATTGACAGTTCAAGTTTATCAGCAGCTGGAGAAGTCAAAATTACTTTTGCTGTGAATCTACAAAACATGTGAATAACTAAAAGGTAGAGCATAAAAGTGACAGAAACATAGGGATTGCCAAGTGGCATCATACTAAACAGTCCTTCAAGATCAAACAGTGGCTAGTAGCAGATGCTTTGGAGGAAGGAAACCCCCTTCTACATCTCCCTAGGGACAATGATCAATTATCCTGCTTAGAAAGAAAATGTTTTCCTACTTCCACATTTCTTGCAGTTCTTCTTAGTGTATTAGAAAGTGTTTCCATGCATATTTTTCCCTATAAGCATTTCATTGCTTTACTACCTTGAACTAAAACGACACAGATCACATGCTTTTGAAAGTGAACAAAGCTATCTACACAAATCCCAAGGTGACAGCAAACATCACAAAGTATTGCACACTGGAAAATTGAGAAACAGGGGATTACAGACTTTGAAAAATCAGTAATAGAACACAGTTGCCTTGACTTTCTGTTCCTTGGCTAAGAAGCACAGGAAGGACAGTCAAATCGGGTGATGGACCTTATGATGGACCACACTGAGCATATGTGATTCATATATAAATTTGGACCACTAAGATTCCTTTCAGCCTTGTACTAGTGTGGGGAATTGAGGCGCATAACTCTTCTCTCCTCTCATGTTCCAGCTCTCATCCTTGCAGATCAATACTGATGTGGTTTCATAGATTTTCCCAAACTGTAACTAAGAAGCAGCTTTTGGTGAAGTTGAGGGTAAGCTGTTCGAGGAGCAGATGAAGGAATAAGGGAGAAAGGTGCTGTTAGTTTCATACCTAAAATCTGAGACACTGGCAAATGCCTCTTATTCAAAGGTAAAACAAAGGTAACTCCCTCAAACTATTGGATGTGTATTTCCTTGACAAGCCTGCTAAGAGCACTGGGAGGCTGTTTGATGATGGGCAGGTTGGGCATCTCTTCTTCCCCCCCTCTCCGCTCTCCTTGCCACTTCCTTCCCATAGGAGCAGTAATGGGAAAGTGACTTGCTGCAGAGATAATGCTGGGTTTGAAATGAATTTCTGACTAGCTGAGCCAGCACCCATGTGAGCTGTGGCTGATTAGCTCTAAGCATCCAGGTCCCAATCACTCACAACTGAGCCAGGCAATAATGCCAGCCTCCGCAAGGCAAAGACAGGATGGAGGCAACACACCTGAAAAGGATCTCAAAGGTAAAGGGAAAATACTACTCACGTTTGTGGTTTTCATTTCTGTGGACAGGGGAAGAGTGGGTCTCCTGCTCACGGGCTTCATCACCCTCTTCGCTGGCGAGGTGGGTGTGAGCATAGTGGTAGCTCAGCCCAGGCCTGTTCTTGTAGCGCTTGCCACAGACTGGGAGGAAAGGAGATATGAGGGAGGGGAAGACAAAATGAAAACATCAGTGTGATCCACAACCATAGCAGCATCCTCTCAAATAATGCTCCCTTTTCCTCTGAGAACAGCACCACACACTCCATGCACCTGCCCAAAACCCTTCCCACTGGCACTGGTGGAAGATGACAGAGGGCAGCACTGCAGCCACACGTTCCCTGAACAAGCTTTCTTCCCACCTTGCTGCCAGCAGCTCATTCCTACAGGCCTAGGCAAATGCACATTCAATCCCTGCAGCTCATACAGCCCTAATCCACTCTGCTAAGATTACTAACAAGACTGCACATAAAATTAAATGAAATGCCAGTTCCAGTGTTGGTACTGCACAATGCACAGCAATGGGAACAAGACTGAGAAGAAAGGGCATTATTTTCTTCATTACTGATCTCTGAAAGAAAGGAAACAGTTGGGGTTTTTTAAAAACTTTCTCTAAAAGGTTAATAAATAGCTTTATTCAGATTCCTAGTCAAGATAAGGAGATGGAAATCATTCACAGTTTCTTGCTAGAAGAACATGTGATAGTGATATGTATTTGCCCATGTAAACTTCATATTCAGCATCTCAATAAATAATACAATGTGCGGCAGAGAATCCTCCTTCTGAACTTTTGTTTATTTTAGGACTAAGTCAACAGATATTAAGAACAGGATCAAACAACTCAGGGTGATGAAAAGTCTACATTTTCATAGGGAATTCAACACAAGGACAAGCTACATCTTAAGATTCATTACATACAAATTGAGTTCCTATGAGGGATTTAATTCATATTATTTTCTCTAAAAGTTACCACTTTTTATCTTCAAAGCATTCTCAGAATGTCCATTTTCTTTTATACAGCTGTTTTGTCCACCAAATACAATTATGGTAATTTTAAATGATTGGAAAATAAAGAAGCTTAGAGCCCTTCCTGCCAGTTTTTACTCCTAGCCACAGTTTCAGTCATGGTATTACCTTCATTAACCTTAAGGATTTCGCACAGGAGTGAATGTCCTACCCAGTAATCTGGCCTGCATAACTTGCTTAGAAGGTCAAAGGAAGTGGTACCAGAAGAGAGAACAGAACTCTGTCTTGTTTTTAGGCCCCTTGAAAACAATCTCCTAGGAGGAAGTCACCATCCACTCCTAAATACTTCATGCATCCCCAGTACTGAAACCTGGGTCTGGCGAGGTCTGGGAACAAACGCCAAAAGGCTCCACAAATAAATTTTTAAAAAATTTTAAAAACAAACAAACAAACGAACAAAAAAACCCACCTCAATTATTCACTCACATATAAGTTAAACTTTGATTTTTATACCTTTCTGGTACTACTCACAAAAACCCAACTGATGTTCCACATTCTGGAACAGATTATAGAAAATTGTAAATCAAAGCTTAGTACAATAACATATTTTGTTCTCAATATCTGCTAGCTGATTTGCAAATTCCCTCAAGGAAAACAGTTTGCCTTATTAGAAACATGTAAAACAACTTCATTATATCTATGAATATCTAGAATATTAGATGCTTTTATCCCAGTTTTCTTCATTCTGCAAGGTGATGATCACACAGTGGTCATACCAGGAAAAGGTTTTTTTCAAATGTAATATGTCCTCAGCCACAGATTTTTTGAGTCTTTGATTTTAGAAATGATAACTCCTGCAGGAGGGAGGAGGAAATGTTGAGGAGAAGTAAAATACCCATACACATATATATATATATATGCACATCCATTCTTTGAAGCATCTGCCCTTGTTTCATATGTAAACCAAACTCTATTGTCAGGCATTTTGAACAACTAGACTGCTGTTAGATGCATGCTCTCCCCAAAACATCAGTTCAGTCTCCCTTCTCCTACCACCATACATGTTTTCTCCTAATGCTTTCTGGAGAGTGAAACTACTCCTCCTTCTCTGTGATCCTACAGAGCAAAGGACAAGTAGTAAAACAGATGCTGACCAAGAGTCAAAACAAGATATCCACAGTTCTGTATGAGTTTGTCTCCATTTTTGAATACTGGAAAAAGCTTAACACTAAAGTAATCACCAAACAGGAGAGAGCTACAAAATGCACACTGTTTAAATTATTTCAGACTGGTAACCTCCTCTAATTACATAAATGTTGCAGCATTTCTTAAAATGGAGAGAGATATTTACATTTTTAGCAGATTGAGCATCATATTAAGTATCCCACTCTATCCCCCCTTATTTTTGTGTGTTTGAAGAAGAAAGTTAAAAAATTATTCTATTGCTATGAATTACCAATACTGTTCAAACACTTCTGTCAAATTATTTCCAGAACGTTATCACGTGATCAGTGCTGTACTGACAAAGGAAGAGGCACTTGCAATTAAATATCTGCATGATACATACTATCCAACTCTATCTTGCTCTCATATAGCTTGATCCTGTGTTAATGCTAATGTAAATGCAAAATGAGATAACACCCAGTCCCTTTCACCTATTAGAGGGAGTTTCAAATCAAAGATATTTCTAAAAGCCCTGCCAGACTTATTTTCATTCAACTCTACTTGAAAACATACCCACAGGTCTAGTTCTACTGTTGTTACCTTACAAAAGCATGCTGTCCTCAAATACAGGTCTCCTGTATCTTTCTCCCTCAGTGCACAAAAGGAAATTTGCAATCCCTCCTGGAAGTCCCAAACCTTGACTCCATTCCTTACAAGACTTGTGGCCTTGACTCCATTTCTTACAGGATTCTGCAGGGATTTTAGCTGCAGAATTTAGAATGGCACAGGAAATCAGATGGGTCTGCAGACTTGTCCTTCTTCAGCAAAAAATTATCAGCTCACAAGGAAAAAGCAAGAATCGATATAAGCTGAGGCAGTAGTAATTCTGCAGCTGAGCCCTTCCCACTGCCAAGACTCTTTCAGGTGGCCATCAAGGATGACAGCAATCTGAAACATGCCTAGCTAGAAATTAATCTGGAGAACTTTATAACCAGAGCTGAGGCAAAGCAGTACTGTCTACACTGTCCTTTGTAGGACTAAAGATTTGCAGTTCCAGCAGCTTTTTATTCTTGGTGTCTAGACTTTTCCATCTTTCAAAGTCATGTTCATTCCAAAGGAATGCCATGAATTGAAACTACGGAGATTTCCTCAAGCAAAATAGACTTTTGCAGGGGAAGAAGGGTGTCATGATATTAGTGAAGCAAAAGAACTGTTGGCTTCAGCGAGACTTTGCTAGAATGAAAGCTAAGTCAGAACTTCATGGTTTCTCGGGCAGATTGAATCTTCATGAATTCACCCTAATCTCTTCTTTTCCAGGTAAGAGCACATTTTATTAGTCTACCAAATCACTGTGTTAAGAAGTAGTTTCTATAAAAGGGCAATCATTAATAAACACTTAGTTCTTACATAACTCGTCCCACTGCAAGACTGGCTTTTCAAACATTAATTAATCTTCCTCCACAGTCCTGAGTGGGAAATAGTATTCTCATTTCACTTCTGAAAAAGGAGAACCACAGAGGGGCTGAGTTGCCCACACAGTGATCTTTTGACATTACCAGGACTTCATTACCAGGAATTCATGAGTTCCAGCATCCACACCAGTGCTTACACCACATCTTTCTCATTCTCGGAGCTGACAAAAGCATAATGAGAACTGGTTTTCCCAGTCTGAAATGTGTGCTGTTGATTAGTTCTTAATGCTATGCAGCTCACCCATAGCAAGTGAGAGTGTGCCTTTCGTAAACTTACAGCCTTGACTTACAGCAGCTTTGACTTTTTTATCTTTAATTTTCCTTGCTGGATAGGCTCATCATCCTTGCATGCGGTAGATTTTATCCTGAATCTCAACACTAGAAAGTTGACTTGATCTTGGTTTAGGTAGCCAAGCCCAGTGAAAACAGCGTGAGTTTGTAGAACGCAACCCACTCCAGTTCCTCCTGCATTCAAAGGATATATTTTTGCTATGACCTGATATGAATGCCATCTCAGGAACAAGCTGGGTAAGTAAGCAATAATACAGCAGTGTGGATCAAATGCCACAAATGGGGAAGAGAGAGAGATTTTATTAGGGCACCAGACACTCTCCTATGATAAACGTTACTTTCCTTCCAATTTGAAGGCTGAAATGAAGATGTTACACAATTGTGTTATAGGGGGAAAACGTAATTTGCAGACATTGTAATCACAAGCATTGAATGTTTCATAAAAGAGAGTTCTCTTTTAGGTTCTAGCCTGTAAAAACCTGCAATTCTTTGGATAAGCAAATTCCCACTCTGTTTACGTTTCTCATAAAGTTTTGTAAGTAAAATTAATATAAAAATACTTGCTCTGTTAAAAAGAGAATTTGAAACTTATGACTTAGAAGACCTCCTCATCAAATATCTAATGGCTGTGTTGCTGTCATTTTGAAATCATTACACATTTGGTCCTTGGCAGCCTGTGAGCTATGTTCCAGCCAGCTCTCCACATACATTTTGCACAATCTGTCACCAGTATGAGACAGAAGGAAAAAATCCATTTTTTTAGTGGAAACAGGAAACGGGGGGATTACATGCTCCTTTTTTTTTTTTTTTTTTTTTTTTTTGGTCACTGAATATTGTCCCCCTCGTTGTCTTTCTTTGCTTTTCTCCTTTGCCTCCCGTTCTTTCTTCTCAGCTGGGCTTTGTCAAATACTAAATCTTGAGTTAACTGCTGGCAGGCAGTCATTCCTTATAATTATCTTCCTGTCCTACCATTTACTCCACTCCAAAAAAGAAAAAATATTAAAAACATTTCTTGTTTTGTACTGGTTTGGTAATACATTCTCCCCCATTACAACTGTGTCTACTCTCTGGGACGTCTAGAGATCTCAAACACTAACAGTGCATTTTGACCTCCACTGATGGAAAGGTGTTATCTTTGTCCCTCTCTGGCCAGTACTATGCTATACATCCCTAGTATCAGAGCAGCTATTTAGTAACCCATTTTATAGGGAATTTTCTGTAGGTAGTAAATAATCCTTGTTTCAGTGCCCCCAGAGGACAAGTTCCAAAATCTATCTGCAGAATTAAGATCAAAGTAACGTTGAACCCCAGTGCAAAACATGCACAGATAAACAATATATCTGTGCACATTTCAATAAATGGATTGCTATCAGGAGCAAAGGAGAAAACAAGTATCCTATATGAGAAGAAAACGTTCAACTATCAGGATAAACTGTGTTCCCCTCATACCATGTGCTCTACTCAAGATCAGTGTTATTCAATATTTTTTTAAAGAAAATTTAGGAAGTGTCCTTGTCTCTCTAATTTTGTCTTTTCTACCAATAATGAAGTCAGTGGAAGCCAAGAATAGCAGCTATGGTTGGAGAGTTATTTGTTGGGTTCTTCTGAACAATAATCTTATTCTAGATCTTATTGCTTAACTACTTAGGGATTCACTAGAGAGGATAATACCAGGAGATGATTTAGGGCTTAAACTGTTAATAGTTTAAAGGGAAGTTGAAGTCATGACGGAGATTATGAGAAGTGTGTAAAAATACAATGCTATAACAAAAGCATTTTCAAATCAGCTTGAAACTGTGAAATTTAACCAAAGGTCTGTCCTAAGCAGCAGCACTTAGTAGTGTCGGAATCATTCACAGCATCTGTAAGAATTAAGACAACAGATTAAGTGTCAGAGAACTAGTAAAAATCAAGCTAAATCAGGATTTATCTGGTAGGTCTTCTGTATTCCAGAAAACCTTCCAGACAATCAATGACATGTTTGACAGGATCAGGACCATTTCAAGGAGATGACAAAGAAGACAGGTTAAGTTAGCAAGGAAATTACTAGAGCTGTCACTTTTTGAACAAATACAATAAAATAGTTCCTAAAGATTAGGCCTCAAGGAACTGCATTTGGCAAGTCATGCAAGAACAATATAACATTTAACTGGGATTTTCTAAGGAAACTAAAAAAGAGGGATGCTCTGTACCAATTGAAACTCAGTGGAATCTGTTCATGTTAAATCACTTAAGCTACCTGAAGACTCCAGCCTTTTGTTGGCAGAGCCTAAAATACATTTAGTAGAGAAAGGGAATGGGGAAGAAAAAGATTAACCTCAAAATAATGACATTTTCGTGTTGGATGATGAACTTACAGAAAAAGCAGGAGGATGTTTCAAGCTATAGTGATTAGGATGTAAAGTCAAGCATTTTTAAAAACAAATCCATGTTCTGAATAATTATTAGTAATTCAATGACAAGTTCAAAGTGTTCATTTAGGGACTATAGGCACAACACAAGCAGATAGGCACTTAGTGAGTTATTCAGGGAAAACAGTTTAGTTTTACCTCCAGCTGAAATCAGTGAGAATTAGGAGCCCAATTTTTTTAAACCTTCACAAGGCACCTTTCTGCATCTTCAAGCACCTGAAAGAGTCCTGTTTGGACCCAATGCTTGCCTATGGTTTTATCATTAATATGAAGGGTGGAATAGAGAGTGAAAGAATCAAACATGCAGAGAATGGATTGCTGGTGAAAATACTGGAATAATAATAAAAATATATCATATGAGATTCACTGATCAAATAATTCTTTCACCCAGATTTAATTAATAAATTAATAAATATTAATATGACACCTTGTAGCAATAAATAAAACACAGTATAAACAGGATGAAACAGTATAATGAGGAGACTAAATATGATAATCTGCCTGAGTAGAAACAGGTTGAACAGGGAAGGAACAAGAAGCTATAGCAAATGGTATATTAAATATGAATACACATGGTGAACAAGTATGAAAACTCCTTTGCCACTGAAACATGACACAGCACTGTAGAGAAGCATCTTGCACTGAGAAGGCTTTACTAAACAACCTGTTAGGTTAGCCATCTCTACCTCTTATAGACACAGAGCAAGTTGCATAAATCCCATTTCTTTAAGTAATTGTAAGTACATGTAAATGTATCCACCATTCCTCTTCTGAAGTGCTTGTATCCTCAGAACAGTGCATTCAACTTAGTTTTGCCCACTGCTACTTAAAAAACACCCTTGTGTTTTTGCAGATAAAAGAAATAAGTTCAGTAAAAGAGCTGATGAAAACACAGCTGGAAGAAGTCCCAGTAACTGTTTACAGAAGTAGAAGACGTTATCCATTGAGAACAGTGCAAAGACTGCTAGTCTTGGACTGTGGCAGAGAAAATGTGTGTTAAATAACTAGAGAAACCTGAAAATTAAGTTCTTGACAAAAGAATCAGCTTCTATAAAACACTATAGGATCAGTGTCTCTGGGTACATAGTGTTGCATTAGTCACTGATCCATCAGAGATCATAGGAAGGTTTCAGTAAATTCTCATTTCGCACACAGAATGGATCTGAATGCACAGCTCAGACTCAGAGGGACTGTGAAAAAAGATACAATACAAATATAAGCTGCTATGCTAAATTAGAAATTTATATGGGAATAAAACTTAAAGGAGACAAGGACATATTGGTAAAAGGAGAAGAAAGAAACAATCCCTTTCAGAGATGGGCAAGGGAATTCTTGCATAGATAGAGGGACAGAAAACAAAGGTGGACATAGTCCCATGTCTCCATGGGAACTTGAGAAGAATGGAAGCAGACAAATGAGGAGGGATAGCAGGAAAGTTAATAACTTGTAGAGATTCAGCACAAACTAACTGCTCTGTCTAAAGGAAGTAGACATTTGAAGTCATGAAGCTCAGGTGCTACAACTGATTGCAACTTTTAAACCAGAATACAAGTTTTTAGAAAAAAACTTCAGAGAAGGTTGTTCTTTTTAAAAAGTAGTAAGTAATATATAATATACACTATGAAAATAGTAGGATTTTTAAGAAAACTGCTTAGCAGAAATAATGGTTCCCCAGGTAAATATTTGACATAACATTCATTCATTCATTCATTCATTCATTCAATCAATCATTCATTCACTCACTCTCTCCCTTCTTCAAAAATCACGTGCTCAGTTTATCATGAACAGTGGGGGTGGCGTATCTTCCACTTCTCTTGCTTGACATTGGAAGCTTTGCTTGCTCCTTTTGAGGCACCTGCTGTATGTCCCAGCCAGGTGTTCAAACTCTGTTTGGGACTGGTCTCATACAGCTGAGTCATTTGGCTATGGTACCATTTCCAGCCTATACCCATTTCACACTAGGCTGTCCTGCCACTTTCATGATCAGAGCATATTAGCAAGGCACAACGCTATCCACTGCAACTGGTTGAAAACCTGACCAGCAAGTCTTCTACTTGGGGATTTGATGAAACGAAGAAGTTAGTGATTGTTCTAGCAATTTTATTGATGCTTTGGTAAAACATTTTATTCTGAGCTTCTCACACATATAAGCGCAATAAAATCAACTGAAGTATTTCAGAATATTTCATTACACAAAACAAGAAATCAACCACTTTTTTTAAAAAAACACAGGGTGACAAAACATTTTGAGCTTTGAAAACCTTCTATCCATATAGAAATTCTGTACTTTGAGTCAGTTTTATACTGATGTATAGCTGAATGTCTCTTACAAAAAAGGCAGGCCTTTTCACTAACAGCATTGCTATCTTCAAATACAAGGGGCAGTGTCAGCTGGGTATTGCATCATCTTACTGACACACAGACTATTTTTTTCCTATAACTTTTTTATTACCAATAAAACCTGGTGATACATTCTTGTTTCACATAAATATGAATGTGTAAGTCTACGAAAGTTCTTCACCACAAATCATTTTTTGTGCCCATGCAGTTTAATACAAAAATTAATTTGGTTTAGCTATGTTTATCCTTTCTTCTTTGTGGCCATTTTCAAAACTCAAATATCAGAATGCTTGCAGAAAACGCAAGCTGGAGGCAAGTTAAACAACATACAGAAAAAGTAAACTGCTGACTCATTAAGGTAATTTTTTATACCAATAATATGATTGAAGGAATCAAGTTTTCCCAAACAGGGAATACATTCACTGTTTTTCACCTTCATGTTTCCAGGTAAAACAAACCTATCCGCCCAAAACACCTGCACATGGAGTTCTGCAAACCAACTTCTAACCTACCACAATTAGACTTTTATCTATGAAAATATTTAGCAAATAATTTCAAAGAAAAAAATTGATTTAAGAAATCCACCCTAGTAGAAAAGAGGCTTCGATAATAAGCCAATTGGCTAATTATTCATCATTAATTGTGTGTAATATATCTATAGAAAGTTAACAAGGGCAGGATAGTACTTTGGGATGATGACATTACAATTGGGACAGTTCTTTCCTTCTGCTCCACAGTCAGGTAAAAGAGTTCTGCTATCACATAACCCTTGTCTCAGCTATCTACAATGGAAAAGGAGAAGTCGCTGTGCAAAGTCTGGATTCCGGAGCTCCCTATGACTCTAACTATAAGTTTGCTAAAAATGAAATGTATCAGCCAAATGAAATAGGAAAGTTTATATTTCCAAAACCAAAGGGTAAATTTATGCTCCAAAATGTAAGCCAAGGCAAAATTCCATCAATACAACAATGTACCAGAGTCTTGACCTCAGGCTAGATTTCTGCTGCCTGCTTTGATATCTTCAGTGTTTAATTTACCCTGTGCAAATCACTACTATGCGTGTTGTGAGCTCTTGGTAAAATCCGAAAGCAATGCAAGACCAAACAATAAAGAGTCATTATGTTCCAAATGATTACCACTGACAAGTGTCCTTGGATTTAGAAGGATGTTCCAGAAAAAAGATAGAGAAAGTTATTCATATACCAGCAGAGGAAACCTATGGGTTTCAGCAAGATACATCCTGGGCTCTCGGAGAAATTTTAGAAGACACATTTTAGTGCTTCCAACACACCAGCCAGGGCAGCTATTTAACCCCAGCATAAGTCTTCTGACTCCTCGTATTTTACCTCCTTGATCATGTGTTTAGACAGTCTCATTCGTGTGCAAGTCTTTCCATTTCTGCTCACTGCCCTTGAAATATTCACCTTGCTGAAGCAAAATACCTAACACATCCATCACTGTACAGTGCAGTCACCTGGTCTCACCATACAAGAATATGAGTGCATCACATGGAATATAGTTCTTATTTACCATGCATGCTCCTTATTTCTTCATGTTTTTAAAAAGAAGCAGAAAATACCCCCATAGATTGACATAGTAAAGGTTGTTCATTTAAGGTCAGTAACATGAGATAGGCAAATAGTAGAAAAAGTGGGATGCTAGTTGTCCTCAAAACCATTAGTTTCAGATCACAGAAGTTAAAATCTCCTACTATTAACTTTTGTTAGGATATTTTCTTATAGGCTAGAAGGCACCCAGTAGCACAAATTACAATTGCATGTACACTCTACAGTAAGCCTTAAGATGGGATGTTTAAAAAAGAAAACGTGGGTAAGATAAGTGCCCTTCAAAGAAATAACCTAGTGAAGCAAAAAAAGAGTATCAAAAGAAGGAAAGCACAAAGAACTAGACTATTTAAAAACCTCAAACCATTGTGTAACAAATATCGGATTCTTCCCTCACACTAGGACTCTGGTATCCTCCTTCAGTGTCAGCATTGGGCTCTAGTATAATTTTTCAGTTGGAGCAACGCCTTACTTAACCTGCAGTCCAACTGCAAGATGTCAAACAGCATGGCCAATATGGTCAACATACATATTCAAGGAGAATATGTATCAAAACAAGGCATTCCGATGTTATTTGTTTCTTAGAAGGGCTCAACTTTTAATGATGCCACAAGAGTACTTTCTGAGTGAGGGAGAAGAATAAGACCTTCAGAATTTAGCCCAGTGAGATTTTAGAAGGACTGAAGGAAAGAGAATCCCCAAGTATATCAAGAGATACAACGAGGGTGAAGTACCTTTGTCGGAGTTTTTTGAGTTATGCTTTTGTTTGTAACTATCTGAAACAGAGAAAGAAATAGAGGGTGAAACTTACATGGGAGGAAAGAAGACAAAAGGTAGAGAAGCCAGAAAAAGAGAAGGAGAAAGAAAATGTAAGAGATGATTTATTAAAGGGCAAAGGGAAGTGGAGTCTTTCCGAGGACTTAATTTTATTTCCTTCATGCAAAAACACCAAGAGCAGCAGCAGCAGCAGGTGGCAAACATGCAAGTCAGAGAGCAGCAGAATATTTTGCTGGAAGGGAAAAGATGAAGCCCTGAGTGCACTGAGCTGGTAGGACCAGGCTGGAAGCAGAATCAGCTGTCTGGGTGCTACTTACTGTCACAAACATAGGGTTTGTCGTGATCATCCTGGGAGGCAGCATCATTCCGTCTCCTGCCACCTCCAGATCCCCGAGCCTGCAAGGACAAGAGGAATGTTAGCATTATTCCATCACCCCTCAGGTCTCCTTGTGCCCCTCACCCTCCTATGAAAAATGTGCAATATAAACTAAACAAATCCTCAGCTTCCATACAGGTTTCTCAAAGATGATCTTGACCCTTCACCTCCTAAGATACACACTATGTTAATGGACCTTGGAATGCAATGGAGATCCTCTCCACAGATAGCCCAAACTGTTCATCCCTGGCAGTAGGTCACTGCCAGCACATATTCAGTCGAGGATCATCACACATTCATTTCTGAAGATGTTCAAATATCTTGCTTAACTGAATATGAATGAATGAATAGATGAACAGGTGTAAAGAGGATAAATACAAACATTAAATCAGCCAGAAAACAGGCCCCAAATAAAAGAGAGGTCAAATTATTTCTTTTAATATTTTCAAAAGGGGGTTGTTTGTGTTGTTGTGCTTTGTTTTCTAGCTGAAAAGCAATGTTTTGAGATGACCTGCTGGGACAAAGATGCCATATAATATGGAGCTTTGGTCAGTTAGTGGAAAAAATTAGGTAACATGGCTACCTGGCTACCTGCAAGACAGGAATTACCCAGAAAGGTCTCCTGCAGTTCTGTGTTCCTACAGCAGATCAGACTGGCAGCTCTGGAAACTGAAAAGCTCTGTTTCTCCACAGCAGAGACTGCTCTGTCTTTACCTCCAGGGGTGAGAGTGGAATTCAGCATCAAAGCTACTTGGTCCTGACCCTTCTCAGATGAGATGCCAGCAAGGGGACAGCTCGTATCTGTCCAGTGGTGGAGAGATCTGTGATGTGAAACTGGGAACTGAACCAAGGCCTTTGATTCTTTCATGTTCACTAATGTACAGTCTATAAATTACAATCATCTTAGACCTGGTTTTTGTTTGAGGAAGTGATCACAGGTGGATGGCTAACTAGCTCATTATTAATTCTGTTATCTACTCTATTCCTGGATAAAAGCACAGAATTGCTTCTGCTGCTTCTCTTATTAAACTGTTGATATTCCTCACTCTAGACAAGGCCACCTGACTGAAATCCTGCAAGCTTTTGCATGTCAAAATAAGAAAGGGACAGAACTTTGTTAGGTAAAGCTGAAGAAGGTGTAGAAATTCTAAGAGTATTAGTACCCAGACATAAAGGGGATGTAAAAACTCTGTCCCTCTTCTATGCATTTGGAACAGAACTAGCACTGTTAGAGCTGCGTTCCATTCGACATTAAAGACAAGGAGTAAGGAAACATTTTACACTGGCCTGACAAAGTCTGTCAAAACAGGGGTTTATAAAACCTTCACACATTATTTCCCTGGGATTGCTTAGGGCTAACTCTTAACACAGTCCTGAATGAAAAACATGGATTTTCAGCTGTCTGGAAGGGGTAAATACTATTAGGTATGACAAGTATAACTCTGCCTTCTGCAAAGACCTCTGTGCAGACCAGTACACATGTGCAGAGCAGGATTTGTAAGGGTGAACTGAAAAGCAGTTTCACCCTGGAAAAGGTCCCAGCAACAATTGTTTGGTGGAAGCTACTTTAGTGACCATATCACATAAAATCATCTTACTAGTCCGCAGTATTTTCTCTCTGACTGCCATCTCTGTAAACCCCCTCTGGGCAATGAAATCAATCCCAGGCTAGTTCCTTTCTTCCCTCACTGCTGCAAAATGTGTTGCAAGCTAAATTTCAGTCCATGGCAGCTCCTATACAACCCTCAAGTCATCAGAGAGTCTTCACAGAGACAAGTGTTTGGTCCTTAATAAATATTTCTGCTGGTACCAGGATTAGGATCTAATTTCCCTATCCTACTAGCTGCATTGGCTTTTTGGGGCTGTAAAAAAGATATAAAATCATATATTTGTCACTAGTCAGCTCTGACTCTCTTTACACACTGGGAACATATCTGTAGAGTAAGAAGGTACTATTTTTACATAGGTACCTTTAGGAATAGGATGGCAATTTAAGGTTTGTTGCCCAGAGTTTTACTAGTCTTACAGCCAGCTGTTTCCCTTCAAACTGTTCTCTACACAAGTGTAGGGGTACACCATTCATGTCATGACCACATGTCAGATTCACTTTTTCATGCAGTGAACACGGGGAGATTTTTCAAGTCAGTGACTTTCAATGGGACTTATGTTACTAAATGTCTTTAGTGCCTTTGAAACCGTCCCATGGGATATCCAGCTGACGAGCAGACAATCTGTACAGGTGCAGCTGCATTCATCTCATATCTCCTAGCAAACTACCCTTTCCAGCTCCTACCACAGTGTCCCAGTCCAGCAAAGATACTAAAAAGCTGCGTCCGTAAATCCACCTCTTTGGCCTTCAGTGTCCTCCCTAATGCTCCCCCTAGCCTTGAGGAGAAAGGAAACCAAGCAGCTGCCCCAGAGGCACTAAACTGAGTGCCCCGTGCTTGCTGTCAGTGCTCCAGGCTGTTGAATTCAATCATCCATGACTGCTTTCATTCTCCTGATGGGATGCAGCAAAGACTAAAAGACTTGACATGTGAGGCCTGGAAGCCATGGCACAGCAGCCTTGAAGCAGCCCTGAAGCAGCCAGAGAGAGTAGCCAAAGGGACAGATGGAGAGTCCAGGATTAAAAATAAAATCGTGCTGTAGGGAAAAGAAGGGGCATGTGCAATTTGGAAAGTCCAGAGCAGTAATTCCGTCGCATTAATCCTGCATTGATGCTGTCACTCCTTCTCTGAATCCCCAGAGGTCACACTCAGCAGGATCTAGTTTCCTATGCATGTCCTTTCCCTCTTCTGCCCTCTAAAAATACTCTAACCACTCCTTCCCAGAAACAAAGAGCTGCCCAGGTTTCACGTCCCCTAATTTCATATCCCTAGCCTCAATTCCCTATACTGGGTCAGGCTCACATCAGAAAAGGGCTGTTTTCAGAAAAGTGGTGAAACACTTGTGACCAGACAATTCAGGCTTACCAGTTTTCAACAGCTAGATAACTGGCCCTAATTTTGAAATACTAATTTTTATCACATTTTGCTTTGGTTACTGATGCCATCAAATAAAAACAAAAATTGCTCAAAGTATTTGTCACTCCAGACTTCTCTTTTTTGCACTGAAAGAAGCCAGGGCACTAGCAAAGCAAGCATTAGTTGCAAGAAAAAGGCAAGAGATCCTGCTGCTCCTGTACTGAATAGGAGTTCGGTTCTAGGGCAGAAAATAACACATAAATTTTTGCTTCAAAAGGAATGGGACATCTAGTACCCTCTGACTCCTCCACAACAGTAATGGAGCTACTCTGTAATATTTTCAAGAACTGGGAAGTAAAACCGTGCATGTAACATTAACTTCAGGACTTTGTTTCTGTAGGTCTACGAAATATGAATACATCAAATTCCCTTCTCCTGAGCAGTGCATCTCTTTTAGCTATTCACTTCCTTTCCCTCACCCTAACCAGCATGCACAATTTATGTAAGAGCAATTTATTAGAAAAGAATTGTTAGCCTGGAATATTAGTTGATCACTACAATCAAGCTTGTGTGCATGTATTGATTCTATCTCCTGGTTTTGGTTACTGGTTCATACAAATTTTCTGAAACTTACATTTTTCTGGAAAATTTTTTTCCAGGTGGGGGTCTTTGGCTAAGAAAGAAAGAAAGAAAGAAACTGGTTCAGGTGATTTTGAGAATAAGGAAGGTGAAATATATACTTATCCAATTATTAAAGTGCTTTGATCTTATATTAAAGGACTCAAGCTCCAAAATAAAGAGGAGCAGAAAACTGAAACAACACAACAACAGAAGAAACCAAAAGAGAGGGTCTGATGCATAAGTACATTGTGAGTATTCAATGTGGTTTCATGTCTCTCATTCAGAAGTCATCATTTTCTGCTCATTTGGCCGAAAATGTGGCCCTTCTTGCTTGACTTCTATAAGCACATCAAAAGGTTTGTCTAGAGCTCCTGTGCCCCTGCAGGATCCACTGGAGCCAAAGAGAGATGAAAATGTTCAAAACTTCTGAGAATTGTGTTCATTTAGATGCCTGGCTCATGGGGCCAAAATTGAAAATGTTGATTCCAA
Source organism: Myiotriccus ornatus (assembly GCA_036023395.1). Taxonomy (NCBI): domain Eukaryota; kingdom Metazoa; phylum Chordata; class Aves; order Passeriformes; family Tyrannidae; genus Myiotriccus; species Myiotriccus ornatus. The sequence continues at coordinate 27,697,166 of JAYRBT010000177.1, read as the reverse complement.
GTTTTAAAATGTTGGCCTCATTACTTGACTGGTACCCTGATGAATTGTGAAGACATCTTAGGTAAAAGAAGGGACACAGAGTCCCCTAAGGATAAAATATTGCCCATTTTAAGCAAATGGAAGATTTGCCATGGGCTCAAGATGGCCAACGTCAGCCACAAAATGCTACCCTGGAGAAAGCTGCGAAACTTATTAACATAATTCAAGTTACTTTACTTAATACATTTTTGGCTGTCATGACTGAATTTGTTGCTTTTCTGTAATTAGTAAATGTTGTTTTAAGGAGCATTGTAATAGCAGGATGTAATCATAATTATTACAGTTTACAATTGTAAATACAGCACTAAAATAAATTTCCCCAAACTTTTTACTCTCAAAATAGTCTTTTTTGCCTTGGTTATTCACAAAAATAAACTGAAAAAAAATATTAAAAATCTATCACCATATGACTGAAAATTACTATAATATTAACAATATTATATATTCATCAATACACATTTTGCATATATAATACACATAACAAACATACACTAGAAAGCAGAGGTTTGTTTTCTTCCCTTCCATTCCAATAAACTCTCCACCTACCCGTCCTCTAGGCCTGTTCTTTCGTTTTGGAATATCTTCTTCCAAGTCTTCTTCCTCATTCACTTCATCTGCATTTTCATCATTTTCTAAAACCCTCTGTAGTTGAACAATAAACAGGAATGGTTAGAAGAGGAGAGGAAGACACATACAACCAGCTTCTGCTCTTCACTCGAGAGACTGTGAGTCATTACAGTTGATATAACGCCAAATCAGATCCCAGTACCACTACTTCTTTCCACTAAAGTAAAATTTGTTTTTCTTTTCCACTCTCAGATCTCCAGGGAGTTCTTATTAAAATATACTACTGATATCAGTCAACTAGAAAAAAAGGTTCCTAGGAAAAAAGTGTGACATCACTGAGCACCAATATTCCAAGACAAGTGTTAGTATGCATAACTGCAGGCCCTGCCTGGGAACTTGTTTGCATGGGTTTTTTATTTTCATTTCTTGGACCTTAAATTGTTTTGATTTCCTTAACACTGAGAATGCACTTTAAGAATACAAGAATTCAGTGTTTTTCTCCTCAGTATCCCATAATCTTCTTCCTTTAGCAAAAATAGAGAAAATTCCTCCATATATTCCAGAATGGATCTAGAAAGCAATGTCTTTCAAGGCTTGCACCACAGGTACAAACCTAATCCAGAAGCAGGAGGGTTGCTGCATGAGAATACTGAGCAATTACAGGTCTCATTGATGTTAACAAGACCAATAGCAATAGTTTCTTCTACTAATTATTTAATAGGAACAATACTTCATCATCTCATATAACTGTGAGATGCCTGGGCCATGGTATTTCAATCCTTTTAATTTGATCTTTTGAAATGTAAACTCTACAGAGCCAAACACAGGCTGGCCATCCTGCGTGAAAACATGCACAAGTCAGACATCGGCAGACAAAGGCAAGACAAATCATCACAACACTGATATTGGAAGACATCCCACTGAAATCCCCTCAACCCTCGATGTGTCTGCTAGAAATACAGAAATGGGCAGCAACCACTCCTGCCGTTCATGGTGTTGTGCCATTTTCCAAGGCACTAATCTGGATTCACTAACCTTTGCCATGCCAACATTCATCTAAATTGCAACTTGCAGCCATGACGCAGACTCAAATTGGTGACATTAAACCGATGGGGTGGGGTTTCAGTCTTACTGTATTTGTCCCTTCTCTCTAATTTCTACTTGAGAGGTATTTGAGAGCCAGAAGAGGGAGAACAGGAGCAAACCACAGTTTCTTTTTCTCCTTTCTACATACCTCAAGCATTGAATTCTGAATTTGTGGGAAAGAATACAACAGAAATGTCACTTTTCAAAAATTCTGTATTTGGAAGACCAACTAGAAAAGTTTGTTCTTATCTGATCAGCTAAATTTCTAAGACTAATATTGGTCAGTGTGGAGTTTTTTAAAGTACTAACAACTTTTAGAACATGGCAAAGGATCAAGTCTTCATCTGATTTTTGCTTCTCTTTTTAAATCTCAGGAGGCTATTAATGAGGTCAAACTGTACAATTTCACATAATACTACAGTACTAAATACTGAGGGTGTAAAAGTTAAGCAGGTTCCAGTTCTGCATATGTAAAATGTTCCTTCAAAATTCATACAATTGCATACATTAATTGACTTCATCTTAGGAAACTGAAGCACTTGAAAAACTTTGTACATGAGGAGACCGTAAGAAATTTAAGAATGTATGTAAGAAAATAAGCAAACTTACTTATATGAGTTTTTATTTTTACATTGTTTCCTATCTTAAAGTATCTCAGAAAAAAACCAAACAGGGGCAACCACATCATATATGGGAGTGGAAGAAGCTAGTTTAGAGCAGTAATACTACATGAGAGTTAAGAAAAATATTACAAACCAGTTTTTTCCTTTAAAATTGAAGAACCAATTTAGGAAAGAGATGATAAGTAATGAAGTGTGAATTTGGTGAGACTGCCAGGGTAATGACTTTAATACTTGATTGAAGGGGCATAACCTTTCTGATGCATGGTGAAAAGGCTATTCTAACCTTTCTCCAGCAAACAATGGAGACACACATTCAATACCAATTTAATGTAGGGCAAAATCCTCAACCTCATTAAATACCAACTGTACAGGAGGTCCCAGTGACTGCACCTATTTAGGGGGGGAACACTTCGTCTTTTTAGCAGAGTAACTTTTCCAAATCTGTCTATCTAAAACTCTGTACTTTAGTGCAGTTAAGCACCAAGTTGTCTTCTCCTGACAGATACTAGGAATTGGAAAGTGGCTGGGTCTAATGTGGGAATTACAATTATGTCTATCCCACCTCCTCACTCTCACCACCACTGAGGCTGGGCCCTTTAAAGTTACAGCACAGACAAGTATGCAAAGGAACAAAAGGGAGATTTGTGTTCTCTTATTTGTCATACCGATAAAAGCACTGACTGTGATTTTGATCTGGTACAGTCTAGTTGCCAGGTGCCAAAGTACACACTGAAAGCTGGCTAATAGTAAAGGCTTTGGCAATCACTGTTCTATAGAACTGAATCCAGATAAGCTGTGCTTGCATTAAAAAAGGCAGCAAGACATGCTTTTTGCATCTGTTCTGATGAAACTAGCACCCAGGTGACAGGTCACAGCTACAACACTTCAGTAGTTTTTGTTTTCTTTTTGCACCCCCTCCCTGCTCTGCAATGCCTGGGTTTGTGTCAGTTCCACCATCTCTGAAGTATCTTTCCTTGGACTGCTGCTGGGGATAATTTGGAAGCTCAGATCACACAGCAACATTCAAAGACACTGGTCAGTCTCATAAGGATGCTGCAATGTTACTTTTTGTAGCAGGTACAAACAGATCTTTGGTTAGAGCTCTCAGCTTGATAGACGCAGATACACTCCTGAAGAAGCAAACGCAAAGAAGGCCTCATGACAAGTTTTTCTCTACTCCATGAGCATGGGGTGCTTCCTCTTTGATGGATCTCCTTTACCTGTGTAACTGGGAATGGAAGAGCTAATTTTGCTGCCCCTACATATGCAAAATTTCTAGCAAATAGAGCAGTAGGACTGAGCTCCAAGTAATACAGATTTGTTGCCCATGCTCCTGTTTCATTTGGCATAGGACTGCCCTCTCAAATTTTTAGTAGTTTTACGTGTAGATGCAACATGTTGTATCTCACTAATAAGTCTCACTAAAATCCCTGTAAAAGACTCATAGCACGGTGGTGGTTTAGCATCACCAAAGATGTGCTGCTGTGGGAGAGGTCCACTTTCCTAGTGATTAAAGATGCCTTTGAAAGTGACCCTTTATATTAGCTGAATTCCTTCTATGACAGACCTACAATTGTATTTCTACTTCTAATTGTTGAAGGATGAAATGGAATCGTGACAAATAACTTTCAAACCATAATGCATGTGAAGAGGCAATATTTCTTATACCTACATTACTAATAACTGAGATAATTAAGGTTACAAGTTTTTAAATTATTTTTCTTGTATATCTCCAGAAGACCACTTAGTATTAAAAAAACAAACAAAAACCAAAAACACACAAAAAATCCCCAACCACAAAAAAACAAACAAAAACAAAAAAACAAACAAACAAACAAACAAACAAACAAAAAAAACACTAAACAGGGAAGGCAATGACATGTTTTTGTCTACAATCAGCAGCTGTGAATCCAAATTCAAATCCACGTCCAAATTCACTTTAAATGTGAAGCACTAAAATTCAGTTTATAGTTGGGACCCATTTCTGCTTGTCAGTTTAATATGTAATTATCTCATAGTGCTCCAAAACAAATTCCAACAAAGGAACTGTGCAGACACAGTCAAGCAACAGAGATTCTTGTGACAGGACAAGTGTATGAGATCCTGAGTTCATTTTGAGCATCACAGAGTAGCACAAAGGCTTGGTAGCAGAATAACACATCTATCAACAGATGCACTGTTCTGCCACAGGACAAAAGACTGCTAGACTTAGAGACAAATGGCAAAATCTAGCCCTGATGTCAGAGCATGGTGCTCTCGTTTACCTGGATTTCTTGTATAGTGTCTTCCTCTTTAGTGTCTGGTTTTTTCTCTATTCCCTCTCCACGCAGCAAGGCTTCCAGAGTTGTACTTTCTGAGGTGAACCCATCTTTTTTCAGAGGCAGATCAACTTCTGAAAAACAAAACACACTCACTGTATGTGTCTCCCCCAAAGAGCTAACAAGCAGAAGGACATAGATGTCAAGCAGACAACCAACAGACTTTCAAGCTTTTTTCTATCTTGAAGGAGAGTTCTTCAACTTTGTTTAACCACTAAGGATCCCCGTATAAGATTCACTTCTATCTTACTGAAAACCTGATATCTTTTCAATTACTATGCTTGCTTACAGGGGAAAAAAACCACTGGACATGCTATATCAGAAGGAAATAAATGGGGGACAGGGGAATTCTTCTCTTTTGTGTAAACTCCCTATGCTTCAAAGAAAGAATAAAAACAGGACTTTCTAAGATACTGAAAGAAAAAAGAAGGAACTGATCTCCCGAAGAAGGAAAGAGTTTAATGCAAGTTAGCACCCGGCACAATTTATTCAGCATAACTTCAACCCTCATTCTTCCACACCAGGGCATGTTTCACATGTGGGAAAGCATAAAGCTTGTGTGGGGGGGCCAATGCTGAGAACTCACATAGAAAAACAAAGCAATGTGCCTTGAATTTTCATGTAACATTGACTAGATAAAATCTCCAGTTGGCTTTAAATGGGTCTACACCAGTGAAGAAACACAGTCAGCAAAATTGCCCATAAAACAGGACAACACCCAACCACTGCAGAAAGAGCCAAAGGCTGGCTCAGAAACAGGCTGAAGGCACTGGGCTGCAAAATCTGCGGGTTTACGAGAAAGCTTCATGCAACTTGCTGTACAAGCAAAGTAACAGAGCCTTATTTCCCTTTCAAATGCTGCTGCTAGATTACGAGGCAGCAGACAGGCAAATACAGCATGTTAATTTTAGCAAAGTGTTAACATATACTTAGTGAAAAACTCAGTTTTCCTTGTAGATCCTGGCCTCTACCCCACTCATGTAGGGGTTCATTCAGAGCAACCCTACGGCAGGGAGACATCCTACACAGTTCTTTACCTAGCAATGCCAGCTATGGATTTCTCAATTATTCCCTCCCATCTAAAATGAGTTCCTTCCTCTAGGCCAATATATTTACAAATAATAATGTACAGGACTGATGCTCACAAATCAGCATCTGGTGTCCTTATTTCACAGCTCTGTCCACTTCTCATCCTTTAGGATTGTGTTTTGTTCCCCAAAATGCCTGAAGCTCCCTTCCTTTCTATCACCATGAGCTGTAAATTCTGCACGGCAGAAATTCATGGGGTTTTAAAGTCCCAAATCACTCCTGCAATCCAAATAATGAATGAACACTTCCACCTGGGACAGTAAAATATAATCTGTTTCTTGGGGGTAATTGCATCCCAGGAATATGTTTGTTCTATATATGAAAAACTCTTAGCCAGCAAATGATTCAGGGTCCCTGATCAGTACTTCCACAACTTGCTTGCTCCAGTCTTCTGAAGTGAGAGAGCACTGCTCAGCCAATAACCACAGAAAATCCAGCAAAAATTCCAGGAAAAGCTATTCTATTCATGGAGGGAAAGGCTGACTACCAACTATGCAGAAAACCCAAATCACTGGGATTTTAGAGGAAACTCCCAGGACAACCCACACAATGGGATGGGATCAACTGTGAATTGATTCCCCTTCTCATCACAAGGAGCTCTATTCAATTAGGCCTCTGTTTTCAGCATTAAACTCTACACACCCACTCCATTATGGCCTCTTCCCCAACTTCTCCCTTACTTAAGCTCTAAAAAAGACAGAGAAGTCGAAAGAGGATCATACAGATTGAATTTCCCTGTTGAACTACTCGTACCTCCCTCTGGATCCAGACATTTCAATAGAAAGAAGGGATTTTTGACTTGATTTATGTGCAAATCCCAACACTTGAATCTGAAGTCACTAAGGAATCTCCATAGTCATCTCTGGCTGTGGGCTTGGCTTGGTTTCAAAGTCCTGTTTTGGGGTGCAAAAGGGCATTTGCTCAGTATATCCTTGTGGGACTGCAAAACCCAAGGGGTCATCAAACGTTCAGTAAGCAATGTCTCTGGATACCAACACATATATCAAATGAATTCATTAGAAAAGGAGATGAGCAAGGAAGGGATAAGGGATAAGTAGAACATGTAAGAAGGTAAAGCTACTCCCTGTTTGTTCCAGAGATATTGAACATTAAGTTTGATAAGAGGAAAAGGTAGGTTTTAATATCAAAAATGGGTAGCTGTCTTTAATAGGCAAGTTTGTTCTGTGTGCTGCTGCTACTTCCCAACAGCAACACTTCAGGAGGAGTTTTCATCCAAAAGTCTCAGAGCTTTCTCTAATTACTAAATTTAACATCCCACTGACAAGGCGTTGTAAGGTAATATTTTTATTCAGTTTACCGATGGGGAGATTGAGTCACCAAGAAGTTAAGTTAGTAAGTAAGGAACACCGCAAAAATAAACTCAGTGTAGCTGCCTCCCATTTGCCCACTAATTTGACTGCCATTTACTGCATTTTTTTCTCCACTGGTAGCATTTATGAATCCATTTTGCTCCTAAATAACTCCAGAAAGTGGAAATGACAGAGGCTATCTTATCTGGAATGTAAAGTTTACAGTATATAAACCTTCAGAGGTCCAAAGACGACCCCATAGTAATTAATTCAATCTTTGTAATGAATTCAGTCTTTCCTGGAAGATAGCTAGTCTGTAAAGGGTAGAGTAATGAAGACAGGGAGTTATGTTTCCAAACCAGTTTTTGAATCCCCAGAGATTAAAGTCTTCAAAAATTTAAAAGATAGTTCAGTTACTCTACAGAAAGAGTTAAACACTAATAGGGATCATTAAATTCATCTGAGTGAGTTCAACAGTTAAACTATGGTTTGAAAGGAGTGTTTCACTTTATTTACCGTCAGATCCCTTGTTCTGGCTATGAGATAGGAAAAATAGAAGTTCCTGAACAAATTTTTTTGTAATTTCTTTTTATTCCTCTCCTTTCAAGGATAAACAGTCACAATTTTTCTATTACTCTGCTGTGGGAAGCTTTCCATATGGTCCTGACAAACTTCCTCTTATTACACACTGGTCTTCCCAAGACAGACCAGTACTGCACCCAACCTTTTCAGAAGAAATCACATATCCCATTCAAACAAATTAATTACAATATTCTTTAGCTTACTCCTCAGGCTGTGTCTTGCAATGACCAAGCTGCATACTAAGCAGAAGAATTAGGAACCTTGTAATGGAAACAAGAACACCCATAAGGACTCCATTCAAACACACAGGTATTGTATTAAAATGCCCATCCCTCTGCCCACTCACCAAGCACATTCACATCTCCCCGAGGAGGCCAGCACAGACCTCCCCAGCCACTATCACTCTAAATAACTTTGTACTATGTGCAAATCTTTGTGGTTTACAAGGTATTGCCACTCTCTAGCTTGTTCATGAATACATTACCCAACACTGGACCAAGCACTAAACCTCAATGCACCAGCTGTTAGCCTTTATCTATAACAAAATTTCTTTCTTTCATTATCTTTTATTCTGGAAGTTTTGACCCAAGACAATGCTTTGTTTCTCTTTGTCGGCCTATTACATGCCAAAGGTCTTAAGAAAGTCCAAGAAAATTGTCAAGCCCCCCTTCCTATTAGTTATTTCAGTACCATATAAAGAATTTTAAGAAACTAGTGAGACATGCTTTTCCTTGGTAGGAAAAAAAAGTAGTTGGCTAGAACCTCCTATACCATCATTTTCCAGGTGCTTTCCTGATTATACCTAATTATTGTTTCAATCAATTTCTCAGATCTTCATGTAGAATTTATGGGTCTTTGAATCACATCCAAATCCTTTTAAAATATAGGTAATAACATTTGCTACCCACTAATTGTTCCAAATTCTTTCTATTGTAACTTCTAGTTTATATTGCAAGCTTTTCTTCAAATATTGCAATATCAGAGAACATAATCTTTATTACAAGTAATAACTACTAGTAAAGGCACTATAATTAAAAGCTTATTCCTTTATATAAAATTTTTAAGAAGGTTTTTCTATAAATTTCCTTTTGAATAGTATTGCAAATGCAGTAGCACATGGTTAATGTAGGAGATGCAGAAACTAGTCAGAACTATACAAAATAGAAGTGTCAAATCAACAAAAATCACCAATGAAAAAATAATTTTATTTAAGAATCCTTTCTGTTTTAGTAAAGTATGGTATTAGTGGTGTCACAGCTAAATATTGTGCATATATTATAATTCAAATATGTGTGTGTGCATATAATTAAAATTTATGTTTCTTAACTTGGCAGAGTCCCTTTCATAGTGATTAAATTAACATGGTTATTTCTGCTTACCATCTCAGTGCAACAACCTCTCTATTTATCAAGGTCCTGAGACTGTGATGGTAGAATCTGAACAAGCACCCATGCCAGCGTCATTCCTGTATCTGCTTTCTATTGAACTGCTGCCTCCAAAAGAAGCACATTTTCACAAATCCTACAAAATGGTGGGCTTTTTCAAGTTTTGATTCACCAAAATAGCAAAATAGCTGCAAATTCGTGTCCTTAAATAAGCTACATTTGGTTTACAATGCATTGGGAGCTAAGCAACTTTTCAGTGTCTCTTTGAAACATAAATTAAAAACAATAATCCCTTTTTCTATACAGTGCAATGTATTTGTTTTATAATGGATCATTTCCATCTCCACAGTAGCAGCTGCCACCCAAACCATCATCTCTGTGCACTCGTAAGCAGCTCCACTTCCAGTTCTAATTGGGAACAGAGATACTTATTGGGTGAGTTCCAGCATGATCTATCACGCCAGAGACAGCTACTATGCAAACCAAAGCAATCCAGCTTCCAAAACCCCTCTTAGACAAACACTGACTTTGCACATAGATTCTTGCGTTTTTGTTTCTTGATGCCATTTTTTTGGAGCATAAAAAGTGCCAGAGGAAACTATATATTTAGAGTTCATGAAGTGATGTTTAAGATGGATAAATCCAAGGATATTACCTTAATAACCACTGCCTCTTTAAAATGACATAGGTGGTCTAAAAAAGCCACCTAATTCACAGCAAACAGAACTACTGCTGAGTGAATGCAGCCACTAAGCTCATTAAGAGGATGTGGCAGGATGTGTCTGAAAGTGCAGTGCAGTGGCTCAGCAAGCAATTAAATCCCATGACAGTTTAAAATGAGTATCTATCAGTGTCACAAGAGTGTGAAGCCTCAGCATCTCCGCTGTTCCCACCCCCAGCGTTTTATTTATTATGGCGTATTGGGAACCTGGGAAGTCAAAAAGATTATAATGAAGTATGCCATATAAAAACCAGATTAAGCCTGCTCTTCTTTGGGGAAATATGCAGAGAGAGAAGCTGTCTGTTAGCTGTCGAGTTTGCAAAAGATACCATCTTTTGGGATGGTGCTCTCTGCCAGCAGACAGAATGCCCCAGGGGAAATGGTGGTGAAAAACCCAGACAAGCAGCATCCATCCATCCATCATACGCTCATCTCCACATCTCTAAGGCACAAATATAGCGTTAGAGTGCAAAGGGTGGGGGCATGGGGGATGGAATCCCTTAAGAAAGAACGGGGAGACAATGCCGCACGTGAATAGCTGGATTTTGTAGCTTTTCTGTGCGTGCACAACCACACTCTCCTTAACTTGTTTTCTTGCTTGCTTGTTGTGTTCATGGCCAGTACAGTGACTTGTTAGCGTCCTTAGAATTGATACATTCACAGCAGCAACCATAGGTATACTAAAGGCAGGGCTCTGCAAGCTTTTGTTTTGTAAGCATGCCTCTGCCAGCACAGCACAGTATGGACCTTCATTCTTTCTGCAGACCTGGATCTTCAAAACCCTTCTTTCACTGCACCTTATTCTGCTGTCCCAGGGGCTTTATGTTATGCTTTAATCCTGACCTTCCACGGTCCCTGCTATCCCACCCTTTTCTCCCAACACTACTGCAATTCAGCACCCATCTGTAGCAAACTTGTCACTGCCAGTTCTACACGAACAGAACCTGCTGTCACCCCAGCCCTAGGCCTCCCCTGAGACAGATTACTGATAACACAGACTCTCACAATGAGTCCATAAAGCCAAACAAATGACCCTAGCAAGTAGTAAACATGAAATTTCCTATATTTTTAATCCAAGTTGCAATATAGCCATGGCTATACTGGAGGTTGTAAGGCTACTCCAGTAACTCTTTGTCTCTCCCATCAATCCCACTCTAAACCTCATGTATTTTATTGCTCTCTTAATGTAAACTGGGCCATGGTGAGTACAAAGACAATGATAAACCACTTACAGAAGGAAGACTACTTGAAAAAAAGAGAGTATTTGTTCCTCAGAAACTAACCATCTTGTTTCAAAAGAATAGTTTGGAGGAGTCTCTGCCATTAAGCAAGAAGTCCTCTTCAGGTTGGAACCATGAGTTCCTGTAAAGCTCTGAAATTAATCTTAGTAAAAACTTGTAGCAAATTTTGGGCACTACTGAGGTTTGCTCTAGGGAGCACTAGGAGATTGGAAAATCCCAATATCTCCCTAGCACCTCCTCCTACAAAACCGCTAGTCTCATGGTGAGGTTGGAGGAGAGTAGAGGGCAGGAGGAGAGAGTGAAGACAGGTGAAGCTCTGAAATGGATGGGATTGTACACTTTCACTCTTTAGCCTGGCTATAACTGCAGAAAAATCAGAAGACAACTCTAATAGAGGGATCCAAGGGAAAGCTCCTATCAGCCCCTAGTTAAAAAATGTCCCAGGAGGCTACAAGACAACAGGAGGAAGAAATAAGGCTGCAGAACACTGCAGAAAACATAAGGTTAAGCACTGTTTAGTTTAACCCATTATCAACTGTGGACTTTACAAGCAGCTGTATTTCTTTGACAGACCAGAATGTCTCCATAAAATCTCTCAAAAACAAACAAACAAACAAAAAACCACCCAACAAAAACTATCCCTCCTGTCAGTTCTCTCTTGGAAGTTCTCTACAGATTTATTTTTCAGCATAGATATAAATCATTGTCACATATGATACGCCCCGTACCTGCTTCTCAAAGACCGCCAAATTACAATACCATACCAAATGCTGGATCAAGTAACTAACCTCAGGGCTCAAATTGTCTCCATTCAGGAACATCTCCATTCAATAGCATTTTTATAGCACTCATTTGTGTTCTGGTCACTCTTGCATTTGTGTTCTAGATGGGCTTACAATGCACCAGGACTTCTGCAGCATCAGGCAATGCTGTAGGCAATATTGAGGGACAGAGGCAGGGTAACTGATATATGTAATTTATAGAATTTATAGAAAATTGCTAAGTAAAAAGCCTATTCCTTTGGGCTTTGCATCACCCTAACAGGGCTTCTGGTCTGTTTGGAATAAGGTAATAACTTGGGCTACCTGTCCGCAAGTGGTCATATAGAATCATTCACACAGATGGATAATGGGCTTTTTGATCCACCCAAAGAACCAGAATCTGACTATTAACCAGACAGCTATCAGCAAACACCAGTTCCCCCACACCACACAGTTGGGACAGTTACCCCACACTGCACACTCTGCAAAGTGTAACAGGGAGTGGACCACCACTGCAAACAACTGTACTATATGTGACAGAACTGAATAAAAACTCTTGTACCAAACGCAAACTCATATATAAATCATGTGTAAAGCCAGTCATGCCAACTTTGCTGCAAATTCTGTGAGATTCTGCATAGCTTCTCTTCCTTATCGAGGACAGTGGAGGGGATACCTTTAGTAACAGATAAATCTCTGTAATGCAGTTATCTCTCAGCTGCAGTGCACAAGCATCCCAATTAATTCAGTCCAGGCCTAGCAGAGCCGGCACTAAGCCAGAGCTGATAAACCTGCCAAAGCCAATCTGAGTCCTGCAGTGATTCTTGGGAACCTGCTCTGTGCTTTCTGGTGCTCTGGACTGAGGGGGTTTATGTGCTCAGCTCTGCCTGACTCCACACGGTGTGGCAGCTCCATTAACAAGGCCTTTCTAACACTCAAAGTCCTGGGGAGCAGGCAGAGACACCCAGTCACCTCTGAAGGCACCAGCAAAGGTGCAGCAGGGCTTCTCAGCACCACTCAGCCAGATTACAGGTGTCCTGGTCCTGACCCTGCATGTGGGAAGACAGTGCTCTGTATGCCGGGCAGGCCTGGGAAGCAGGACAGCCACACTCACACAGCACGGTGTCTGAGGGTCAGCCATGCCAAGCACAGATGTTTCAGCATCCCTGGCTTGGTGAATACTGAACCTGCATAAACCAATGAAGAACAGAAAGGCCACAGCAAAATGGCAATGTTTTTAGAATAGGGAGCAACTACCCCAGATGCTGCTCTTGGCATCACTGCTGTCTCACCGAGTGATCATGGGCCAAATTCTATCAGAGATACCCCTGCTTTTCCATAATCTGTCAAATGGAGATAGTCTTCACCTATCCTCTGGGGTTTGATAAAGCTTATTTAATATTCATAAGCATTCAGGCATTCGAATAAAATGCACCAAAAATGTAAGGTGCTCATACGGGCTCTCACAAAGACATATTTAAACTCATTTTCTTTCCAGCCAAGGAAAACATTGAGAAAGTAAGACTATTTCCAGAGATACCAGATTTCAGTGGCCAATTCACAAATTCCAAAAATTGAAGATAATATTTACTCATATGTTAAGACACATCTGACTGATGAAGCTATAGAAGTGAAAAATGTTATTATAAGAAGGAAGGCTTGTAATAGAAAAATGGCTTGAGATGCCAGTAGGTATCCTTTCAGAAATGGAAAAGAACAAAGCAAATTATCTCTGAGATGCTCAGATCTCTTGCCACAAAAAGGCAAGCAATTCCAAGAGGCCTATAAAGGGTTTAGACAAAAAGGTGAACTCTAGAATTAATAACAGAATGGTAAACAGGAAGATTAATGGCACCAGAGAAAATGCAGATGGTGAAGCCGAGCCTGCAGGCTCAGCAAGACTCTGAATAGGGAGGGGGGAAAAGGCAAGGTGTAAACAAGGTGACCTTCAAAGCCACGGGAATGCCTGCCAACAGGCCAGCCAGAGGGCATCCCGAGACACAGATGTGCCATCTGGGGTAGGCTGTCTCATGACAACCTGAACAAGATTTGTCTCTTTCAGATTTTGCAGGGAGGCAAAATGTGTAGTGGCAGAAAATATTACCATTCATTCAAAAGAAGCACAATTAAATGCACAGGTTATAAAAGAATGCCATCCATTTTGTAAAGAAAATTCAAAAGAATTCCATGAATATCCCCATTTAGAAAGGTCTTGTGCCCACTTGTAAAGCTTGCTCATGTAAGGTGTGGGGGAAGAGAAACTGGTTTTTACCAAATGTTTTCCTTGAGGGTTTACGCTTTAGGTTCATGGTAAAAAGGAAAAACAAAAAACAAAAGAACAAAGAAACCCAAACCACAAAACAACACCTCAGCAGCTACTGCAAAGCAGCTCTTTAAACCCATGATGGTATAAATCTCCCCCATCTTGGCATAAATCTGTTCACTCCAGATGGCACATTTGGGTTGAGAGCAGGTAAAGATTTCTCAGGGAGCTCCATGTCCGGTATTTGCTTTTACAGAGTTCCCTTTCTCTGCCTCAGAGCTTAGTTGGTCCCTGTGTGTGGCTAGGAAATCTCAGTCCTTTGCCTACAGTAAAAGGTGGGAGACAGAAACCTCCTACCACTGTTCTGCAGGGTAGCCTGGCTCTTTCAGGCCTGATGCTTAGATCAGTGTGATCAACCAGAAAAATTAGAAAGTAAATGCAATCACTCATTTTTTAAAATACATCAATCAAACAACACAGTGCCATGGGGAACAATGCTATCCTAAATAAGCCTTCTACAAGTTAAGCCAAACATGATCTGCTACGATATCCAGAGGCAAGAATTCTAGGGAAAAACAGAATAGAACATTACAGCTCACTATGGGAAAAAAGCTGACCCTAGCTACGGGAGTCCAGTAGGCAGTGTATTGATACACCTCTTTCCCTTTCAGCCTCACTCAAAGTACATAAAAACTGAGCTTTTCAGGCAAAAACTGGTCCATATGAAACTGGCTAATTCAGTACTAAATGTATAAGCAGACATATCTGAATGTGTTTTATTCTGATGGGCTGCATACCACTGAAGATACTGTCATGACCTCTGGTTTCACAGTAGAAACCACAGGTGCTGGATGAGGTCAGGCAACCTGTGCAAAGCCTGCACAGCTCAGCACTGTTGCATCAAGCAGCCTTGACTTAAGCAAGTTTGCAATTGCTGACAGGAGCTGCCATCATGGCTCTGGGCATCAGTACATACCTTTATCCAGAAAGTTCCATCATATGGCTCTGCTGATTGCCTTTTAAATAGAACAGGAATGGAGGGATGAAGTACACACCTGAAAACACTAACATGGCAGTGAGGAAGGAACCAGGAAGAACAAGGGAGAAAAACAGCAAGATGGAGGAATGCTACTATATTCCTTCTCATCTGCTGCAGCAAAGTAGGGCATGCTTCTTCTGAAAACTGCCACAGAAAAGTCTGAATAATGGAAGCTCTGGGCCTTGAATTATGTCTTTTCAATCTCTCTCTCCTCTCTGCTAACAGAGAAATGTTGTATACTCCTAGGTCCTGAAAATATACATTTTCACACCTTACAAAACACAGTGACAATAGATGATAATGGGGAAGAGGGAGAGAGAGCAATGCAAGGGGAAAACAAAATGAAATAGAGAATAGATGCTCTTCTTTCCTTTCCTTCTCCTCAGTTTTCTTTTCCCTTTGTTCATCTAACATTGAGCCAAACTGAGCCAAAAGGAGCTGCCATGCTGGGCTGCAAGATTGATGGCTGCAGGCAGACTACACAGTGAAGAGACGGATGACTGGTCATTTCCCGCGATGCACTGAAAAACATCCATCCTTGCAGCCATGCTGAGCCCGTTTGTGCTCCTTTTGAAAAGAGAGGTAAACACAGGCAGCCAGAGGCACCTGACTGTCCTTCTCCCTCAGAAGGACACAGCTATAGTCCTCTGGGTTCCTTGAGAAGGTCACTCTGTCCATCCCTGAACATCTGGCTGTGGGATTTGCTAACTCTCTCTCTCCCCCAGCAATCATCCATCTATTAGAGCACAGTGCAGGTTGGAAGAAAACGGTGAAGAGAATGGTGTGACAACCTCATCAATCTACCGCTACACACTTGGCTATTTAGTTTTCTTTACACTATTCCTAAATGTGAGGGGCGAGGGGGGAGGTGAGAGAATTGCTACTGGTATGAAGGAGGGAATTGTGGAAATGGCAATGTGGATTGGAGTGAGTCCTTATGACTATTAAAATGTTGTGCATGTACTAAAGCAGTAGGGAACTAATTAAGATTCAGGATTGAAAGGCAAAACAAAAAAGTTGGATGCACTCTTGTTCCATCTGTAGCACTTGCTGAGAGTTCAGATGTACTCGGGGCATCCTCTTTAGCTGAGTGAGGTTAATTTTTTTTATTTTGCCCACTCAGATATTAACAGAAAGCTCCCTGCAAGAATATACTCTAAGTATATTTATAATGCCAGCCCTGGTATAGCAGCTTCAGAGGCACAAAGCACTTAATCCTGAGTCCTTTCTATTTAGTTAATAGTGTCTTTGTTGCTGATACTGTCCTGGTCTATAGCACTGCTCACAGATACAGCCTCTGTGTTACCAGTTTTCCTGCTGTGCTGCTACCTCACTTAAGCAATGAGCATTACATGGCAGATGTATCCATAGCATCACTTACAAATTAGCATCACTCCAGAAATTCCTGTAACCATGAACCTTACTTTGTCAGAGTAGCACATATCTGTAACTGTGTCATTCACAGACATTGCACCAAGGAAATCACGAGAAGATAAAAGCATTCATCATCCCTCAAAACCACAAAGAAATTACTTGCTTCAAGTGTTTAAATGTAGTTTTAGCACTCTATCTGAGCCAGTTTTGAAAATTTGTCTTTTATTCCCATCATGCAATGCTCTTTATTTTAGTCCAACAAAAAAAAAAGGATTTTCACCACAGATCTGTAGGACATGCATAGGATATTAATCACGACCATATGTTTTCCTAAGATATGAACCCCATACTTGCCGAGGGTAATCACATGCATTCAGAAGGGCATAATTTCAACCAAGAGGAGTAAAGTTTTCATCCTTTCTCCTACATCAAGAACCATAGCTTTAGCTGGTGGAAATTGCTGCTTGCTGTAGTCTTTAATAGGAATGCCTACCTACAGCAGCTAAGATCCTACCCCTAAATTACCTGGCTTGTTTAAGGGGAACCATGCTCCAAGTGCACCATAAGTGAGAACTCTGGTCTAGAAGACATTGCACAGAAAAGCCATTTCTATTTCAACATGTACTGCATCGACCCTCCTTCACCCAAATACTTCATTATTGGGAAAGGCAAACATTAATGGTGTCAGAATCTGGAAGCATAAACCACCTGTAATAAATTATTAGTCAATCAAATGCAAAATGCAGGGAATATTGAAATGAATCATAATCTAGCAAAAACATAGTTAATATCTCTCAGGTACAAGATGATTATGAGGCTGTAAAATGTTTACTCCAAAGAATGGGAATGACAGGTTGAAGACTTTCACCAGGGAAGGTGGTGGAAGGTACAGGGATGTGGGAGGGGAAGCCATCATAGCCCCCATTCTACTCTCAGCAATTTTATAAAGCTTGGCATGTAGGATTTCAAACTGAACATTATATTGCCATTTATTGCTCATTCTGTTATATTATGCACCAGAAAAATAACTCCTATAAATATTATAATATTTCATACTACAAAATTATTTAGATATATGTCAGGAGAACAATAAAATATAATAATTTTTTTAAATCAAATTTTAATGTAATTATATTTCTTTGCTATTTTCTTTTAATATTTTCTGTTATAAAGCAGTGCTTAGATTCTACTATACCACTGACCTAGTAGACCAGTGACTGTACTGGGCTCTATTTTTCAGGATGCTGAGTACCAAACCTGCAAGTCTAGTCCAGCCTGGTACTTTACATGTGGATTTAATTTTAAGCATGTGACAAGTCACATTAATTACTAAATGATCACTCACGTTCTTAAAGCCCAAGCTCAGGTGCTTTCCTTTGCTGGAGTTAGACAGCTTGGCATCTTATGAAACTAAGCCCTGGGGACTCGATCCTATAAACCCTTTTTCATGTGATTACCAGGGAACTCCCAGAATTACTCACATGAACACAGAAAATAGATGCAGTGAATTAGATTAAAAATACCGATTTCCTAGAATCTTGTGTCCAGTACTTGCATGTAAACTGTACTTGTGCACCACAAAAACCCTTTTGGCAATGCAGCTTATCCTTTTTCAGGCATTGTTACTAGCTATGCCTAAAAAAGTGGCGGTAGGTTTGCCAGCAAAGCTGTTCAGGTTCAGTTTTAGCTGCAAGACTCCTACAGGGCACAAGGCTTCCCGTCCGCTCCTCCCCTGTGCTGGAGAGCTGATGAGCTGTGCCTTGGGGGAAACAGATCTGCCAGGTTCCAGCATTTCCCCAGGCACTGTTCCCTGGTGCTTCCCCAGCTGTTCTCATAGCCCTTTCTCCTGATAAGTCCTGAGCTTAACTGCACTCCCTTCATTTTCGGTTAAATCTGTTTATTTCATAAACAAGTAATCCTGATGGTTACTCACAAACATCAATGTTAACTTCATAGTAAGAGGATAAATCCTACAGCATTTTACCTCTCCAGTAGGAATAACATGTCTCCTAGAGATACAGCATTCATTGCCAGACCTTGGCAGCTTAAGAGGCAAATGCTGAAAGACCTCTTCCCAAAGATGCATCCTAGCAGCCAGATGTAGGTCAAACACATAGTATCCAAGAAAAGCAACAGAGCAAAACAATGGGCTGGATCACACAGAAAGGGTGGTGGCACCACAAGTAAGCTCTCTCAAGTAGCCCAGGTATTACAAGCCAATGCCTTTTCATCTGCCTGAGCCCTCTGAGCTTTCCTCACATCTTGCAGACTGAGCCCCAGGAGACGACCTGCAGACACACTGTAGAGCCTCCAAGGAGATCAACAGCATTCCTTCCATTTAATGGCCTACTGCAGTGACCGAAACGTTTTTCAGAACAGCCTGGCTCCACAGTCATCATAACTCTATTTTCAAAAATATACTAAATACAGCTGAGATGACATACCAGTAGAAAAAATTACCTCTATGTGGCTGCATTGTTTCTGAAATTACAACAGCCTTGTGTCTGTGGGACACTGCACATGCAGCCTATGTTTCCATTCTCAGTGGTGAGACCCAAAAAACTCAGAAAGACAGATTTAATTGTTTCCAAAATTGCCTTATCTTGTTCAGTTGTTACTGCTGCCTTAGCCTGATGACTAGAGCCAGAGGGGTTTGGCTTCAGTGGGCTTTTGATCAAAACCCAGAGAGGTTCCAAAGCCCAGTAGCTTCTCCATGCATTTCTCTCCTAATTATGCAAACTGGCTCAGCCACACAAGAACCAGGAGTAATCCCGGGTGATTCATACAAGCCATTTTAGCTAAACAACACAGTTCTCCTGGTAAAACTGTGAATATAAAATACATGTAGTGGCCTGTTCCAGATCCCACAAATAAATGAGAAACTATTTACACAAGGTTAATCCTGTAAATTCTACCAACATGACTGTGGACTTAAGCAGCAGAAATAAATTTTTTGTTTTCTTGACTGGACTATTTATAGAATACTATTTGCTTTTCCAGAAATCTTTTATTTCCATAACTGCAAAATCATTGGGGGGAAAATTCCACTGGGGAGAAAACACACATTTACTCACAGTCACTGAGCTGAATTAGTCTAAGAATTTGCAGCTTATCACATGTAACAACACCCAGCACCAGCAGTGTATGATTCGAAGAAGTTACCACAGCACCAGCAGCCCAGACATACAGAAGTCCAGCTCACCAGTGTCCAAAAAAAAAGGCAAGAAGAGTTACACTGTGCAAAACTCGATATATCTTTCTAGCAATTACACTGCACAACCAGTATTGCAAAAGCTGGCTCAACAATTCACCTTTGGTGAGTCTCTTTATTTGTATATATGGGTGTGTAACAAATTACTTGTTTTTCATCACCATCTCAGTACACATAAGCCCAGGTTGTGCACCAGAGCTGGTACACTTTCATACCAGTTTTGCAAGGCTTCATCCTGATGGCCAAAACATTTAATGCTGGCACTTAAAAGGCTTGGCAAATGGCATGATTTATTCATTCATTCCTTTTTATTTTATTTTAAAGGTCTCACATACCCTTCCCAAACTCTCTGAAAGTATTTATTTAATATCTGTTAGGCACTTCTCCAAAATAGACAAATAAGGTCGATGCTTTAGCACCTCCATTTTAGATGCTGAGAAGCTGAGAGAAAAAGACATTCCAGGTACTGTGCAGTCCTGTGTGGGGCACAGGTGATGCAAGTATGTGATAGTGTGGTACGACTTGAAGTGCAGAGGTGGGCACCTCTACTGCAGACTGGCAACAGGACAAAGATATTTCACTGCAGGACTTCTACATCATAATTCTGTGTCAGTGAGTGCATGCAGAAAGGAACAGGTCCTCTGGTATTTTTAGCGCCATGTAAGAAAAGCAAAACAAACTTTATCTGGCCAGAGATTTGGACCAGCAAAGGTCCCTCTTGTAGTTAAGACCTTAAGGCGGTGGATGGAGATGGAATAGATTTTGGTTAGAAGTATGTCTAATAGAAAGAACCTAATTCACAAGGAGGTCCCACACTGATGCATTTTCTCTTGGTGACAGAAAGTCACTTTTTCAAACCCAAGTCATAGCTAGATGTGTAAGTGCCTTACAGCAGCAGCTCTTGCCTGTGGTGCCATGTCCTGCTGTGAAGACAAGATTAGGGGAGAATTGCAGCCTACTGTTTCGATGCAGTAGCATTGATGGATTCATCTGTAAGATGCAGGCTTAGCTGATGAATAAACACCTGCTTAAATTTAGGCTGAAAGCCCAAAAGAAAAGGCCCAGCAGAAATCAGTATTTATTTTGGTATAAAAAAACAGCAAAGAAAAAAACCCAACACCTTCTGGCATCCCTGCTCCCTGATTTGGATTCACACTGTAAAGCCTAATTTTATTCCCAAGTGCTATGGAAATGTGACATACATAGCTACATGATAGACCAACCTCAGGACTCAGCATGGCCAGCGTGCAGATGTGCTCTATAACACACTGAAGGGGAACTGGAAACCATTCACTCTCCCTGTCACAAATGGGTTTTTTTGTTTTGTTCTACATGAGGTGGCAAAAATAAAAATGGATGAGGATGGGTGAGAATGAGATCTACTCTAGGCTCAACCAGAAACGACAGGATCTACGTGGAAACACTCGGTAAAATTCTTTGACATAGATCACGCAGCCTCTTCAGGTGGGGAGGTTGTCATCAGCTGCACTCTTCGATGCCGAGTTACTTGACATTTGACCCAGCGTTTGCCTGATGCTCGACGCAAACACGCGGCTGGGCCGGTGCTTTGGCGGCACGCACCCAGACCAGACCCTGTTCCCAGCAGACAGCCACCCAGGAGCAGCCGCTCCTGCCGCGGAGGAGGCTCCGGGCTCCCGCTGCCCGCCGCGCCCTCTGCTGGCCCCGCCGCGCCGCTGCAGCCGCTCCGGCACCGCCGCCTCCTGCCCCACCACCACCGCGCACCGGGCACGTCCCACCGGAGCCGTGACAACCGGCTGGCGGAGGGGGGAATCATGGAATCAGTGATATTTTAAAGCACCGAAGAACGTATTATAAATAGACGACGGAAGGTTTGGTGTTGTGGTGGTTTTTTTCTCTTTTTTTCTTTCTTTTCTTTTTTTTTTTTACACAGACTACTCCAGAATGTAAAAGTACTTGAATAAAAAGGAGATTTAAAACAACATTTTAATTTCAAGGTTTTGGAGGGCCGAGAGAAAAACTCACAGAAGTTGCTGACAGGCTGTTAAACTCCATCTTACGTCAGGAATCCAGACCAATCAGAGAAAGAATCCTGCTCCTGTCAGGTCAGCTGCACCCCAAACGCAGGGTTCATGATTGCAAATGTTAATAAAAGCCATGAACAATTAAAAAAAAAAAAAAGCTCTACACAAAAAGTATCTTTGGTAAATTCACATCTGCAGAAATCTGTCAGAAATCTGAACAACTGATAGATTCATATATCCTCCTTTAGCAATATTGTATCCAATTCATCTGCATGTTACAGACATACGTTTATTTGGCACCAGAACTGTTCTGCCAGTTATGATTCTAAGATGGTCTTAACAGACTTTAAAGAGGAGTCACAGGCAGGTTTTACAATATACCATGACTACAACCCTTAATTACAAAGAAGTTTCAATATATGTCAAAGAGCAGGAAAGCTTTGTTAAGAAAAGATGTGCCTCTCCTTACAGCGTTCATAGCAAAGCAACACTGCTGTCTTGTAGTACAGTACAAGAACCAATGTGTGATTGCGTAGAAATTGCTGAAATCAAAAGTGATACTCAATATTAATTGGCCTATCTGGGAAAAAATTATAGAAGTAAATTCTCATGAAATTAAATGTTTTGAATTATTTTTTAGGCTCTTATATCTTTGAATGACACTGAGCAATAAGGGAAAGAAAAAATAATATGGGACTCAGGAGAACTGAGGTCTTTCAGTGTTGTGGAGTTCAATTTCCAGCTGTACCACAAATCTCCAGTATAACTGTCATAGAAGTAGTTTATTATCTTTGTCGCTCATTTCTCCATTTTGGAATCAAAGTACTTCCTCCACTATATTTTGTATATCTGGACTGTAAGATCTGCTATAGTATATGATTATAGCAAAGAGCATAAGAAAACTTCACAACAACCTCTGGGATGATGATCTAACATGCTGCTTGAGTCTCTAGATACTATCATGTAAGTGATACTACTGCAAATTCTGTTCTTTGCTTTTTAATGTCATCTTAGCTTCCTCTTGGTGAAGTGCCCCATCTTAAAGAGCACAGACCTTCACATACATGCTGAGCATCTTCCACAAGAGTTGGGGGGCACTCTTCACTTCCCAGGAGACCCTTGTGCAATCAGTCACAGTCTCTACAAGGTAAATTGGTTTGGTTTGAAGAGATAATAGCTTATCTGTAAGGATTCTGTTCATTCATCCACAAGCACCCTCACCTAGGTATACCCCACGTGCCAGATTAAAAACAGATAAGGCATTGTTCAACTGGATCTAAAAATCTTTTATCAGTACTTGCCTCAAACAATTCTACCATGGTTCATAATAGCAAATGAAAAATACTTTTGTTTACTTTTACCCTTCAACAGCCAGTTAAAAAAAAACATTCAATAGCTCAACTGACCACTAGACTGCCCAGACATAAGTAACAAGATAGACACTAGTGCAGGACACCAGCTCATTCTCAGCACGGTAGTAGCACACACAAACTCGATACCCTTCAAGTGGGTGGGAAGGTAGCCCGCTATGAAACCTCACTATTGGCTTTCAGTCCAAAACCAAAGAACAGCAGTAAACTGAGACAAGATCTTTCCAGTCATATTCCTTACACTCACATAGCACGAGAAATAAAAGCCCTGTGTGCACATATGTACGTACCTATATTTAGCCATCTTGTAACACTGAAGTAGGACACTACCAATTTAAATTCCACCAGAGTTTTTGGCCATACTCATCCTATCTATTCTCATCTGCATAGCTGCAAAGCTTGGGTAATAACTGACTGTCAGCAGGGTTTACTGTAGGTAATACCACTTCCACAATTTTGATAGCTGACCCAATACAGAATCATAATACCACCAAGCACCACAAAACCACTAAGTATATAGGACAAGGATCAATTAAGATTTCAAGCGGCCTTGGGTCTAATCAGAGATCAGTCTTCCATTTCTAACCCTCCTCTCTCCAACTGCTCAGATATTGCTGAGGACCAGAACTCTACTGCTTGCCTTTGCAGTACCTGCAGTTCACAGTGGTGGTAGAGTTAAAAATTCTCCTTCTTCTTCCATTCCACTGGAAGAAGGCTACCCAGCCCAAACCTCTCTGTCACCCATTCCGAGACTCACAGACTTCCCATGCACAGGAGCTCAGCTCTGCTCTCATTCTTTTACTGGGCAGGAGAACAGCCAGCTGAGTGAATGTGGAGGCACAAGCTGCTTACATCCTTCCCACTGATCTGTGCTGAAGTTCTGTGCAAATACTACTGCTCAGTTCTGCAGAGAATCAGCTTTGCTCACACTTGCTTGAACAGAAGTCTATTTTCATGAATATTAGGAGAGTATCAACACCTAATAACTTTAGAACTCTGTACATATGGAATCACAGTATTAGCAACATGTCAATATATTGCCCATGACCTGGAATATGCTTCAAATCTGTACCAGTGTTCATAGGAGTCTTGACTGGCAGGCTATAATGGCTCACGTAACAGCTCCTATCGATTACAACGATGAGCCCTTGGCTACACTTAAGCCATAATGCTTCGTTCTGAGGATACGAATATAACACTGAAAGATGAAGACCAAGCCATGTGAAAGTAAGTGTGAGGCATACTATGTGAAATTCTTGAAGATCTAGTTGTAATTTTGACTGTATTGTCATTGAAGTAATTATCATAAGTTAGTTTGGCAACACTTTATTTCTCCCACATATCTACTGGATATGCCACTGGATGGGACAGAGGGTGCTTAGAAATAGCACTAATATGAACATTGCTACACCCTCAATCAAACCACTTTACTAGGGAAATCCTTACAGGTAACTCTGAGTAGAGCGGCAGAAAATAGACATCTAAAATAGACATCTGAAGGCTGCATCAGCAACATCTATTCCAGTGTTCACATCTTTACAACTTCGGCTGTAACTAGTCTTAAAACCAAACACTTCCACTTGAAACCAAATACAAGCAACAGATCAGGACAACAACAGCACTGTGTTCTATTAAGAAACAGGCATCAACTGACCCCAGGAAAAACACTATAGTGAACCTTGCATTTTACAAAAAAACAGCAGACCATTGGAGCATAATTATTTTCTTCATTAGGTTTTGGTATTACCAAATGTGAAACTCTCACTCACTGACTGTTGTCATGCACTACCTAAACCTGCAAAAGTAGGTTATAACTATAAGTGTTATATTATTACTAAATGATTTATTGTACCCTTAAACTGATGCCAAGACAATAGTTTGATTCTACTTACTGATCAGCTCATGACTAGCTATGACTTACCAAAACAAAAATCCTGTGTATCTCCTGAATTATGTAGGTGTCTTGAACTTTTGGATACAACTTACTGCTATAATAAGCCACTCGAAAAGCTCAGGTGCAATCCAAGCAAGTATTCACACGCTGATGCCAACCCCATTGACTGCTGTATTGGCTACTTTTGGAGTTAAGCTCCCCTTCAGTGTTTGTTACAGTGGCTGTCTTAAGAGAAGCATTTCTACACAGCCAACAAATGTAACACACAATAAAACGAAGGCTTAGCCCAAATTTGACATTGTAGAATTGCACTGCCTGTGTATGTTATATAAGAATTACAAATATATATAAAATATATAAGCAATTTCACAGCCTCCTATATAAAAATCAGCTATTTGCATATTAAATATTTGCACAAGCACTCTCTAGCTGCTGAGGACAGCTCTAACCCATGACTAGGATGCCCAAGCCCTAGGGGAATGAAACTATGGAACATTTAGATTAGATTTCTTTCAAATGTATTTTGCATGTCGTACAGTTGTCACCTCTGTGCTTTTTAAGGGATCTTGAATTTCCACATCTTTGCCCCACACAGTCGTCTAACATTTAACCAAGGACTAAAGAGGTCAACATTAGGTAGCTTCCTAGGTTCAGCATTAGGTTTTACCACAGTGTACTCCTCCAAAATGTACAGTATTTCTCCTGGCCATGTTGGAAATAAATTACGCTATCTTTCTCCCAAATTTTCAAAAACTATGTTTAAATGGAGATCCAATGTTTTCCATAGGTTTTATACTTTCAAATTGGAGAAGGGAAAAATCCCACTTTTGGCTAGTGAGTCTATTCTGGATATGCACAGATGGAGTGAAATTATTTTGTGGTGTAACTGGTAAGAAAAGTTAATCACTAGATAGAAATTGGTTGGAAAATAGATTTAAATGGCAGCGCAATATAACTCGCCTTATTTGGTTGCCACGGGCAATGCAACAAAAGTAGCACTCCTGAGATGCAGAGGAGATGTTTATAGCAGGGAAAACAACACAGAGACAGACATGCTGAGGTCTCTTTATCTGATAACTTTCTGGTAATTGCCTTTCATGCCCTGTGGCATGTAGGATGCACTAATTTGGCATTCAGTGAATACAGCAAAGAAATGTAATGCAAACAAAAAAGAGTCAAACTCTACCCTACTGCTTTACCTTATAAAATTACTGAAGTGCAGCAGTGCTGGCATCATCACAAAGTCTGAGGTAGGCACTTCTATGAGCCAACAGCATCCTTTTCCTAGAGTCCAGTCTCATTTTCATCAATTTACATGACTGATTTCATCAGTTCTTTCCAAGTAGCTCTGCTGTGAGGTCTAGTTCTATTTGCTGACTGAGATTTTACCCTTGTTTTGAACCCCAGCTGAGTGGTTATAGGGATTTCTTCCACTTGTCCAGCTGTCCACTGATGTCGCTTTTATTGAAGGTACGGAGTCTTCAAAAACTGTTTCTACCAGAATCAACAGGAATTTTGTCTCTGATTTTAATGGATTTAGAATTTGTCTCTGCTGCCCCTTCCTTCCCTTCACTAACTACTGTGTAGAAGCGAAGTCATCAGTATTGCTGAGCATAGCTTAGTTCCCAGGCACCTTCTTTTGTCAAACAGGTTTTGTTAATATTCTTAATATACATTTGGGGGTTTTCTCCTGTAATTTTTATACTGGCAGTGTGTCACCTCTTAAAAACCACATACAGCTGTGAGTACATGTGTTCCCTCTTTCTCATAATGGCTGACCCCAGAGACAGCAAGCCTTTATTACTAACTGCAGGGAAGAATGCACAACACTACGCTCTACCTGACACAGCTGTAGCTCCTCAACATCTGCTTTACAGTCAATCATTCAGCATCCAGACTCATCACTTCCTGTAGTTTAATTGTGGGAGAAAAATATCAAGGACAAGAAGAATGAAAGAATAATGGACAAAGGTACACATACAGACCGACACAAATACACAAATGTGGCTTATGCTCACTAACTTTTATTATTTGCTGTTTATAATCTGGTCACATCCCTTGTCCCCAGCCCCATTAAGAAAAATCTTATCAGTGTACTCTTCCACACACACAGTGGTCTTTTTCACGAAGATTAGGCGGCAGATGCCAGAGTGAGACTTTGTATTAATAATGCGCAGAGGAAATAATTAGTAATACATTGATCCTTTACATCCTTATGAATTGCTAATAGAAGCCAGGATTCACCCCTGCAGAAGGTAAATTCAGCTCCCATTGCATTCAGTACAAGTTGTACACATTTCTGTAAGGGATGAGTCGCATGCAGAGGGTTTGGTTGTTATTGTGACAGCAAATCCAGTAAGATACAACAGATGCAGTGAGAAATGGTGGGAGAGGGAGAAAGATAAAGTCCGAGGTCTAAATGCCAGGTTTGCACGTATGCCAGCTGCTCTGCAGTGCAGGAGAGAAAGGCAAACAAATACTTACCAGGTTTAATTTCCAGCAGCTTCAGCCTGGAATCCTCAGGGGGATGCAAACGCCTCTTTTTGCGCCAGCAACGTGCTGGGTATGTGTACAGCTGACCTGGGGCCAGGCCTGAAGATTAAAGGCAAAAAATTAATCACATTTCAGTTTGTAAACCACAAGCACTGTCTCTAGCATCTTTGTTCTTGCCCTTCCAGCATCTCCTTGTTGGAGGGTTCAATCCTGCAAATTATGAGACAGAACTACACACTCATGCCATCCAGTGCTCCCGAGGCTCCTCAGCACCTCTTGGGATCAGGCCTACAGAGAATCTAAGTTTCACTTAGAGACTTCACTCAGCTCACTGAAACCAAAGCTGCACATAAATAATTTGTGATTTCTTCAGGGTAAATAGAATTTCAGACTCTCCTGGGTCACAAGGACGATGCCTCCTACACGGGCAGAGAAGGCACCTTGGAAGAGAAAAGATGAAGTTTTGACATGCAAATGTTGAGGCCCTGATGTATAGAGCAGCTCAGGAGATTTGTGTCTTCCAAATGGGAGCAAAACAAGATCCAAGAGGTCTGACTATATGGACTCTGTATTTTTGCTTAAATTCTTGATATTTGTTTGACTACCAATTCTTCATTCTGACTATTGCCATCATGCCACCTCATGCCAATCTCCTGGTTGAGCAAGGAGATATTGCAGCACTGTTTACATTACTGCATGGTCCCTTAAATCACATTTGGCATCGCTGAACTCTGAGCTGCCCTGGCTCTCCTGACAGCTACCCTTTAGCCAATGTTTGAGCTATATTTTGCTCTCTTGTATTCAGAACACAGCAGGGCTTCATGAATGCATCACTACTAAGGGCACAGAAGCACACTGATAAGTGCTCCAAAGTATCCTCAACTGCCCCAGATACTCATGACATACAGAAATACCCAGAAAGACACAGAAAAGTTAGAAGAATTAAATTCTTTGCTCTGCTTCCCTTGCCCTCTCTGTCCACCAGTTCTGCTTTGGCTCCTCTGTCCTGCCATGGTCTTGAAGGGGCTACAGAGTGTGACTGCAGTTCCAGACTCATTGTCTCAGAAAACAGATAAGACCACATATGAGAGAGAACAGGAGTGGTGTTACAATATTTGAAACTGTACTAACAATGAACAGCCGGACAGCATCTAGGGGATGCCAGTAAAGCAGAACAGCTCAAGGACATCAGGATGGCCCAAGAGTTTTCTCATCCCTTCTGAAGTAGCCAGGAGAATATATCATCTTGGGAACAAAAATGACTCACCAAACCAAATGAGAATAATGAAGAAAAACAATATCCTGTTCCTTGGGGGTGGAGAGGAAGACAAAGTAAAATAATTCACCTCAAGGGAACGTGCCAATCAAATTCTGCAAGTGAAACCTAAACTCCTGTTTTTAAATATTTCAGCTGTTGGGAATGCCAGTTCAGACCCCAGCACTTTCCACCTGCTTCCAAGGCCTTGGTGCATAAACATAGCATCTACAGCATAATGCCTGGTTGTGGCCAAGTGATGGAGTATTTGCAGAGATCCTGGTTTTTTCAGGGCACAGAATTTCACTGATTCTTTCATTGATGCTCAGCAAGCTGGGCATTATGCCTACTCCAAGGACACATTTCAGAACAGGTTGCTTAGGACTGGTTTGGGAATAAAAATGTGAATAACTAGCACTTCTATAGTGTTTGGACACTCCTCTTCATAGCACTTTGCAAACATTAACCACTGCAAACAATTGCTATAATAATGAGGTGGATTGTGCCTGGCTCTCATGTGAGTAATTAAAGAGGTGGAGGCAAGAAGCCTCATCCTTTCACAGCAGGTCCTGTTCAAGAACTTGCATACAACATTGAAATGGTGGTTGTTAGACCAAAGCAATAGGACAGAGAATCAGCCCTCCATTGCATGAGTTGCCACAGAGGAGTCATTTGAAAGAAATAAAGCACCACAGCTTTTGTCCCAGACAGAAAGGAGCAAAGATGTAGTGAAGTTTTGGGGGAGTATCTGTTAAAGTAGGTTCAACTGTTGAGCGCTTTTATATGAAAGAGCAGTTCTGGATTGAGCCAGGACACTGAAAGCCAACTGCAGATGCTGAAAGTCCAACTAGAAATAAAGCAGATATCCTTGAAAGGAGAGAGATCAGAAACCCTCTTTCCTAGAGGACCTCCAGGTGGCAGGTAGATCAATAAGAGATGGATGATCCAACAGCCACCTCTGCACCCCTTGAGGTAAGCTCTCTGTTCCCACTCACAATACCCCTGTTCATTAATACACTGACATCCAATTAACTTAATACATGTACCAGACCTTAACATGATCCAAACCCATCAATGCTACCTTCACTTCTCTACCCGGTTCCCCCTCTGTCACTGTGTTGCCTCACATGAGGTGTAGATCTTACAGGAAGGAAAGGCAACAAGGAAAGGCTCAGTCCTGAATACCTTGAATCCAGCCCCTTCACAGTCGATCTTACAGTGGATATGGAAATAAATGATATACAGGTCTTACTGTCCTTAGTCCTCGGTGGGTTGTCTCTTCCTCTGGTACCTTATAGGGCAACCAGAGAAGGTTCCAACCATTTGCTTATAGAGGAAATAGCAGAACCTGCAGTGAGTTATGTTGTTTATCTCATTAGTGTAGGAGAGTCATAACTCAAAGTTCGTGTGAAAGGCCAGGGAAGGAGGGGGAAAGGAGGGAGTTATGGGCAGTATTGTGTGAAATTAACCCTGAACTGTTTATCATGAGATGCAGTTTTCTGACTCCTTTAACAAAGAGGACAGCAAGAAACCAGGTTAATATGCTGAGGTCCTGGCTCTCCTCTGTTTTTCAAGCCTGTATAAGTGAAAAGAGAACGTGGAGCTTTGCCATTCGTCTTTATACAGTTTTTCAGGTTAGGGGTAGTAAATAGTAGTGAGCACAGCACACAGGACAGATACCAGGACAGCTGACAGAGCCAAAAACAGGCATGCTAAAACTGTAGAGGGATGCTTTGACTCACTATAAAACTACAAGAAATAGATTATGCAAAGATACCCAAGGGAGCACTAAATGGGCTAATAAAAATCAAGTAAGAGGAAAGCAAATATGGAGGAGGAGGGCTGCTTCATTTCACACTGATTATTCTAAATCAAGATAACAAAAGCATCAGGTTTGGTGGCCAATCCAGACACAGGAGGCTTCTTTCACTTGTTACTCTCTGTGAAGAATGCTCCACCATTAGTCTCTACCGCAGATCTGCAGGAGAAATGTCACTGGTCCTTTTTCATAGGGCGAGCTGCCAAACAGTTCACTATCAAAAGTGAGGAAAGAAAGACTTGCAGAGTGAATTTGCTCAAGGTAGTCCACAGAGCTTGCGGATGAGAAAGGCAAAGCATTAAGACCTCTTGGTTCCTGGTGTGATGCTGTAACACTTTCATGATGGTTTCTTCTGCAAGTGCACAGACACCAATGAGGCCCACGCAAGACTTTCCAACTATCTTTGTAGAAGTAGCTGTTGATAAAGCATTACTTGTGAATGTAGTAGATGTATATCTGTTTCTATACATACCTCCTGACTGTGTTCAGAAGAATAAAACTAGAAGCATCTTACTCATAATAAGATGCTACAAGAACAGAAATTCCTTGAGTAAACAGATTAGTCAAAAAACCCCAACCAAACAAACAAGCTGCTTTTGCCAAAGCATAATCTCTTAGGAATGGCGCACTTTCAGCTGAAGCAACAACTCAACTATGGTTATGAAGTAACCCTACAAAAGAAGAGTGAGTCCAGAAGGTCAGACATCTCCCAGCTTGTAAACCCCATTCAAGTGGTCCCAGATTACCCCAGCAGTTTTCATAGCTGAAGTATTCTTAGGGTATTTTTAATGCTGTAAAACACTCGTGTCTTCTGCATTTTACTATAGAAAGAGTTTTCTGATAGTAGTTCAAGACAACACTAAATCTAATTTGGATATTTTAGGCATAGGAGGAATGCAAGGATCCTTCCCTCAGTATATTGTAGGAGAGGGAGAAGGGAAGTTTCAGCTAAGTCTCAGCTAAGCACTCTTCAGAAGTAGCAATTGCTTTCTTAGCTACAGGAGGGTAGGGGAAACATCCTGTACATTCCTCCCACTTCATCTCCTGTAAATAGGCCAGCAGAAGAGACTAGAGCAGGCTGCACCTTCCCATAATTTCAGATCTAGAATTTGGGGAGGGGAGGAGGGGGGAGTTCAGTATGGTTTACATGAACTGGCATGTATTTATGCACGTGAACATGTCATGCTTCCAGTGACCATGTACCCTAGCCCCCTTCCTGCCTGGATTCTCTAGTCTTTACTAAAGAAAAAAAAAATCAAAAGAGTAGGAACCCAGTTTGGTGCTATCAAAAAATCCGTTCCCTGAGCACACTGTTGGTCAGACACTGAGACATAACCTAGCCATATTCCCCTTGTGGTTCAGAAGGACTTCTGTCAGAGTAACATCTCCAGTCTTTGAGCGGGTGACTGTCCTTTGCCTCTCAAACAAGGATTCCAGATGGATTTACTCTAACAAAGGAAAGACTGATCAAAGTCCACAAAAAAACCCAGTGCTCTTTTCCCTTGAGCTTCACTGAGCTTTAGAACAGGCATTAGCAAAAGCTCCTTAAGGAAATGCACCAACTTCTTTCTGCACCCAAGGGAACTGCAGCTCCAAAACTGATATCCAAGTAACTTGTCCAAAGCAGAATCAGGACCTATATGTGTATTTCTAACCACTGGAATGATGTAGATTCCATTAACTGGAGTCTTCTATATTTTACCTCGGGTTTATACCCTTCCCAACGTAGTTCCTTATTTTCAGCATTCATCTGAGAAACTCCCACCTCCACCTTGAAGATAATTCCAGTCCTACTGAGAGCAGAGCATTGTGTCTTCTGCTACAGACTGGAATCAATAGCATTAAAAGAGCTATGTTGATGAGGCCTTAGAAACTACCATGTCACGCACTTCTATGGGTAGAGAGAGAATAATTAGCATGAGCTCTCTGCAGTTATTGAAGGAAATCCCCTGCAGGCACAGAGGTTTAGGCAGCTTCTCTTCTGTGTGGCCTGTAGCAGATTTGTGCTCCTATTAATTAAACCCCATGAGGGCTCAGTGGCCAGCCCTCGATACATGCGCATGCA
This sequence comes from Myiotriccus ornatus, assembly GCA_036023395.1. Taxonomy (NCBI): domain Eukaryota; kingdom Metazoa; phylum Chordata; class Aves; order Passeriformes; family Tyrannidae; genus Myiotriccus; species Myiotriccus ornatus. The sequence continues at coordinate 27,664,658 of JAYRBT010000177.1, read as the reverse complement.
TACACATACACAACACTACCAACCTGGTCCCCTGTGCCTCTTCTCCATCCAGATGTAGCAGTTGTTCTGAGCTACCCCAGTTTGTGAATCCAGGAAGGGAAGGCGGACGCTTCGCTCGGCACACAGCCGAGAGTTGTAGCTGCGACAGTGTTCAATGGCTTCTTTGTAGAACTGGTCCCCGAGTCTGCCAAAAGAGACAGGGCAGACAGTGAGAATGATTTCGCTGCCCCCTCCAAAAAGACTTAGGAAAAGGGGACATGAGGTTGGTTTAAAAATAGACAAACAGAAAAACTTTGCCTGAGTAGATGCAAAGGTTGCTGACGGGAGACACTGCTGAAGAAGATCATGCAGAAAGTGTCACCAAAAGATCAGACTCTCAGGAACCAGACACAGATTTTTCAGTAGCAGCATGGCTACTAAATGAGCAAATGATGCAACCACACTGGCCCATGACCCTGGTTCAGGCACATGTACACCACGACAACTCATTCTATTGTTTTTCTTCCCCCCATAGTTTGTCCAGTCAATTCAGCAAACCAGTCATTTCAATCCCCATGTTACAGCAACTCCTGCAGCATATTTTGAGCAACCAGAAAGCCAGCCAAGTTTAGAAGAACTTCGCTCTAGTGTTTCTGGCATCAGAGAGCCCATAAGATCAAAGAATGTAGTCCTCTTATTGTGTGTTTCTGAGGCACGAAAACACACCCCTTAACAACTAGAGCCATGTCTGCAATGGCCAGACTAGACATTTTGTCATAACCCTTCCAGACTTTTCCACAGCGAAGCCTGTGGTGCCAAGAGCATCAGGCTACAACAACGACAAGTAAGATCCAGCGTGGCAAAGGCTATTTTCCTCTGGAGCCTAGTGGGAGGAACATTTCTAAAGACAGTGTCACTTATTTCATAAATAAATATTTGTTCAAAAATTTTGTGGAATCTTCATCTTCCCTTGAGAAAAGTTTAAAAACTCTGCCTGCTGGAGATTACCAAAATCTTCCCTCCAAATTTTTCTAAGCAGGGAAAAGCATCAAAGTAAAGCTACCCTGAGGACTCAAAGCAGCTGTCGTGCTGAAGCATTGCAAAGTAGGTGGGCCACACTGCTGAACTTCATTCTTGATCTATTGTCAAGGTGAAATTTAGTCATGACACAAATAGCTAGGAAAGCTACCCATTAGAGGTAAGTTCATTAGAAAACAGGAGTAGAGTGATATATAGCATAAATTGCTCTGACTCTGATATTCATTAGTGTGCAAAAAGAGTATAGCACACACAGCAAGGGAGCCAAAGGGATGCATGCACAGAGATAGAAAGGGTTCCCTTTCCTGTTCTATTAGTTGTTTTCCCCACTACCCTCTTCTGTAGGCACAGCTGGCATATTAAAATTTTGCACACCTCTGAATGTCAAATCAGTTCAAATTGCTCAGTTTTACCACCTGTATCTTTTTTGTGACTCACATCTTTTAAGTCACTCCTCAGGTGCACCTTACTACTTCCATGGGAGTCAAGTGCTTTTCCTCTGGGCCATACTGGCCCCACATCCTCTCACTGACAGGGGCCAAACACAGAGGCTCAGGGAAGAGCACAAAGACAACAAATACCAAGGGAGGCACCTCTCTAGCAACCCCTTCTCACTTCTGATGACCAAAATTTAATTTCCCCGGGTCTCAGGCTACCCAGTGATGGGAAGATTATGCTTGATAGACCCTGATGAATCTCCCTTCCACTAATTTATCCAATCAACTCTTCAACCCACTGATCTTTTTCATACCTGAAACATTGTGGGGCAAAGAGTTCTACAGCTGAAATATAATTCATATGAAAAAAGAGCATTTCCTTATGCTTGTTTTAAACAATATCTCAATGTCACTGTAATTTTATTTACAATTACAAGTCTAAGTCTCTCACAAAACTTTCACCAGCTCATTTTGCTAATGCCCAGAGGGTAGCCAGAGCACTGAGTCTGTGCATGTGGAATGAGTACCATGGGTGGATGCTGGAGCCCACCAGCTTCTTGACGCCCTTTGCCACTCTGACTTCAGCCGCCACATTTCACAGTGTCCCCAAGGGAGAGAAGGGGAAAGCCCCTCACAAGCAGAAAATGACACAGGACTGACTAGATCCTTCGGCTACAGAGAATTTCTAAGGGTTTTTCAGTGGTTTTGTGCAGCAGTGGATGTCTGTGCAAATGTGATACCTCTCAGCCCTGTACTCCCCTGCTGACCACCAACTCCCAGGCAGCTGCTGGTGTGGGAATCTTTGGAGGGCAGCTGAAGGAGAGAGCTCTCAGGACTGTGCAAGCAAGTGGAGGTACAGCTGTGGGCAGAGCGCGTATGGCAGGATCCCTCTGGACACCGAATCCCCTGCAATGACCTCAAACGCCCTTTTCCGTAAAAAGGCAGGGGGGAAGGGAAGGGGAGCATGGGAGAAAGGAAGAGATAAGCTGCACTACTATACAAAGAATGTGGCTAGGAAGAAATGAAAGCTTATTAAAAGCTGTAATTAAAGTTGCACACTTGTGTAATCAAAGTCAGTAACAAGGAGACTCCAGTTGATCAAAGATTAACAGCTCTTTCCACAAACACTTGAGCTAGCACAGAGCCATGTCAAATTCCTCCTATATTAAGCCAGGGATGCTCACTAACTCCAAAGAGTTTACGGGAAGGAAGAGCACAGATGTGTGACAGCAAACTGCCATCACTGCATAGGTTCTCTTTATGCCAAAAATCACCTCAGTCATTATAATATGCACACCACAAAGCACCCATATTAACAAAAACAATACATCTCAGCAACGCAGATACAGGATCTGACAGGAGATTACTTCAGTTTCTGCCTTCTTCTAAGACTGAAAATAACGATAAATCTTAGAATGTTAAATATTTGGCTTTAAATCACACTATCAAGTACAGTGTAAGATTAAATTTCAGATTTTTTAAGAGGGAGAAAAGGGATTTTGGGAGTCTCATGACAAAGAAGGAACTAAGCTATTGGGTCAAAATCATTCTTGAAAAATCTCGTGGTCTAGTTGTTTTATTACATTTATTTTGAAGATTTTAAATATGTATTTTATGCCTTATAGAAAAAAAATTAATTTAGGAGAAGCATTTAGTCACCTCCATACTTTAAGAAAGCTTGCCTTGGCTCCATTACAGCAAGTATGACCAAAAAAATGCTGTCCCCTAAGTATTCACTGGAAAGTTGTTCAGATACTGAGACCTTGAGGAATTGCTCTGACTTCAATTATAATGACAAAGAATCAAATATAGGAAAGTAAAGAAACAGTATTTCCTTATGACACTCATATCTCAGCAGTAAACAGCTTCCCTGCAATTACTTTTGGGTGGCTGGTTGTTTTGTTTTACCATTAGTATTTACTGGAGGGATTCTGACTTGTTCCAAATTTCAATTAGTTTTCTTCAAGGAACTTTGAACTTAGAGATATTTTTTTCTTTGTTGGCAGTGCTACATATCTAAACACAGTATATTTTATTTTATGCAGGTAAAACAGAAAATATTACTAGAATCAGGGCAAAAAAGGGAAAGTACTGTCCTATTGTGTTCCTCACTGTGGAAACAGGGAGGTGGGACAAATCCCAGTCTCCTCCTAGTAGGTTTACAATGGAGCTGGAGAACAGACAAGGGTGGGAATAAGACTGAGAGCACACAAGCTCAAATGAAACTCAAACAGATCAGTTGAGTTTGAGCAAGTGAGTTATATGAGGAGAAAAAAAAGAACGGACAACATTAATAGTAAAAAGTGTATTGTATGTCAGAAAAAGATTAACTATCTGATGCTACATGCTTCATAGTTTTCCCAAACTGTGTTGCTATGGAAGACTTACACTTCATCTCCTGAAAAATTATGGGTAAAAACTACGGGGAATTTCTGCATTATTTTCATGAAAAGTATGTATGAGTCAGTGCTCTGCTGTGACTGACTGCAGGGGTCAGTTCTTCCCTTTGGACATGGGAGTGAAAGGTCACACAGACTTGTCTACATTGATATTAATGACACAAAATCATCAGCATATGTGCAGATTTCAAAGATGCTGGGGAAAAAACCCAAGGCGGAGACATGAACAACTGCTGGTAAAGGAAGGCAAATCGTACTGAAGGCAGCACAACTGGAAATACTGACTACAGTTGTTAGCACACTGCAAAAAGCAGAGTGCTTCAGTGCAGAGCCACAGGTGAAATCCCAGATGTTTGGAACAGGCGTGCCAGTGACACTGCTGGCATACACGCAAGCTTTGCACTTACATTCCAGCCCACAGACACTAAAATAACCCCATTCTGGCTGATTAATAAAAGCTCCCTGACTTGGAAAAGAACAACCTATGCTTTTGCAAACTTCTGCAAAGCTGCATAGGAGGGGTAAATATTTAGTAAGAGTCAGGGGCTCTTTACTGGGGAAAAAAGGTAGGACTGAAACTAAACAGCAGGCTCAGAGCAGTGGAAGCTCATTGTGAATGAGGAGATGAGCACTCTGAAAGCACCACCAGCCCTATAGATGCTGGGACAGTGATGTGAGGCTCGTGCAAATCTTTGCAGCCTTGCAGGTAGTCACTGGCATTACAGCAAGCACCAGCACGGAAGATTGGACCTGTGGCTTTCTGAGGTCACTGTCCTTTTAAGTGTTAAGAAACTGAGGTTTTCTATCGTGGATTCAGGTCAGGTAATAGTGAAGTCAGTGAAGAACAACTCTTTCCTTCTCTCAACCTTTGCCTGCCTATTCTAACCAGAAAATAAGATTTCTGAGCAGACTCCAACTTACTACTTTTCTGTACAGTACCTAGTGCCATGACTTCTCTAAGCATGTAAAAAAAAAAAAAAAAAAAAAAAGGAACCTGCCTAGTTTGTGATGTTCATTTCTGTCCTGACAAGGGATCCTGGTGGGCCCGTGAAAGAAGTGGAGCAGCTCTCCACCACTACTTTCCAGCCCATCCTGCAAACTCACAGATATTTGAGTGCACTACACCTTTTACAAAACCTCCAAAATGAGCAAAATCTAGTGCAACCCCTCCTGCAATGTCTAACGCATTTCAGATTCGGATCCAGAGAGGGTAAGCACTCACTGAAGACATATAACTAGCCAAGCTCAGCCATAATTACAGGTCCACATCACTCCTGGAAAACTTATATAACAACCAGTCCTCCTTAAGTGCAGCTCTTAAATTTCCACCAGATCCTCTGAGTTTGAATCCATATCGTCTCCAGTTCCTGAGGCCAGGCCTCTTTCTAGTCATTTCCCTCTAAAACCTTCTCACCACATGACTAGGTAAGTAAAAAGCTGATAGCACAGAAAGAAATGACTAAACATGTAACAGATAGTAACAGACTTTTGCAGTTTGCAGTGGTCCCCAGTATTCATCAAAGATGTGGGACTTGTTTTCCTTAAGACCCATAGAGGTATGGTTTACTGAATGTTTAGACTCTAATCTTATATTTTAGTAATTTGACACTATGAGGAACACTGAGGAAAACTGAAAAAGACATCTTAAATCAGAATTTGTTCTTCAGCAGCACTGACATCCAGTTTAAAACTGGACAAGATCTGAGAAGTGCTGTGAAAGAAGTGACCCACTGTAGCTTCAGAAGATACTTTTCAAACTCCTTTTGGAGGCATTCATGAATGACTCTGAAAATGAAGCACCAGTGAGGTCTCAGGCCTTCTCACGAAATTGAACAGAGACTAAAAGAAACCATGCAGGTGCTACCTGAGCTATCAGCTGCCTGAGACACTGCAGACCAGCTTGGCCAACCCCATGCCTTGGCAAGTGTTGGGAGAACTGCACTGAGCTGGCTAAAGTCACTCCTTTCTGGCAAGTCTCAGGAGGCCCCTGACAGGTGGCTTCTCCTTCTCTCCATGAGCCATGACATGAAGAATGCCATGGGCTCAAATCTTCAACCATTTCTATTAAATATCTATGCAAAACCTCCAGGGAATATGGTAAAGTATACAGGCAGTAATGCCAGCCACTACACTGATGACACGCAGCTTACATATCCTTTTCCCCCTCATGCACACAGTGCTCTCCCAAATCTCTCAGTGTTGAAAGCAAGGGCAGCATGCCTGGCAAAGGCTAAAGTAATAAGAGATCAGAGTGAGGCTGGCTGGAAGTGGTAAACATTACATGCACTAATGTTGTTAATGATCCAAAGACAAACATTAATGTGGGTAATCTAATAGACACAATCGGCAAAAGGCCCTTCCTCTCCAGTCAACATAATTCTCTTCTCAAGCTGTGTCCTGGCCATGCTCGTGTGTGTTTCTCCCATCTGGGCTGGCCTACTCTCACTCTCCACCTTAGCCTAGATAAGCAACGAAGACAGAGCAAGTTGCAAAACTGTTGTACTCACCCTATCACAACTCAAGCCAATATGTCCATAGCTCCCCACCCCTCCTCATGCCTTTTCCTCATGGACTATGAAACACCACTGATTTTCACAAAGGACACAGTGAACTAAGTTCAAGCTTTCATGCTGCTTGAACATATGTTTCTCCTTTCTAGATCCAGATGCAACTGGAAACCTGTGCTTAACAGAGCCCAGTATCACCAGAATCTTGAAGCATCTTTGGACAGCAAACCCTCAGCTCCAGAGTATCTTCCCAGAAGAGATAAAGCATTCTGCTCTGCTCATCCTCACATTACATTGCAAGTTGCTAACACAACATTCATCAAAAGATCCAAGGAAAAGAAAATATGACACATTCAAGAGTGTCAGACCACTATTAAGCATTAAACAACAAAGGCCTGGCTGGGCGCCTCCTTTGGCTGTACTCTCTGGAATTTCTAGTCTATAAGCAGTTCCTAAATGCTGCAAGCATGCACCCTTTGCAACTGCAGAAAGGTAGGGCATAGAGACTTAAGAGAAATACAGAATGGCTCTCCTGATGTTAAGTGAAGCATAATGAATTGTTCAAAATCCTACCACAAACTCCAATGGCAAGCCAGAAAGGGCAGGAATGTGCAGATTCAGTTTTCTCATAGTGGTCAGTTGCATCTGTCCCTGCACAACATTTTCTAATGATGTAAGGGGTGTGAGCATGAGCAAAGGCAAAACAGGATTTCCAGATGTGCTACAGAATGACTCAAACTTTCTGGGCTTTCAGTTTTTTAAAATAAACTTGGCAGCTTTCTAAAGGCCCACAAACACGTCTATCCTAGACTCTCCAAGAATCAGTGTCACTGAGGCAGGTACTTCATTTCTATACATACTGAATAATTTCAACTGACGGACAACAAGCCTGGGAGTCAGAATAAAAAATGGCTAGCAGGACTGTTTCAGTACTAGGTAGACTACACAAATCTGAACACAAAGGAGTACACAGCTGCAAACAGAGACAGTGTTACTGGAGCAGCAGTGATCAAAGGGTAAATGGAAGAGCTAATGCCTTTCATTGGAAGAACTCATATAGGCAAGCCAAAATAGACAAACTTCATCCATTTGTCCAAAGTACTGTGGTAGGTGCATAAACTGCATGTAGTGCAATAGATTAGGAGCCATCAGAGAGCTGATGACAGGTTCCTGAATCAGCACTGGCACAGCTCAGACATTACAGCAGTCAAGAAGGTGCCCTGAGCTATGAGTCTAGGTTGAATCCCAGATCAGTATAAAAGCAATGTGACATTTTTCAGCACCCTCCTCCAAGCACCCACCATTAGCCCATCCCTTATACAGAAGGGCAAAGGAATCCCCTTTGGCCAGATATTTATCAGCAGACTTCCCCTGGTGAGTTGGAAATCCCTGCTGGGTATTTGTGTCCAGAATCACTGCTTGAATCATGGTGTGATGCTGATTCATAACAGAGAACACGGTTTTGCAGAGTGAGCTACATTCACTACTCTGGAAACAGACTTAGACTGCAATTTAATCCAGAGTGAAACTACAGGTATCATCTCATGCAAAAAGTCTGCCTTTGAAGAAAAATTACAAAAGATAGGCTTAACTTAAAATCTGAAGAAAATCTATCTGATTAGCCCCATCCTCACAGATATTGTAGAAGTATAAAAGCTCTGCCGGCCTTTCCATTTAAAGAAAAGAAAGACCAGCACAAGTTAATACTGACAAGAAGAGTGTGGTACATGATGGTATTTTGCCAACAAAAATCTGGCTTTCAGGATCAAGATCTGCTGCTGTTTTGTGCAGGAAGAAGGACCAGAGCTGGAGGTGCTCCTCTTCCTGCAGCTCTGCACGGCCCCGGTCAAGGCCTGCATCAACATTCCCAGCTCTCAAAGCCAAAAGAGTGGGATCACAGTGCCCAATATCATTCAGCTGTTAACATGCAGAGTTGCTGGCTAGATAATATAATGGCCAGTCTTCGTGAACGAAGAACCGGGGAAGGTCTTTACACCTTCCAGCCTGCGCATTGGATTTTT
>JAYRBT010000177.1:27600865-27649679 GCA_036023395.1 Myiotriccus ornatus | reverse complement strand
TCCTCGTGGTCCTTTGGGACCCCTTACTCATTATATTAATGCACTCCTTTCGCACCACGCTGGTGCTTGCTGAGTCCGAAGGACTCATTACTTATTATATTAATATCATTGCTACAGAGAACCAAAAGCCACATGCATCAAATGCTAAAAAACCTCATCATCTTTGGTGAGAACTACAAAAGAAAAGCCCTTCAGATATTCTTTGCAGCTTTTGTGGAAAATACACTAGACCGTTACACACTAAATCTTTCTCAGCATAAAGAGAAAAACTAGGAGACAGCACCATGTCACTCAGTGAAACACAGGTCATTTTTTTGCAGAAGATGGAAAACAATCTAATGTATTACATAGCTCAACAATGCTCAACTTTAGTTCCTTGAAACATCACATCTGAGTTCTGGAGGAATCTGTAGGCTCAATCAGAGCCTTTCTGTTCAACAAACAAGAAGGTTTAGCCAATATTTAAAAGAACTAGAGATTGGTCTTTAGTCTTTGAAGTAGTCAAAGAAAGAAGCAAAAAGATGGAGAGATGGAAAGCGACTCCTCTCATCAGCAATCACGAAGAAAACACAACTGCAGAGTTCTACAAACTAAACATGGTGTGATGATCTCACACTTCACTAAAGCATCCTCTCACAGTTTACCATCAGTAAGCCACATTGATGACAATGCATCAAAACCAGCACAACACAGCACAGAATCTGGCTACCCCACCTTGGTGATTATGTCCCTCCCTCTCAGTCCACTGAAGAACCAAACTTCTCAGGTTTGACTATCACTGATCTATAGTGTTGCCTATACACAGATTGCATATATTTACAAATGAATCAATGCCACATGGATTCTTGGTATTAAGGCTTCCATGAATGACTTTGAATACTTTACTTTGGAGGAGCTATAGGAACTCACATGTGGTTTCTGAATACAAAGAATACCTGGGGTTTATTTGGCATTTTAGGTGCTTAGATTCAGCCCCTTCCAGGTAGTTCTTGTTGTGGGGGTAATGGAGAGCTGGGGGATCTCTTGATTTTCATGTGACTTCTTGCCACAAAAAAGTTCAATTATAAGAAAATGATACACTTATATATTCATGGCTCTCTTATACCCCTTCTTTTGGTTGAGCAAGCCAGAAGACTGAAGGAAGGACAAGAAATAAAAGTAAAGAGCATGCTAAAGTAAAATGAACCTTCAGTATAAAGCCAGCTGATAAACAGCTGGCATCTCTGTCTTCAGCCAGCATCGTCTTAGATGAAACTATGTCTGTTCCTACTAAGTAGCTCCTACTCCATTTTATCCTTCATAAGTTTGTCCATCAGCTGATGAGGTTTCCAGTTTTGTCTGGTGCATCCAAAAGTGGAGAAACAGCTGGAAACTGCTGCAGCATCTGGCAAGCATCTGCGGCAAAAATTCCTAGAGGATTTTGAGGTGATAGCCAGTATGGCCATAATTTACTATAGGCTGACATGTTTTTGAGATTGTTTTTAATATCCCAAATCTGACACTTTTCAGAATTTTTATGCTGCATACATCTGCTTAGGTTTGTTTGCTTCTCTGTTTTGTTAATTCTACCTACATAAAAGAGAAAATCTTGATAAAATACTAGGGAAGAATCCCAGATCACATGGTTCTGCAGAAAGAAGAGGGCCAAGTCCTAACAATATCCGCTTTTTAGAGAGCTGTTACCGTTCAAAAAATGGTGGTAAAAATATAGTTTGTTCCTGCAATTATCTGCTTCCTTCAGGGTTGCATGTTCTATAGTCACTTGAGGAACATGTTTATATTATGTCCTGAAGGATCAAACTGGCTATTGCAACAATACCTTTCCATGTGATTCCAACTGTCAGTACATTTGACTAGAAGAACAGTACAAAATTTTTAAAAAAAAAAGGTGGAAGCAGAGGAAAGACAACATACTTTTGTAAAACATTTAATATCCTAACAACAGGTAAATTATGACAAATTACAATTTAACTTCAGTCTGGATTTATGGCCTGAATCTGACCTTTTGAAACATCATTTCTCCGTACCATGGTACACTTGGTGGTCATTAAAGCTTGCACAGACTGAGCACTCTGTTTCTATTTCTCCTAGATTTAAACACACTTTGCCAAGGTAAAAAGACAAACAAGATGGAAGAAGAATGAGGTCACAGCTTTGGTGTTGGTATTGCCTATGTACTGAGGGATTTATTCAAAGACCACTTGGTTGAAAAGACAGGTATCAATCCAAATCAGTCCAGTGGGGAAACTTTTAATCATGGCTCCCACCGAACAAAACAGCAATACCATTGGGAATGACAAATTTGAATAAGTAAGGAAAGACAGCAAGAAAAGACTGAAAATGGAGCAGTAAATGGAACAGCACACAGCAGGGACTGTGTGTCTTTGAACAACAAAAGACTGGAAATTACAAACTGAAAAATGGAGCCCAGTCTCCAGCAACCCCAGAAAATTATGTAGAAAGCATTTAGCATACTGAGGTCCACAAAAAAAGGGTAAAATTTCTCATATTCTAAATTAAAAAAAAAAAAGAGAGAGACCAAGTGTCTCAAGTACTACAGTATGCCCCAGAAAGAGAAAACCTGCATTACCAGTGTTCCAGGACATGTACATTTCCAAGGGATTTGTGGGATGAATGCGCTTAGATCATCTCAGGAGGTGATCTATGCCCCATGCTACAGAGAAAAGCAAAGAAGGAGACCAAGAAGACACTAGATGACAAAGCATCTCTAGGACATCTACGTCTGTGGACTCCTCCTATCCATCCTTCTTTTCATATCACAATGCATACAAGGGATGATCAGACTTTAAAAATGTATATAAAGGCCCATTCCAAACGCTAGAGCTGAAACATCATGGTAGAAGGAAGCAGGAAAATCAGGCACAACTCCACATCTCCCCAGATTTGGGAGCTTTACAATGTAGTATTTGATTGAATCTTTAGGAATAGGTTCCATCTTGAACTTGAGATTTGGGTGCACCTCCTGTTTTAACTAGAAAAGTAGGCAGGAAGGGGATTAAGTCCAAACTCAAGAAGCTTAACCCCTGATTTATGGGAAATAAGACTTTTTTTATCCTGATATTCCCATATTTCTTCCTATATTCCAGCTACCACCCACACCTGGTATTTCACAGAATCACAGAATGATTTGGGTTGGAAAGGATCTTAAAGATCATCTAGTTCCAACCCCCTGCCTTGGGTAGGGACACCTTCCATAAACCAGGTTATCTTCATGTTTTCCTCTTTCAAAGCAGTGAAATATTTACAGTATTTCCAAAATCAAACCACTCAAAAAATCATGAGTTGGGTCCTGTTTCTGAACTGGTAGATTATTTTAGGTGCAAATATTTCTACAGCCAACAGAGACAGAAATTTCAGCAGTAAGACTGGAATTTTCGTGCAGTCCCCAGCTTGTAGGAACTGGAGTTGCTAAGTAAGTAACATATTTTGAAAGCATTTATAAAATCACTGTCAAATGCCTGGAGAATAAAACCAGAATAATACTACTGTGTTAAACCCTAGCATACATCTTAGCAAAAACTGGCAATTTGAGTTGAGGGAAACCGCTTTCTCCACCAGCAAGATTTCTCTCGATTAAACCAATCCTATCTACACTCTGGTTTCCTCTTATGAAGAAAATGCTCTTCTAGAAGAGGACTGAATCAATTCCTGTGTACTTCAGAGTACTTTTGACTTACTTTAGTGCAAAAGGAGAATCAGGACACTTTGTACTATCCTTCTCATAGCTCTGTAACAACAGAGGACATTTTAGAGGGACTGACTAGACTTTAAAAATGGTGTATTGAAGGAGACAGTTTAGGCTACTAAAATTAGTTAACCATTCCAAAGGTAATTCTCATCATTTAACCTGTTTGTTAACTGTTTTAACTTCACAGACTATGAAACTGAAAGTTTGCAATCTGTTGCGGTCCCTGGAGTTTGATTCTGTGTTGAATAAACCAGAAAAATAAACCATGGGCAGAGATTGAAGCAGCATCATGAACCATTAATGTATTTTATTCACCCCACTTTTACTTAGCCATGATGTCCCAAAACTGGCTGATGAAGTAGAAGTGTCAGGACACAGCAGAAGTCCCATCTCACTACACCCTCCAATGACTTCCCCACAGCTACGGAGTCAAGACAGGATATTAAAATGGTTGCTCTTTTTTGAACAAAAATGGCTTCTCAATTTAGATCACAAACGTATCTTTGATTTGCCTTCTTCCTTTCTTGAAATCTCCCAGGTAAAGAGTCTGAAAACATGAGTCATTCCTAATAGTAAATCTAATTTTTCCCAGTCCTACCCCACAGAAAATTTATTGAATATCACAGGGCTAAGCAAGGGTGGACTTTGTCCTACCTTTCTGCTACAGATAGCATTTTACTGTCACTGAGGGAATAAAATAATCATAAGAGCATAATGATAGCATGTGTTTTGCTAGCTGCTGTTCTTCACGTGGGGCAATCACTGGCAATTCTCAGATTTAATCTCTCCCCTTCCCCAACCATGCAGTTGATTACCGCTCTCATTCCCAGTTAAAAATCCTTGATCAGCGTAAAGCATATAAAGGAGTCTCTGACCCCAGCTAAGAGAACCACAAGAGATGACATTTGGTTCTTTGAGAGAGGAGTAGATAAAAAGGAAAAATGACAGCTGGAGTCAGGACGAGCTAGTTAGTGGATTGCAGGCCCAGGAGGGTGCAGGGTGGGGGCCCACGAAAGAGAAACAATAAGAGACTGCAGCCAGACTGTTTCCTCTCCTTCCCTAGGTCTCCTTTGAGTCTGTAAGAATGACTGCAGCAGATGTCAGGACCCATGGGGATCACTCCTTTTGCTTTCTTGTTTCTTAAAAAAAAAGGTAACTAAAAAATAGAAGAAATATTGGAGAAAAAAGAAAAATGAACCAGTATCTCTGCTTTGACATGTGGGAATGAACACAAAGGTGAGCACCACCTTGTAATGACCTGTGGTATGTAAATACGCTTAAGCCAGCGGGGGGAATTTTTCTGGGTCTGGTCCAAGAGGGGCAAACATTTACAGGATCTGACTGGGATTAACCTGTGGTTGCACTTCAGGATACAAAGGGAAAATACAATAAACAAGGACAAAGCAAGCAGCAGTTGTGAGGAACATCCCTATGCTTTTCCAACACACACACCACAGCCAGAGCTAGCTTGCAAACACCCTTGGCAATAGCACTGTTTCTGGGAACACCCCCAGAAAGCACTTGATATGTGTGCACAGATGCGTGTGTGCCCACACAGGGGTGTCTTTCTCACCATGCTGCACCAAACACATGAGATTTCATCCATTTCTGAAGCATCAAATCTCATTCAGCATTACTCAGGACACCAGGCAGAAACCAACAAATATTAGCCAAACGCATTTTAGGTCAGATTCACTGCCACTGGTGTAATTCCCTTGAAGTCCATGGAATTACACCAGAGAGAAAGAGTCTGGCTGTTTAATATTTGTGGCTTGCCAAATTATGCATCTGTGTTGGTTCTTTTGTTTTGGAGACGCAGTTCTACAACTTATGATTATGAGACAGATTAATTTTTCTTTTAAAAAGATCACATTCTCACAGCACAGGAAGAAGTTCACTTCCATCCACTTAGGTTCATTTTACTCCATTCCACACACTCACGAATGACATCATGCTTTTTCAGATTTGCAAATATGTGAAGGTGTACAGACACTGATAATTTTAAAGGCTTCATAGTAGAAGTCAATTCCTGTCACAGAAGAACTCAGTAATGACAAGCCTTCAGATCTTTCCAAGGTTCATGTAAGGCATTTTAAAATAGACATTCAAGTGAAAACTGTGTGTTTTGGCTTTGTGCATCAGGAACAAGAGGAAGCCTGGGAACTGCAGAAGATGAGACCAAGTTCTGACCTCTGAACACACTTGTCCACTTACAGAAGGGAAGCTACATGCATTCGAGGCACACTCATTGCTAGCAAAGGGGCTTTAATCCAGATTTTCCCAAAATCTATAATTCCTTCCTTTATAACAATAGGTTTCAAAAACACAGTCATTTGGAGGTTTCCCATTTCATCATTCTGGTAAACCCACTCAAAGAGAAGGAAGTTGTGTGAAGTCCTGAAAATATATAGAAAACCACCCACTACTGTTTTACTTTGATGGGCTAGTCAGGAACTATCACTCCAGACCACTTGTTTGACTCAAAGGCAAAAAGTAGTTTACAGCAAAATACACAGCAGCTAATTGTGATGAACCTACTGGCTAAAATACATCAGCAGCCCTAAATATTATTTATCTTGGAGGTGGCAACAATGGAAAGCAAGCAACTGATTATACAGCTTCTCCACCAATTAGGAACCAACATTCATCTCCTGTGCACAACAACAAAGATTAACTGGGCTCTTCACCCTCTCCTTAATATTTCTCAAGCACCCAGTAATATACTCGCTACCATGTCTAGCAAACACAACTGAAGGCCCAGCACCAAAACCACTTAACAGCACTCAGCCACAGTCTCCCACACCTGCACCTGGAGGGCAAAGATGAATCCTGTTACAGAAAAACGTGTGAGAGCGTAGAGTCAGGGACCATGTTAGTACATGTTTATGCGGTGCCTTGTGCAGCAAGGCCCAAATGCAGAGTGGAGCCCCTGGGCACAGGGTAGGTTCCTTCTTCTTTCTGAATTTAGGAAAAATCATGCAAGATAACAAAAGTGACTGAACTAATAAGGTTTAGGAAAGAATCGTTTATCTGCTTTCTTTGTAAATACCAGTAAGTCATTGCTTTGGTTTGATGTTATTTTCATCTGAAAGGCAAACCTGTTATGATGGGAATGAGCTCAGCCAAAACCAAAAAAACAGGGCACCAGTGTAACTGGAAAAAAAGACCAACAGTTTGAGGAGGGGAAGTGCTCAGCATGCACCATGGGAAGGAAAAAAAATTAAAATAAAAAAGGAAAGGCAAGGAAGAACAATAATTAAAGACACAATGTGGATGCAGGAGAACACACAGAGATCTCCCCCACCTCACCCTTGCCATCCATATGACAGTGCTGCTTTGTGGAACAGAACAATAGGTACATTATACTAACCTATAATTATCCCAAGAAGAATGATAGCAAAGTCAAGGCATTACATGAACATTGGAATATTGGATACAATCCCATAAAAAGCAAGGGAGTGGAGGAGGAGCTTTAAAAAGAGATTGAAACCTTCCCAGCACAGAACATCAAAGAGGAAATTTCATGTTCTCTTCACATTTATTTAGGTTTTTCTTATATTTGATGTGATGTTTTAAACACAGTTCCCTTTTTCATGTATTTCTTGTTTTCTTTATGCTGCAGTTGGTTCCAGCACTGTAACATCCTCCTTCAACAGCATGGTGGATTTGGCACAAGCAGGAGCTCAGCCCAGTGCTTGACTGCACCATGCAGGAGGCGAGAAAGGTGGATGGAGATGAACCTCAGCTCTGGACAAGGAAAAGCCAGGGCCTGGCGATTCAGTGAATGCATAATTCAGTGTTACCAAGGCACAAGGCACATGGGCATGCAATACCTGTGCTATCATTCCAATCAGATAGCAGGGGCTGAAATACAGGAAGCAGTGAGGCACAACTCTACACCTGTTTAAAGCATGCCACTTGCATTCGTAGTGTTATGCAATTTTGGGGAAATACTGGAATAAAGATTTAGAGTTGTGGGGGTTTTTGCTTCTGTTTGTTTCTAAGAGATGGTATATTGCTTTAGACATGCTCTTGACCCAAAGTAACAGAAAACAGTGGAGTAACCTATCAATTCTGAAAAATCTGAATGTTCTTTCTTGATTATGTTTTTTTAATACAGTAGTAAGAATGACAATCTGGTGTAAACAACTGTATCACTTGGTCCACCGAGTGGACCACAAAGGAATATGCAAAAAAAGCAGACTAACATAAGCACCTCTTCCTTTGGTCATTCTACATGAACCCTGCTCCTCCTTGTAGATACTACTGATTGAGCCTTGCTTCCTTCAGAGAGAATGTCCAACCACTTCAGCACTCCATGTCTCCAAATGATGATCAAAGATTTAAAAAAACTCCAAAAAAACCCTGAAGATCAGCCTTTGTGGGATGTTGCCACATTACTTGTGCTCAGCTGCAGTCATGTCTGTGTGTTCCTGGTGAAACCCCACTGCCTGCGGCATGGTCAGACACACTTCTGAAGAGCTGCAGGGTGGTTCTTCACTGTAGCAAGAAAAGGCCAATGCAAACAGTTATTAAAGGTATTTACAGCCCTGTAGTGACAGGCTACGTTGCAGGTTAGCAATCAGAGTGCTGTTCCCTAATGGGATTCAGACCTCATTTAGTGTGCAATGTTGGAAAGGAAATACAGGAGCACCTACTTGACATGAAGCAGGATACCTCTGACCAGCCAGCTGGTAGTGTTTAACCTCTGTTAAACACTGGGCCTAGCTCAGAGCTGTTGCTGAGTCCATATAGGCCCAGAAACCACAGTTAGAGGCTGGGGCAAGGGCCAAACTTAGCAGGAACCGCGTGGCACTGCCAGAGCGCAGCAAACAATCAGCGGTGTCTCACCTTTGTGAGAGAAGAAATCCAGGTTCCTGCTTAGCTAAAAAGGCAAAGGGAACCGGAAAGGACTGTTTTGCACTGAGGCAAAAGTTCAATTTGCCCTGTTCGAGTGAGGAGCTTCCAGGCTGGAAAGAACTTGGGACTGGGCCACTGGCTCTATAGAAGTGAGGTCCTGTCCATCTCCTGTGTGACCATCAGCCCTCTGCCTTTGCCATCAGGGGACAGCTCCTGAGCCACCCTGATGTGAGGGGACATGAGAGTAGGGCTGTGCCTGAAACCAGCAGGCAGCCTAAAAGCAGCTTTTACACACCAAAAGCCTGCAGTATCATAATTTTGGGAAAAGAAAGTAGGTGTATGCATTCTCTCTGCTTATATGCCCACTTGCAGCCCTGCCTGTAGTCACTAAAAGTCAGATCCCATGCTCAAGAAAATAGGAGGTTGTTAAACATTCCCCCACTCACTTTGCTAATGGATCCCTAATCCCCTCTCATTTTTTGCTGTCCCAAACAAGCAGGAAGGGGAATGGAAAGGATATATGTTCCTGTGCTCCATCAGGACTCCTTACACCAAGGAGATAAACCACTGTCTGTCTCCATTCAGCAGCATAGGGGCCTCTCTGTTCTTGCCAACAGGTGTTAATACAGGCAATGATCAAGAAGTGCTCTCAGTTGCATCAGGTTAAGAATTAAAAAGTAGCCATAACTCCATTGACTCAGGAAGAAGGATTCCTGATGTCATGCTCTGTCATGCTCCTGAAGCTGTGAGCAGAACCTGGCATACAGGCAATTACAGAAGTAAGTTAGAGGAGACAGGAATCATTCAAGACAGCCAAAACAACAGGGCATAAACACAGCTTATTTGAAGACAATGCTGGATAGGTTAGTGCTGACCCTTTTTTTCACTCTAGAACAGATAATGTCAATATTAACAACCATTTTTATTTGGATGCTAAGTAATGGAAAACTTGCCCTTGCCATTCACACTTCTCTCACTGCAGACACCCAGCTGATCTCATAGCCCTCCTCCCTCTGCCACATCCCCGACTAGACCATCTGAGCAGTGCAGCAACTCATATTTCAGCTGTACCACGGGCTTCATGAGTTTGTAACTCTGCCCACTGAGTCTTGTCAAAAAGCTGGAAAGAACACTGGAATGAAATCTATGCAGCTCTGTGGCCTGAGTGATTACAACTATGACATTTAAACCCGCTAATGTGCTAAGCATTTTTTGGCAAAGCTGGTGTGTTACTACAGTATTTTGAGAGGGGCAGGAGGTTGAAAAGATGTCTTTCTTGGGAATAAACAGAAGGAAGGAGACAAAAATGTAAAGTGAATTTATCAGCACTCTGATACTCAGCAAACTCCTCAAACTTGCCATAACAAGGGTTACATTTCAAGGATCCGGAAACAGCTTCCCAGGACAAAAACAAACTTGTGTGTTCCTGGCAGAAGGATACACAGGACTGCCTTCTGATGAATGTCTTTTGATTTTCTAGAAGTAGTAGTTTGCCTTCCTCTTCCCTGTTCTGAGTTTGGTCAAAGCAATGTCTGGTAGGTTTATTCTCATGCTTTCTATTTTTTCAGCAAAAATCACTCTATCCCTACATCCTTTTTTGACTTAAATCAGATGAGAACCTGGGAGGAAGCCAACCCAGAAGCACAACAGGCTTTGTTATGCAGAAAACCTCCTGGTCTGAAAGTGCTGACCGTCATTCGTACTGCTCGTCATTCCTACTAAACCAGGGTCCTGTGCAGCTTTTTCTGAGAAGCATGGTAAGGAATGGGGAGTCTGCCAGAGCCCCAGACAGACATGCATCGGGACGCGCAACACTTCTTGTCACAAATCCTCTTGTAACTTTTGTATGTTTGCTTCTCACCCACTGTGCCTGCACACATTCAAAACTTGCCCAGGGAAAACCACTAGAGTGAGTGCTGTCAGGCTATTGACCTGTGGGGGAAAATGAAAATGCTTTTTTCTGCAGTAAGGCCATCTCAGGAACTATTTCAAAACAGTGGTAACAAGGTGTTCTGAGACAGAACTACAAGTGGATGTTCTTATAAGAATCAGAACATTAAAGTGCTAAACTCATAAAGAACAGCCAGAAACAAAAGCACACCAAATGCTGTGGTATTTGACATCCACTCCACTCACACATGTGTAATGCTAGAAGATGGAAACATCTCTGGAACAAAACAGGTGCAGGCAGAAAGCCAGGGCTCACGCAAATACACTTGTGAGCAGGATATTTTTGCAAAGTAATACAATTTCATGGTTACAATTTTGTTATGGACCATCTATTTGACCAAGAGAAGGTAAAAGTGCATTTTTTATATGACTAGTACATAAAAGGAGACAAAAGATGTCTTCCTTGAGAAAGGTAAGTTTATGATCTTGTTCTCTTTACCCCATTACTAAGGGGTAGGACAAGGAAAAATGGCCTAAAGTTGCACCAGGAGGAGTTTAGGTTGGATATTTGGAAAAAATTCCTCACCAAGAGGGTTACCAAACACTGAAACGGGCTGCCCAGAAAAGTACTTAAGTCACAATCCCTGAAAGTATTTAAGCCCTGGCAGCCTGGAGGGCCAACCATGTCCTAGGGGGCATCAGGCAAAGCATCACCAGCCAGTCGAGGGAGGGGATTGTCCTGCTCTGCTCTGCACTGGGGTGGCCTCACCTTGAATATTTTGTGTGCAGTTTGGGACACCACAATATAGGAAAGATATTAAGCCATTAGAGAGTGTCCAAAGGAGGGCAACAAAGATGGTGAAAGGCCTTGAAGGGAAGCTGAATGAGGGACAGGTGAGGTAACTTGGATTGTTCAGCCCGGAGAAAAGGAGACTGATAGGAGACCTTATTGCAGTCTACAACGTCTATGTGAAGGGAGGAGGAGAAGTAGACACGCTTCATTCTTGCAACCAGTGACAGAACCTCAGGGAATGGCCTGAAGTTGTGTCAGAGGAGGTTTACATTAGATATCAGAAAAAAGTTCTTCACATAGAGGGTGGTTGGGCAGTGGAACAGGTTCCCCAGGGAACTGGAGACCAAGCCTGACAGAGTTCGAAAAGCATTTGGATGATACTCTCAGGCACATGGTGTGACTCTCAGGGATGGTGCTGTGCAGGGCTAAGGGTTGGACTCAGTGATCCTTGTGGGTCCCTTCCAACTCAGCATATTCTGTGAAAAGATGTGTAGATGCAGAACTTGGGTGCTGGGTTAACAGTTGGACACAATCTTAATGGCTTTTTCCAACCTAAACGATTCTATGATAGTCAACATTATGTTCAAGAGGTAGTTTTTGACCTCAGAATATGTTAAAATAGTAAAACAACACATAACTGATTAGTAGCATTGGAAATACACAGAAGCAAACTGAAGAGTCAATCTTCTTGTAAAACCAAGACCTTCTTTGCTTTAAGCACATTCTAGAGGACATAATGGTCTCTGCCCTCTTCAACAGAGACAGATTTAAACAAAAATATTGCACATGAGAACTTTTACTGGGGAAAACCAAGAGTATGCAGTACGATGTCTTCTTAGCAGAGCTACAAGGAAGCAAGAGAGGAGCAGGTAGGCCCCTTCTCCAGAGCTCTGTGCACTTACATTAATATTACAATAATCCCCATTTGAAATAAAATTAACCACCACCTCTTCACGCCCCTCAACATGATCAGTAAATTTTTCCTGCTGTCACTGTGGCTTGTTCTTCTCCTTCTAGAGAGTCTGGAGACTAGGCAGGGCCTAAGGGTATATACCAAAAGGAAGTAAACGGTCGTAAATTTCACTACTGAGTTGTTTCAGGCAGCATCCTGCTCTTGTTGTCCCGGCTGAGAGGCTGCTAAATCAATTGCTTTGTACCATCTCCCTATCATGCAGGTGCAGGTGCTACCTGATATAACCTACTTAAGGGTAGAGTCTCAGTGGAAGACAACACTCTGCCACTTACATAGGGACTAATATGCAACCCTGGAGGCTGCTGAGCCCTGTTTTTCATCAGTGAAGGCTGCAGGCAAGAATGTGCAGCACTAACCCAGTGTTACAAAGCTGCAGTCCTGATTTCTGAAGAAAGGTCTGCATCAGGCCAGAGAAACTTGCACACTCCCAGCCAACTGTAAATGCTGCAAACTTTCTTGGCCAGCACAGGCATCTGGTTACAGTCTACAAACACTCTCTATCTTTATGAACCTCCCCTCCTGAGGGCCTTACTGAATTAAACTCCACAGAAGCCTCTTGCGAGACTTATCTGCACTTCTGCTGATAGAGGAGCTAAAGGCACAGGGAGGACATGAACCGTCTCCAAGCACAGGACCTGCTACATTAGCTTCAACACCTGCACTATTTTAATCAACCAGACATGCTTTATCTCCTTCCCTGCCTACTGCGTGGCCATTCTGTGCCACAGTTCCACAATCAGTTAAACCAGCAGTAGCTAACACTGACCTTAAGATGTCTTCTACCCTTCTCTTGCCATTGTTCCCACCATGTGATTGCTTTCCCCCTTATGCCAGCACAAGCTTTCACACAATTATTAAATGTAAAAGAATGATGTAAAATCAAAATAAAATGTTTTAAGTGCAATTGGTTCTCTGGCCTGAACTACTTCATGTCAGGTACAAGAAAAAGCAGTGTCAGGTTGGGACATATAATCAGGAACCACTGGAGGACAAGACTGCAATACTGATCTAAACCAATTAAGGACCTCCACCACTGGTCAATAAATCCTACACATCCTGCACTGATCCAATCTTTTTTTTTTTTTCCTATTTTGAAGGAGATGGAAGCACGGAGATTTTAGGAGTTGTCTCTATTGTTTCAACGTATCTGAAGGATTTTCACCCTCGCTCTCAGAAGTAATTAACTTGCTAATTCAGTCTTGTTTTACTCTATTAGCACCTTCAAAGTTTCTCCCATCCATGCTGCAAAAATAAGTGTGATCATACAGACACTTGGAAGAGGATAAGGCAGTTTTCCCAGGAACAGACTAGTCCATGTTAGACTGCCCACCACCTTTCCATGAGGCCACAAAGTTCAGCTTTCTCGCTATTTTTTCTTGCAGCACTGTTACTCTACCCCTTTTCTCTCATCCTGCCCTACCAACCACACATACATCCTTCTATCAACTCTGTCCAGTTTCTCTGTTTGTTATGCAAGCAAGTTATTAACATACTTTCAAGAGCAAATATAACAAAACATATGGCAGGATCTCATTAAGAGATTACTCTGGACAGAAGTCCAAATGTGGTTCCTGATTCACCTAGATGATATTGTGAAGGTGCACCGATAAAAAAGCCTCCAAAGAAGAAAAAGGAAGGGTTTAATGAGAGCATCACCTGAGAGACAGCACAGAAATTCTATCCAAATGGATGGTTTGCATGCTCCTATAAGCCATCCTGTCAACAGGAAGTTCAATTACTTTTTGCATTTGTCAACATATCAGCAAAAAAGCATTCCTCTTTCAAAAAGAACCATTCATAAGGAGCGGGCATAACCCTTGTGATATTACTCACACTGGATGCACCATAGCAGAATATGATGGAGCTTGACTCTGCATGTGCTTCGACTTTTTACCCCCTCTGTCCTCCTTTGCATACTACAGAAACCCATTATACTAAATCACAGTGGTGATTCAGAAAGAAATATTTATGAACAGTGTATTCCATTTCAATTAATGCTGCTGTCAGTGGGGACTACGTAAGCAAAACAAGACTTACATAAAAAACTATGAAAGGAAATGCCTTTGTCACATGTCCTCTAAGTGCCACCATGGTACATGGAGAGTCTGTCACTTCCCACTTCATCCCCAAGGCCTCAGACAGAAGTTACCACCATTGCCACTAGCCAAAGGCCTTGTGCAAGCATTCCCTAACCTTCATCAGCTGAGACAAACTCAAGTAAAGAGACCTACTGCTTAAATTATTTGTTTATGCTAATCTAAATTACTTTTTAAAGAGATATTTAAAAGGAAGAGCTTAGTGGCACACCAAGGGGACATTAACTTTCAGCAGAGAGGCAAAGACAAGCTGAAAGGACAACTGCTTCAGCTGCACAACTGCAGCTCAGAGTACGTGCATATATTGCCTTGGTCCACAGCCATCCAGGGTGATGCAGATAACTACGGAGTCACATGTTCGGTTCAAGTGTAATGAGTTCAGCTTTTCATCAAGCTATGATATGTAAACAGTATGTCTATAAATAAATAAATATGCCTCTCCAATGCTCTTGGTAGCCTCAGCAATGTTCTGTGATATGTTAAAACAAACAAACAGACAGAAAATTTGCTGCTTCTGGACCAGCTCACACTGCATCTAATACAACCAATAAGTACACAAAATACTTGGTGATGTCTCAAGTACGTAACCAGTAGGAGCATCTCAGAACAACCCCTAACTACCAAAGCCCCACTGACTCAATAAATAAATCAGAATCTCCTGGGATGCTCTGCAATTTATAAAAAATCCCAGGCAGTATGGAGTGCGTAGCTGGTACTTCAGGAAGCAATGCTCTGCCCTCAGTGAGTCATTGTTGAATCAAAGCCCAAACTTGATGTTAATGGAACACTGTGTGGATGCCCAAAATGGCTCTGAGGTGGAGGTCCTGACAGACCATGATTGCTTGAGATCCTATAGAAATTGTCATATGAGTAAAATGCACACCAGCAGCAGACCACACTCCGCTAAAACTCAGCAGGCAATTTGACCTCATGAAAACAAAAGGCAAACTTATTCCTACAGGGAGAAGGAAGAGGAGCTGCGTGATGATTTTGTAATGCTCGTGCTAGGCTGTGAACTCTCCTGGGAAAAGCACTTGCCTTCTGTTCCATCCACAAGAAAAACCTCTCTACAGTGGGTGGGAAGGCTGGAAGTCTCTTGTAACAAAGCTTCCAGTAAAAGGAACACAACCAACTTCAAAGTTCACATTCTTATCAAAAGGTTTTTAACCTCCTATTAACATAAGTCATACTGAAGGTCATAGTACAGAAGACACTAGGAAAAGAAAAGCTAATGCTCCTGTTTGTCTCCACTGCAGTTTTGAGAATTTCTTGCTTATATTTGGATATCACCATTTTTCACACCTTTCATACAGAACAGATGAGATAAAAAGCATATGAAAAAGAAAAGAAAGGAAAAAAAACAATTAAAAACAACTATAAGACAAATCTAATGCCTGAGTCTTCTGACTTTGAATTTCATTTTGGTTGTCGTCCTTTTAATGCCTCCAATTCAGAGAACTTTTCCATCTTCTTCCTCCAAAACTTGTACAGCCAGAAACAGACAACATATTTCCATGTTGTAACCACCCTTATAAATATTTCATAATGTACATATACTCATACTTGAATAAACCCTATACAGGAAATCCTTAGCAAAATTTTTAGCCTATAGATAGCTCTGTGAACAAAAATAAACAGCCTCCTCTCAAACACCTGCAATTTGGGGCACGCATACAAAGCTGGCTAATTGTTTCAGGACTAATTCACTTCTTTGGGAGCTTTTATTATAGCTCTCTAGCCAGCCACCTTGGAATCTCACTAGCAACTCTTTTCAGTTGTGATTTGGACACAAACTGCCTAGTCTGGCACAACTGAGCTAAGATTCCACTTGAGCACAGCCCTGCTCTGGAAGAGCAGAAGCGTCTGCCTTTCCAGCAGGCTCGCCATCCCGCAAGGGCACTTTCACTCTGTTTTGGCTATTCTACTCCTTTTTGCAAGCTGGAATGTGAAAGAGATAGAGGAGGAAACTTTTACTTTTCAGAAATTTTTTGTCCAAGGTGGTTTAATTCTACCAAAGACTCAAGTTGCTTCTTATTAAAGCTGAACTTATTTTGCTATTCTTCCTAAAGATTCTTACATCAGGTTCTCCTTATGTATAGTACAAAAATGAGAATTTGTACAACTGCCTCTGAATGTAACTATTGTTCTTACTGTCTATACTGGTGGAACAAGTGAGGAGTGAACACAGAGTTGTACGTTATCAGTTAGATGCTAAAGTACCATCAACTGGTGCAGGTCAACCTTCACCTTCACCATCATATTTTTCGCTACCTGGTTCATAGATAACTATGAAGATCCATTAACAAAAAACATTACTGCCGAGTAATACCATCCTTGTGAAGTATGAAAAAACACATTTCTGAGACATTTAGGTCTGCAATGAAGAATAACAAATTTCATGTTTCTCAGACACATTTTGAAATAAAGGGCAAGGGGGAAACCCAGATACAAATAGAAAAGAGAATTTAATAACATTTGCATCCTCATATACTGTCTTGGGAGTCTAAATCCAGTCAATAGTGGTTAGATAATGATACCATGGGCACCTGCACAACAGCAAGCCTTTACTTCTTGAGGATCAATGTGCCAAAAGCATTTCTGAAGAGTAAGTTACCTAAGGACATTGCACCAGTTTCTTCCGTGCTTATAAGTCCTCATCTAACATCAGCTGCAATGGTGATGGTACCACCATATCAGAGGTTATTGACCCGGTTTTGTTGAAGAAGGTTTCCAATTTGCATCAAGCCAAAGAAACTGAGTTAGCTTAAATAGTTTAAATTGGTGGTCAGAGCTAAACCAACTGATGTCACCTAAAATGAAAGCACACAAACTGCACTGCTAGGAGGCTGTGGCAGCAGTAATTTCTGGAAGCAAGGAAGTCACAAACAGCCTAGAACTGCAACATCACTCATCAAAAGCTGTCTATTTCTGGACTTATTACATCGGTTAAAATGTACATGTTTAACACTATGTCTTTCTATATGGCTTTATTTTGCTTTAGATAAGTAATATATTGATTTACCTGAAATCAACTTCTTATCAATTTACTTTCTAGCTGACAGAATAAAAAGAATCCCATTATCTCATATATTCAAGGCCTAGTAATGGTGCAGATTGGCAGGACAGCCTGTAGGAAAGCTTCCATTCCTGATATCAATATTGGACAAGTTCATCAGGAAGGAGATTTAAGTCAACAGGTCTGTAAATCTAGCAACAAGAACTAACTTCAGTTCAATCTATTTAAATGGGGAGAGAAAACAACCTACATGGCTACTATAAGCCTGTAGTAAAGTGTATTATCTCATTTGTGCTAATGAAGACCTTACCCCTGATGTGGAAAGCATTTACAGGGCCACAGAGTGCGAGATATTCTAATGACAAATCTAATGATAAAGGTTTGAGTCCTTACTTTCCAATTTTTTTTTCTGATGTCATTCCAGTGAAATAAGAGTTATGCTAAAGATGAACTCTCTAGTTAAATATTGGTATTGGAAAAAAATACCATGTTACAGGAACAAAACAAAAAGAGAATTCAGAGTGTAATTGTCAAGTATCTTTTCTGGCAGGAAAAACAGTGTTCTAGAAAAATTAAAGTGGCAGGTGACCTTAGGAAAAATAAAAAAAAAGGTACACGTTAAGACTTTAGCTCTTGCTTTGCAGAATATGAGAGTTTTACTTCTTGTATTAGCTAAAAATACTTTGTGGGAGCACTCTAACTAAGCTACATACTTGAGAACATAAGTTTTCGCCCCTTGCAAAAAAAAGCAACACCTGTTCATAAGAGTGACATGAAGGGATCAGTGACTGTTCAGAAGTGACTGAAACAATAACCAATCTTGTGTTTTGCATTTGCTTTAATTCCCAGAATGGCCATTCTTATGCTTGGCTCAAACATGCTCTGGAGCTTGTGACTGGCTCTTGCTAAAACTCTGTTCTCCCACACAGCAGAACATCCCAGCCTGGTTTAAAATTTTTACCTACTCCTATGATGTCTTTTGCTTCAGTGCAGATCCTAAGGGCAGTGAATAAAGCTATTTCTCAGGTACATGAGCCCATCACATGGAGACACAAATTCCCAGTCAGTTATCTAATGCTTTCACCATTATCCTTACAGGACAACATATGGCACAGGGTCTTCGAGCTGTAAATCCCCAACTTCCATTTCCCACAATTCTCATGAGTATCTTTATGCTTACAAGGGATGTTCTGAGATTCCTGCCTGAAGCTTCTTCCCACCATTATTTCTTAGATTACGCAAGACACTCACTCAAGGGTTAATGTGGAAATATAAAGTAATTTGTTTAAGTACTATTTCTTTGGCCAGCCTTGTGCTGTGCCCTGTCATTCAGGACAGCCACGTTAGATTCCCATCCCAGGCTTTTTTGTTGAGTTTTTCTTTCCTCCCTGTAGTGACAGGCTAATTAAGGAGTGACAGAGACTGTCTCAAAAGAGTTCCATTCAAATATCAAAGCAACAGATGCAGCAAAACAGACAGACCTTCATTGCGAGCTGATGCAGCTCTCTCCCAATGCACCGTGCCACCACTGGCTCCTCACATGACATGAAAGAGACTTTGGTTTTCTCTTATCACCTCTCTAAACCAAGAGAACTGTGCAAGTTGTAGGAATAAACCAGTAAAATCCAGGAGCAAGAGGAGAATCAGGTCTTTGGTGTTTTAAAGTAAACCTTAAGCAGAGAAAGAAAAAGGAGGGGGCGAAGGTAATCTCATGTATCAGAGAAGAATGTTGGCTTTGTTTTGCCAGTGACTTCAGCAAGACTGAAATTAGCTTATGATAGCTGCAAAATAAATTCTAATCCATTTCTATTGGGCAGTATCAGAGTTTGATGTAGCTGGAATACATCACTCTGTATCTCAGGAACGGCACAAGCTACTTATTAATGAACCAGGGGGTGAGTGGCAGAGTCATGCAGCTCCCCAGAAACAGCCTGCTTTGCTCCCCACCTCCAGTCTGAGCTCCAGCTGCAGAGAGCACTTCTTGCTTCTTTCATTTCAGCCATAACCACCACTCAGTACATCATTAGGACTGACTGGACCAAACCCAATGCTCTCTACAAAATCATAGCAACTTAAAACATTTTGTCAGTGGGATGGCTCAGGCCTTTAAGGATTCACCTGAGATGGGATATAGAAGACTGAACATAGTACTGTCAGAAGAAGCACAGGATCACCGTTTGTCCTCTCTCATAACACGGAATGAGGGTGAATATTTGCTGAAGACCATGCTGAGGTTAGTTCTGTGTGCACAGTTTCAAAAGAAAATTTTATCTGCCCATACAAAGACTTTTAAGAACTTGTACCCCTCAGCCTGGCCTGGATACAAAGGTGATGAACAAAATGTTGCTCCACAGGCTTCTGTTCTCTGCCTTACCGCTGTCATTGCACATTACACCATTACAAAGTGAAGCTAGACTTTCCACCGAGATCCTGACCGCTGCTCAGAGGTTTTCTGTTTGGTACCATGAGAAGGTGATTTATTTGTTTATTTACTATTATTATTATTCATTTGCTTAAACTGGGTTAGATTTTCAGAAGACTGTATCTTCTCCTTGAATTACTACATTTGAAAAAGGCCATGGGTGGGCATGCCATATTAAGGAGAAATGAAACAGAAAGAATCTGGCATGAAGAATTTGCAATCTAAATTTAACATAGCATAGCAAGGGTGACAAAAAACAGCAACACGGGAGGACACATGCCACAACAGCCAGAGACTACAGGATCTGTTCAGCAGGCATAATAAACACAATTATTCTTTTTCTGGTGTTACTTCATTCCCCACTTCCCCCCCATTCATGATATTTAAATCTGTAGACAGTGAACTCTGTTTTCATCTCATCATAGCAAATGGCAACATTTCAAATTACTTCAGTAGCATCAGGATTGGGCTTCATGTCTGGCATAAAAGACCAGGGTGGAGAACAGCAAAGGAAGGCTAGTCTAAACGGAGCAGATTTTGTGAGTGGTTTAGAGCAAAGTTGAGCAGCACAATGCACGGGATTGGAGAGGCAGCGTTATATGAATACACAAAAACGCATGGAGACATTTGTGGCAGGAGAGTGCTGGAGCAACGCAGCAAGCTGAATTAGGAGAAGAACTGACACAAGAAGTAGAGCATTTGGATACAGGAGGTGAAATTCCATTCCTGATTTCACCTATATAAAACCACTGACTTAATTGCAAAGAGAGAAGAATATGATTGAAAAGAATGAGAAAGGTTGGGAGAGAGCAATGCACTGCACTGAAGACAGGGATGTGGTGTTAGTCAGAGAACTAGTCCAAAAAACATCACAGGGAGTCCGCGACGAGGGGGCACGAGACACTGACAGCCCTGGGGAGAGGAAGATGTGTTTTAGCAATCATCCTGTTGTACTCATATAATACAAGAGAGAGGGAGGTCCAAAGGATGAGAAGAGGGGTGCTAAAGAATTGATTAGTTAAAAATGGCAATTAGTGTGCTTCAGCCTCTAAACTGAAACAGAAAGCAATAGAATGACCTTTGTTATATGCAAAGAGTCAGCATTTCTGCTTGAAAAAATTGTAAGTACAATCAAAATGGGAGAATGTTTACAAAGGTAAACGTGTGGTGGGTAGATGTGTGTAGGAACGCAAAATAATATACCTTACAACAGTAAAGAAAAGCAATATTCCCCAAGCTGCAGGGAGTTTCAAACCACAAATCTTTGGGACAGGTTGGAAGGGGAGGGGAAAGAGCACAGCAAAAAAAATTATAATCCTAATAGGATCTTAAAAGTCATAAACAAAAGACAATAATCAACTGTGTGTTCTCTTCTCCAAATATACCACTATGAGTTTCCATGATACAGTGGAAGCATCAGGGAAGAGACCTCAGCTGTACCAAGAGCCACCATGGGAATTAGCACCATCTGCTCCCCAAAGCAGAGAAGGAGGGGAGAGGGGAAGAGACGGGCAATGCATGCTGAAAGTTGGTAACAAACCACATCTCTACCCTGCAGAAATGTCAGAATATCAGCAGCAGCACCACTGTGGAAAAAAATAGGCAAACAAATATTCTGTAGAATCACAGAATGATTTGGGTTGGAACGGATCTTAAAGACTATCTAGTTCCAACTCCCCTGCCACAGGCAGGGGCCATCAGTCACATATAAATGCTAAAAGTAAAATTAAACATACATGATGATGATAGGGAATAAAGAAGGAGAATGATCCCATTTGTTTCATTGTGTACCTTGGCACACTTCCAGCAAAGTCCATAAGGTGACCAAGATTTACAACAGTTGTGAGGCTCTGGTCTAATGAGTACATTTTTTTGCATTGCTGCATTATGAATTTGGCAGAGTAAGTTCCAGGGAAGGGTCCTGTCACCATTACTTTATTTGGAATCAGCAGCACTAGTACAGAAGTTCCCCACTTGGTGTAGACATCATGTTTACACCAGAAAAGGAGAACCTGTAGAGGTCACGTTTTGTTTAATGGAAAGAACACAACTCTGCACACACAGCCAAATGTTATTAGTCTCGCTTAGCTGAGGAGTTCCAGGATTAATGAGGAGAGCAAGGCGCCCCCAAATACTAGTCTTGCTTACCTGAGCAGTCTCACTGACTTCATCCTTACTCTAAACGCTATCTACAGATAGCAAATAACTGGTGGTAATGGTTGATGTGCCCAGTGCTGGGCTCCCAACTGCCACGTGGGAGCCGTGCCATTTTGTGTTATTAGGCATTGGACAGCCAAGTATTTTTGTGTGCAATTTAAATGGCTGCAGTGTATTAGGATGGTTAGCACCTCCTGATAGACCAAGGAAAAGAAACATAAAGAAGTTATAAACATGTAGAAGGACCTGCTTATCACTTTAGTCCTCTGAAGATCTAGTTAACTAGTACCTAGTTAAAATATACATCCTTTCCATTTGTCTTGGGAGGCACAAAAGCCTGCGTAGATCAAAGTCTGATTCATCTTAACATAGATTATGTGAAAGCCTCAGAAAGTATCAAATGTCAGAAAGGTCTTTGTTTTCAAAATGCCTGATGGACCGGCACAAACCCCCAGCCTGGTCATTCCTCACATTTGAGAGTAACAAAATAATAATTTCAACTAGATCTCAGCTGCAAGAGAAGGCCTGCATCCACTAAGACTGGATCCAACAGCACATGCAAGCGTCTGAGTGTGCACACCAACTACACAGTGTATGAAACCCAGACTGGGATTTTCCAGCAGGAGAGCACTGTTAAACCTCCAATTTCCCACTGTAATCTCTGCCAGTTATTCAACTGATTTGTAGTCTTCTTTCTCTTTTCAGAGAATCATAGGATGGTTTGGGTTGGAAGGGACCTTAAAGATCACCTTTTTCCAATCCCTCTGCCATTTGCAGGGACACCTTTCACTACACCAGGTTGCTCCAAGCCCCATCCAGCCTGGCCTTGAACACTTGCAGGGATGAGGTATCTACAGATCTTATGGGCAACCTGTTTCTGTGCCTCACCACCCTCACAGTAAAGAATTTTTTCCTCATATCTAATCTAAACCTGCCCTCTGTCAGTTTAAAGCCATTCCCTCTTGCGCTATTCCTACATGCTCTGGTAAAAAGTCCCTCTCCAGCCTTCTTGTAAGCCCCGTTTAGGTACTGGAAGATGCTATAAAGTCTCCCTGGAGCCTTCCCTTCTTTAGAGTGAATAAGTCCTACTCTCTCAATCTGTCTTCATAGGAGAGATGTTATGTTTTCTTCATTCAGAAAACACTACTCCAAGTCAAAGCTCGATACAAAGCATTTACACTATTAACACGTTATCAGATCAAGGTAAACTCTAAGTTTCAGCCAAGGGATCTACATAACAGTTCATGAGCTAAAAAAACCTTAATCCTAGAAACAGAATTAACAAGGAAAGGCCCTCGGGCAGAGTCAGGAAATTGAAGCATACCAGCTGCTTTTCTCCATCTACTTCATATCTCACACAAAACAAAGGATCACAAGTCAAGAAACAAAGAGATAGATGACACTGGTCATTTGAGTAACCAGAGAATGAAACTCTGCAGCTCCTCATGTTCAGGTTACTCTGAAAAACTTCAAAAGCAGTTATGAAATCGTGCTAAACCTAAAGAACTGCCAGAAAAGAAACTTAAGTCTCGCCCCAGTTTTCGAGGCTGGCCCCAAGGGGAGAGAGCCCAGGCACTTCTAACAGAGAAAGAAGGGTACTAGTGCTACAATTCAAGGCTATCTTTAGCTCCAACAAACTGAGAACTATTTGCTGGTTATTAAAATAGTGCATGCATAAATGAGAGAAACAGGATGTGGCAAAACGACCAGAATCATTTAAATTTTATTCCGAATCAAGACTCTGCCAGCCTACATGCCATATATGGAACATATACCCTGCAGGTGCAAGAAGTTTCTGTAGGATTTGCTCTTGCATGTAGTATCCCACAGACTAATATTTTAATAGATACAACCTTTGATTAGCTGAATATTTTTTTCTGGTGTGGGGGGCAGGGAGGAGAGAAGGAAGAGGAGGTGGAGAAAGAGATATGTAATCTGCAGGTTTGGGAGGGTTCTTTCCCTTTCAGAGGCCCATCTGTATAAACCACATGTAGCAATATAACAAACTACCTGGTCAAACCATAAACAAGTTAAAGAAAGAGTTTGAGGGAGAAAGACATGAGGCATTTCACAAGGGAATAGTCTATTCTCAGACAGCAATGGGAGAATTGATTTTCATGACAGGAGATAAAGCACAGCAGATAAAATAGGATACTGTTTGATCTGCCCAACAGAAAACACTAGCTGAAATGGTGGCCTACCTGAAGGAGCAGGGATCAGGCTGGGAGAGCAGAAGCCAGGCAAGAAGCCAGCAGCACCAAGGGAGGAGATCCAAACTGCCCTTCCAAAGGGCACAGGGGCACTATTCACTCTACACCAACAGGAGTTCCCCCCATCTCAACCTCCACAGTGAGCCTAATCTTTCATAGTCACTCTGAAAACTAAGTTGCACAGAGGGAAGTATATATGTTTTTGAGAGAACCTTGTCAGCAGGAAAAGTACATTAATCATTTGCGTTTAGGTACAACTGTAAAAAAGGGAAAGAGCTGTCTTCAGAGTATCCACAGGTCCACCCTCTGTTCTGCCAAGCATATCTAAAGGCTTTACTTCCATAACCACTGAGAAGCTTCAATGAACCCAGACGCTGTGATAAAGACAGAGCTGATTTGTTGATTCATGCAAGATTTAGCAGAAGATAGTTGTTCTCTGCCTGGTTGTGGTCTCCCTATGACCAACTCTCTGTCCCTCATACAGTCTTCAGTCTAGTTTTTCTTCATTCACTCATTTGGGTTTGGAAGTCAGCCTGCCACAATGTCAGGAAACATCCCATTAATTGGTGCCCCCATTCTGGTGCCTTTTGTACAAAATACTGAATTTAAGCAAGAAATCCCTGACTATGGAGGAGACTGATTTGTGTGTGAGGAATGAGGAAAGAGAGGAAAAAGAGAATAAATACTGATGGTCCTCATTTGCCTGACCATGAGCCAGACTGGTCTACAGTGTAAAACTCACCTAAGAAGATAGTTCAGTGTGTGACCTTCTATCAGCCACTCATCTTCCTTGCATTTTTGTTTACCAATCATAAAAAGGGACAAAAGCAGGCACCTTTCCTGAAAAAAACAAACAAGCTTGCTTCCAAATCAGGTGAATAAGTTATGAAAAGTTAAATATATTCTGGCAAATATGAAAGAGCCTCATTTTGTTTCAGTTTGAGATAGCTTGTCATCACAAAACAAACGGGTCAGCCAATAAAATCTGCATGAATTGTGTTCTCTTTGCAACTTCAGGGAACTTTATAAGGAAGAATTCATTTTTACATGCCTACTGTGTAGTCAGTCAGTCCACAGACAGGAATGATCAAGTGTCTACATTGATTCTTGGAAGCTATTGATAGTTCTCAACTCACTTGCAATATCACAAGAAGTGTAAAGCAGCTCTTACCAGTTCCCACAGATTGCTTTCATGTTTTCTGAAATGTGATGTTCTTCCTCAAAGTTCCATTCCAGAGTCACATGATTTACATGACTGTAGCATTCACAGGTATAAAAGTGTTTCTAACTCTTGGGTTTGCTGAGTAGCCTGGACTTGTCACCTAAAGGCTCAAAACCCAGAAGGTAAAGACAGCCATTTGAAAAGGCACCATTAACAAAAAGAATCAAGTTTTTAAATCTTCCTGAAGGGAAGGATCTGTCTGTGTCACAATTTTCAGATAAGCAGTACTACAGTCCTACACAATGGATCCGAACATGAGCCAGCAGTGGGACCAGGTGGCCAAGAAGGCCAATGGCATCCTAGCTTGTATCAAAAATAGCGTGTCCAGCAGAACCAGGGAAGTGATTGTCCCCCTGTACTCGGCACTGGTGAGGTCACACCTCAAGTCCTGTGTTCAGTTTTGAGCCCCTCACTGCAGCAGAGACGCTGAGGTGCTGGAGCATTTCCAGAGAAGGGCAACAGCTGGTGAAGGATTTAGAGAGTAAGTCATATGAGGAGTGGCTGAGAGAGATGGGGTTGTTCAGCCCAGAGAAAAGAAGGCTCAAGGGAGACCTCATTGCTCTCAACAACTACCTGAAAGAAGGGTGTAGCCAGGTGGGAATCAGCCTCTTCTCCCAGGCAACTAGCAACAGGACAAGAAGACATAGCTTCAAGCTGCGTCAGGTGAGGTTCAGGTTGGACATGAAGAAGAATTTCTTCATGGAAAGGATTGTTAAGCATGGCAACAGACTTTCGAGGCAGGTGTCGGAGTCACCATCCCTGGAGGTGTTCAAGGAACAACTGTATGTGGCACTTAGTGCCATGGTCTAATTAGACAAGGAGGTGATTGGTGCTATCAGTCAAAGGTTGGACTCAGTGACCTTGGAGGTCTTTTACAACCTGTGATTCTGTAAGCAGGAGTAGTCCTGATTATGATACAGGGTTCTGATTTGTTCAACATGGCACAGACATTCAAAGAGCTATGATTAGAATTTCTTGGATTCACATCTCTCATTTACTAAATCTGCAAAATTATTTTCTCACCTCTGGTGATCTGGAGATTTGTTGTCCTCTGCCACAAAAGCACATGAATTTAAAATCTTAGCAAAGTGCATAAACTGACAATACACTAAAAAAAGTCTTCAAGTCAATTACAGTACTTCACTTTGATTTTAACCTTTGGGGTCTTGTGGATTATTAAGTAATTTCCACTTAAAAATAAATAAATCAGAAAATATCAAAATAGAATGATCATACGTGTCCTAAAATTTCTCTGACAAACAACTTCAACTTTTTGATTTAGGAAAAAATCAAGTGTATTCTGCAGACTGGATTGGTTTTGAAGAATTGACATACTCTACCCCAAAACACTCAGTGAAGACACTGCCCAGTCTTCACAGTTTTCAAACAATTGTCCCAGAAACTCCCTGCTCCCTCTACCCACCTCACAAGCACACAGCATTCTGCTCTTGAGCAAAACTTAAAGAGAGTTCAGGTAACTGTTTCTCCAATAAGAAGGTCCAGTCCTGCATTTTTATGTGTCTTAGACATTCTCTGATTATAGACATGATAACATCTAAAATTTTAAGTTAAAGAATAAAGCACTATTTCCTTGAGAGCGTCCATTTCTCTTCAAGGTGTCAGAAGCAAGAAAGCTAAAAATACATGTGAAATCCAGAGAAGGAGGAAGCTGCCCTACTGAAAGACTCCATCTTCAACCACACCTTTCATTTCTTTGTACTTGTCTGACCATCCAAGATCAGTGATACCACTGAACTTTAAACGAAGTCCACACTTCTCTATTAAACATTTGTTGTAGAGCTAGAGTTACCAAAATCCGTCTCTGCCTTTTCCACACAGCTCTTCATGACAGTGGCCTACTCTTACATGTACAGTACGCATAGCATAGCATTGGTAAACTGGAGGGTGAGGTGTTTTGATTTAGTTCCCTGTGGACAAGTAGGCACATCGCTAGAAACACCATTAGAACTGCCTCCCTTGGAGAGAAGCCATAGGCTTAAAAGGGTTGTGGAGCATAAAGTATCTTCTCATTCCTTTGAATGAAGAAGCCCTTGATCTTTTCAAGGCAAGGTGAGGGAGTCTTGTAAGATCTTGCCTGTAAGCATGCTGTAGATAAAGGAAAGCACCTGCAACCTCCAAAATATAAGGAGGAGTACTTCTTTTCTTCCTTCAGCACCTCCTACTTTTCCTAAAGTTGATACCTCAGTACATGTCAACTCCCACTGAAGCAAGTAATTTAACTTTAGCAGAAGACTTACCCTCTACCTTCCAAATCTCAGAACACCTTTTTGAATCCACTACTGGTCAGGTGCCCTCAGCAGACTGTGTACTCAAACCAATTGTGTGCATACATGTACACATAAACACATAGAAGCATCCTCAGGTAATGATGAGAAGCAATCTCGGGTAATCATGATGCACACAATAATTACAGGTTGTCTCTCCATAGGCCCTTTTAAGGCTTTTTACAAGTATGCATCAACTAACCCTTAAACACTCCTTTAGTGCACGTGAGGTTTATTGTTCTCCTTACATAGGAAGCAAAACTGAGTTGCTGAGTAGTTAAATAACCTGTCCAAGGACACTAAGGATGCAAGAAATGCAAGCTGGTTGTTCTGACTCATGATGCCTGAAATCTAACTGCTAGGCATGCTTCTCATTCTAGTTTCTCCAGGTAGCTTGCAGACTTCATTAACATTTTCAAGAAACACATAGTCTGAATTGTCAAGACGATTTTCCTGCCCAACTTGACCAGAGAAGAGGAAGGAGGCCCTTTTTTTATATACTTACATTTCAGACTCAGTTTTTCATTCCTAGTGGTATTCTCTGAGTTCAAGGAAGAAGAGAAGCAGGTTGCTTTGGAGCTTCACCCTAGCAAAGGAGAGGTGTCCTATTACACCTTCAGGTGTTCAGTGTTAAGCAGAAGGTTCCTGTTATATAACTTTAGCAGGTATCAGGTGAGAGGGTCAAAGGTTCTGTTTCTGTTTAAAAGACTGGATTTCACAGAAAATGGGAACAGCTAGGCAATGTTCAAAAACTGACACCAAGTAGGGTAGAGAAGGGTGAAGGGAAGCATGATAAGGATTTCATAAAGTTAGGAGTTCATAAAGTTTCAAATTAGAAGCTCCAGGCAGAAACCATTATCATTGTGTTGCTTCCTCCAGTGTGTCCAGCCTGACTGTTATTATTCTATAGCTGTACCCTTTATTTTTGGCATTATGCTGTTCTTAGAGTATGACATTTTTCTCTGTACTCTGTACAGTTTTTCCAAGGATACCTGTTTCATATTTGTCTTGTCACTTCAGAATACATAATCAAAAATGGCAAATACAGCATCCTATCCCACTCAAAACCTATTCCTTCCAGCACTCACTCAGATTATCTCTATTGACACAGTATTGTGCCAAGAAGTCAGCAAAAGTGGAGTCTATAGTTTTGAGAAAAAAAAAAATCCAACACAATTAAATATACAACATGTGTTCTTTTTTCTAAGCAAAGGGTATGAAGTAACTAATATTAGTCTGTTCACAACATGTAGGATTTGCAAAAACTCCATTATATTTTCCCATTAAATCTCACTACAGAGCATATTAAAAATTCTCCAAACCAAACACTTGTGGCCTAGACAGTCTTCATTTACCCTTGTCTAAAATACAGTTTAGATTTACTTTTTACCTTTCTTGAAAATGTACCATAAATAATGGTCACTGGAGGTAACATGGGTTGTAAGTAAACACTGTTGAGCTCCATACAGAGAAAGGAGTTGTGAGGGCTTTCCTCCACTGCTTCTCACATTCATGAACAGTAAAACAGTCACCCCAAGTCAATGCTTCTGGTGGGAAGGAGAAAGAAGGAGAGGAGAATGAGCTGCACCCCTTTAACGTTATCAGGAATTGTGTGTATCATCTGAAAGAGGTTACTTATTTAAAGCTGTGGAAAGCTGAAAAGAGCTTTTCACACTGCTAGTGCCAGGGCACAAGACTGTCACCAAGCCTTTCCATCAGGTTTTTATGTGTCTTCATTACAATTGACAAGACCAAGAAACTTTTCAGAAATGGGCAGTATTTTACCCTACTATCCCTGAAGACACATTTGCTCAATTCAGCTTCCTTTCCATAACGTACATAGCCTTCTGGAAATTCAATATGAACACTGATTTGCAGCACATGAGGCAAAAAATTGCATAATAATCCAAGGATAATTCAAGTTGGAAGAGACTTCCAAAGGTCTGCAGTACAACCTCCTGCTCAAACCAGGGTCAGCTGTGAGGTCAGACCAGGTTTCTCAGAGCTTTGTCCAGTTTGGCCTCAAAAACCTCAAAGCGTAGAGGTTGCACAGCCTCTCTGGGCAGCGGCTCTCACTGCTTGATTGTCCTCAGGGTGAAAAGGCTTTTCTTTACAGCCATTCTGAATCTCGTTTCGACTTACACTCTTTGTCTCTCATCCTCCTGCTGTGCAGCGCCGCAAAGAGCCCGGCTTCGTCTGCCTGATGACCTCTCTGTAAGTGTTGGAAGGCTTCCCACAAGGCTGTCTCTTCTACAGCCTGAACTTGCCCAGTTCCCTCAGTCACTCCTCACAGGAGGAGGGCTTCACCTGTCCAATCTAATGACATCAGACTGTGATTTCTCACAACATTATTTTTTTAAATTATTTAATTTTAATTGTTTCTCATATTCTACATTGTTACGTAAAAGAAACTGAAGGAATGTCAATAATGTCAACTTTCAGACTCCTGTACTTCCTAGGTTGCACATGAGAGGGTAGCAGCCACCTGTGACAAGGGTCACAGAGAGGGTCTTATTAAGTTCTGCAGTCAGGTGAAATCTGTATCAGGAACACCTCAGTATGGCTCCTAACAAGGTATCTCCAAGATGATTGACAGTCATGAAGAATTGTAATATACATATGCATATAAGATCATATAAATAATATCCAGACAGAGACCTGTTTCTTCATGCTTAACACAAGCATAGGGGCCAGCAACTCCTAAATGCTACTTAAA
Source organism: Myiotriccus ornatus (assembly GCA_036023395.1). Lineage (NCBI taxonomy): Eukaryota > Metazoa > Chordata > Aves > Passeriformes > Tyrannidae > Myiotriccus > Myiotriccus ornatus. The sequence goes on along the minus strand of JAYRBT010000177.1, from coordinate 27,619,330 downwards.
TCTTTCTAAAGTCCCAGGCCTCTGAATTCACTTCTCTCTTCATCCTCTCTCTATTTCAATTCCCTAATGTTAAAAATGGGAATACCATTACATGGCTCCATCACAGGAATTTCCATATAACAACTGGTGTGGTGCTTTGAAGATGTGAAGCGCTACTCTGAGCACCTTAATTCAAGGCATGAAGAGTGGACAATGAGATGCATCATAACTACATACATTTTTTACTATTTCTGCGCTGCACACACAGTAACGCTGCACACACAGTAACACTGCACACACAGCAGTGATTAAACATGAAAAATCCTGTCCAGCACACACTGGATTCAGCATAAATCCCGGTATGTCTCTTCACTGCCTGCACAAAATTAGTCAGCACAGTTCTTGAAAATAGAGCTGCTCTCATGAAGCTACTCTCCCACCCATAATTCCAGTGGATGTAGTGAGACTCTCAGTAATATTTAAGCAGTGACTGTGAGAAGGTGTGCTTCCTTACCACCAAGTCTGTAAGGAACAGAAGCAAATATAGGGCAGATTGTGGCTCCTTTTTTAAGGAGGTGTGTTAGGATAGTGGCAGCAGAGGAAGGAGTCTCTGAGGCACATCACGCAGGATACAGCGGTCTCCTGCTGTAGCCTTCAGCACAATGTCCAGCGCCAGTTTTGAAGCCCTGTCCTGGACAGGGGACAGAACAAAGCAGAGTAGTAAAATCATCCACCAAATTTCTAAAAGAAATTATGTAACAACTTGAAATTTTTTGGATTTTTTTACATATAATAGATGAGCATCAATCCAAACTGTAACTGGAAGATGATGTCCTTGGGACCACTGCAGCACTGCAAACGCAAGGCTCATAGAAAACTTTTCTTTACATTGCACAGCTTTTATTCTTTCCCCTTGAAGATGAACGGCATGATGCCTACAGTCCACTATTATGCACTTGTGACTTGTGAGCTGGGCTTTTCTATTCTATCGTCTTGTGGCAAGAATATGTTTTCCTTGTGTGTGCTGCTCACTGCTGCAAAAGTGAGAGTGCGAGGGTGAAACAGTCATTTAGGACAACATGAAAGAGTTGATTCTTAAGTTCATATTTTATATACCAACAGAGCCTGAGGCCCATCTCACCCCTACTGGCACACCTTGTGCTGTTAACATCTGGTCAAAATATGACAGATTTCAAACTGGAGTATTTTACATGCTCTGTTGCTGAATGAACCACCATATCAGGAAAACAACAGAGGCTGAAGATCACTTACCAAATTCTAATTTATACTGATCCGTTCAGAAAACAAAAATGCACAAAATAGGGAACTACTCAAATTACTCTAGCACAGATAGATGTATTGTAAAAGTGGGAGACTCTCTTTGTTGTATTTGATGATGAAGTATGTTGAGAGCTGTTGTTGGGCATTTAGGACTAAATGCTTCCAGGTCACACAAAGCCTGCAGGATCTTTAGGAGAAAGTTTATCTGACAGGAACAGGGTGGGAGAAGTGAACAGGTCAGTTTAGCTGCTCACATGCAGGCAGGTCCCAAGGGAGTTACTCTCACAGGCTTCCCCTTGAGATCTCCCTGCCAAACTCAGTGGGCACAGAATGTGTCCTGTATGAGCAAAATAAATGGGATTACATTTCTCAGTCCCTTCTAATTCCCAAGAGAAGGAAGTGTGAGTGGGGATGGCATTAGGGAGGGAACCTGTTAAAGCAAACAGCACCTCTGAAGGCAGCATATACTGTCTCTTTAGCCTAAACAATTGCACTCTCATGATAAAACTTCCACTGAAGATCCCTGGAAGACACTAAAAATCCAGCTTCTAATAATGTTGCCAGAATAAGATTCTGTATGAGGCAGATAACAGGTCTGATCTGGCATGGCAAATCTTGCTTAGCAGCCGAAGGGTTAAGACTATGAGCCAGAGAAAAAGGCTCTTTGCTTCTGCTTCCTCCCAGAGCTGTAACCCACAAAGCTTCTACGTGACGGTTGTGCAGTTTGTATCCACCTGGCAACGCACTGGTGCAGAGGTATCCCTGGCACTGCCCCTTGCCCGTTCCTGCAAGGCTGCCATTGTATTTCCTGTCTCCGTTCTTCAGTGGGAGGAGTAGAAAGAAAATGGATTTCCTTCCTTTACCAGTGGGAGGAAAAGCGATCAGATGCCCTGACCTGTGGTGCCGATTTAGTCTATAAAAACCCAAATGCACAAAAGGGTCTCTGCCTCACACCTCCCCTCAGGAACAGGAGTACAATTATCACCACCTTTGGCACCTGCTGCTGAAGCTGTATTTTACTCTCTTTTGCCATAAGAGCCCTCTCACTGTTCCCACTGCACCACTTCCCAAAGTCTCTCTTCCCACTTTTTCACACAGGGTCTGGAAAAGAAGTCTTGCTGTTGTTCTTCCAGATCTGAGCCTTCTCATCCAAAATCCCAGCATTATGCCCGAGGAACACCGTGGATAGCTAATTGCTCTCATGTTCCTCATTTGCTAAGGTATGCCCATCCCAGTAGTTCAGGGGACCAGGAGCAGTGGTAGCTGCCAGCTGGAAGTTCTTGGGTCAAAAACTGCTCCGTTAGTGCAACGAAATCACAGCCTAGTGGGAGCTATTTACAATACTGATTTCTAGTTAATAGTACTTTTTAAAGGAATTAATTAATGGAAATGTCTTTAATTTGTATTACAACCTGTCTTTTTGTGTCTTCATTTCTCTTCTGGCCTACAAAACCCCTTTCATACCTTACCATGTCTCTACCATGCTTCCTATTCATTCCCCAATGTCCTTTTGCTAGTCACTTCCCTGAGCAGCCCTTCTCCACTAAATAATAAAACACTCCTGACTTAGAATCCAGGCAGTCATCCTCTCCAAGTCTTCTTGTGTCACCACTCCCTGTAGCCAGCCTTTATATTTGTTTTCACACCCTCCACAGGACTTGAAAGTTTTCCCCCACCAACACTATTTTATTCTTCATTAGTATATGAGGAGAGCACTGACACATGAACTTACATTTTGGAAGAGTCCCTATTACAATTTCAGGGATACCGAGAGATTAGTGAGGAAAAAAAGCCTGCATACATCCCCCTATCCCACAGGAATACCAGTTTCTTCAAGTCAAAAAGCTGCAAACCTTTTAAGGGATCAGATGCCTTCATATCTGTGGTCGTTTTCTTTGAATTATTCTCAAAGCAAAGTAGCACACACATGTATGCACACACACCTTCTTTCCAATCCTTCCCTCAGTCCTGACCTCTTGCCCTGCTTCAACAGTGGTAACTCATTACTTCACTTTGTTAGGGGTTTGCTTATCTTCGTCCATCTCATTTTGGCCTTTCCAGGGATTAAGGAAATAGAATATCCTAATAGCTAGAAATATTTCTATTTTCTTCCACTAAATATGGCATTACGTGAGCGAAAACTGGGATGGAGCTTGGAAGTCTGACAAGGAGACTGTTCTTGGGCCTCTTAAACAAAAGGGTTAAACTGCAGGAGGGGATTCAAAATTCAAAATTAACACTTTCAAGGTGTTATCAACTGTCTTAATACAGATTATAGTTTTTAGAAATCCAAAAGGTAGAGAAAATCTTCAACTAGAACTGGGATTGCACACAAAGAAAGGCAGAAAGTGAAACTAAGATACAATACTCACATAAATTGAAATATTAATACTGAATTAGAGTTCATTTTTCTATTAGAGTCCATTTTCACGGAGCAAAAATTTCACTTCAAGTGTTTGATACATCCTTCAGTACTTGGCTCAAAAAGTGGCATATCTTCAATTAGAATGGGTGCTTTCTTGATTGGGGGGAGGTTTTGCTGGTTTTGATTGTTGGTTTTTTTGTGGGGGTGTTTTTTATCTGTTATTCTACTTCAGAACTGGAGGCTTTTGGTCACTGGGCAGAGAGTGAAGCAGTCCGATGTACACAGACAATCAGAAGGAAAGTTAACAAGGGAAGACTGGGACAAGACCACCCTCTGAGCATACTCCCTGGCAGCACAGCAGTGTAGGCTGGGGTGAATGCTCCTTGCACAGAGTTACTGTTTGCATAGCATAGAATAACTTTGCTAAGCCATGTTTAGGTACCTCTTGACACTTATGGTGGCCTTCATGCAGAATCTACGTGTAGAGGAAACTACATAAAATTGAGAACAAGATGTCATTCAAATAACCACTTTTTTCCAAGTCAAAAAGTAGCAGTAACTGGCACACAGGCGGCTTAGACTGTAAGTGGAAACAAATTCTAGGGTGTCACAGTTTAACCCCAGCTGGCAGCTAAGTACCACACAGCCACTCACTCACTCCACACACACACCTTGCAGTGAGGAAAAGAATCAGAAAAAAAAAAAAGTAAAACTTGTGCATTCAGGTATGAACAGTTAAATAATTGACACAAAATAAAATATAATAATACCAATATTAATTATTTTACTGCCAGCCTTTCTTCACAATCCACACTCCTTCCTAGAAGCCACCTGCAATGGCCCTGTGAACCCATCAGCAAGCACTGGAAACACAATAGTATCAAGAAGCAATTGCATGTCTTTTGCCTTCTCATTTGCAATGTAGATTTCCATTCACATTGAGACTACTCTGGTGCCCGATAGGGGAAGCACCAAGCAGATACATTTATAGGAGCTGCTGATTTCTTTTGCTGCTGTAAGGTTCTCCATAGGAACGTCGCAGTCCCAGCTATTTCATTTCAAAGGTGTTTAGAAGTTTATTAGTGAAACTTCGAGGAGGTTTGCACAACTTCCTGGGTCCTCTCCCACACTTCCTGATTCATAGCAGCTTTGAGGCAGAGGACTGATGCAATCCCAGCAGCTGAATCCCAGTAGTGAAAGCAATCATGTAGGTCTTCTTGGTCATGCTGCCAAAGTTTGTGTTTCATCTCTAAAGATTTCTCAAAAATGTGGTATCTAAGAACTCAAATGCTGATACATAAATGGAGCACATCAGAGCTTCCTCCTGACTGTAGAAAGCTGTGTGAATACCTAGCTAGTGCACCGAAAAAGATGGATTTCAGTGTGTCTTTTACCTAATGTGTGCAATCCTGGAAACATTGTAAACTATCTTGATCAAGTGCCTAATATGCAAACAATAATCATTCCACTGAATACATTTAGTTTTGAACAAGAGCATCTCTGTCTTCTCATCAGAATTCAGGTATGCTATGCACATCATGAGGAGAGGACAACCATCATATAGACAAGTGCCACCAGTTGCCTTTCATTATAAATATTAACTTATAAGACATGTCTGCGAATGGCCACAGGAGCAGAAAGACAGAGACATGGAAGAGCAAAGGTCATATATGATTGTGAATCTGAGACACAACTAGAAAATTCATTCCATTGACAGTGACCTAGTGAGAGCAAAAAAGCAAAAAGAAACTGTGAAGCAGGACAGAAAAGATAAAACAGAAATGCTTCCCCTAGTCAGATCAGATCACTGCAGATTTCCCAGGGGTTCACCCTGCCAATACTGACACACACACACCCCAAACCAATGAATAACTAATAAGTGTAGAAACAACTAATTAAGATTTTTTCCCTCTAGAATGAATCTGAATATAGGTTTTACCTCCTACCCAGTCTGAATGAAAGGCCTATGAACAGATATTAAAGGCTGCAAATCTCTTAAATGTAATGCCCATTAAACAAATCAACATCAAACACTTTGTATTCACTCACAAGTTTTAGCCCTTTATTTAGCACTTTATAACCATGTATCTCAAACTTGTCTTTAAGAAGAGAAATAAAGGATTTTATGGATTCTTTCCATAGGGAAACAGAGGGACAATAAGGTACAGGACTTGTCTGAAATATACAGAAAGTCAATGGTGTAGGCAGAAACTAAATACAAGTCTCTGCATTACCAGTCTGGATCATGCCATTTCCTCTGTACAGCAGCCAAAGCCTATGTTTAATAAACAGATTGTCTCAGTTGTTGCAAGACCCGGGTGAACTGGCACACCGACTTCCCCCTAGGGTTGACATGCAGAAGCAAACATTGCAAAGAACAAAATACAGCTCTAGTTATTCAGCCAGTAATCAGAATTCCATCTTGCATTTTTGGGTCTCTTATTTTGAAACTTCTCAAGGCTTTTCTTGCAAGACTGCTAAATACTGTGTGACTGCCTAAGACTTCGGCACATAAAAACAGCCATACCAGGTCAGACCAAAGGTCCATCTAGCCCAGGATGCTCTCTCAAACTCAGGCCAGTAAGGAAGACACACAAAATATGAATACAGTGATATTCTGCAGGAAATATACTTGTATATCCTCTCAACCTGTGGGGAATTGTGATTCAGATATCAGGGTATTCAACAGCCATTGAGGGATTTTACTTCTGTAAAGCTGAAATTTTGAACCAAGGTAAACTTTAATATCCCATACATCCCATTGTAAAGAGTTTCATAGATATATGTAATATTTAGCAGAAAAGTATCTCCTTTTGTTCCTTTTGAACCAACCTCTTGATAATCTCATTTGATGTCCTAACTTTTGACTTCAAGAAAGAGAATGAATCCATCCATTTGCCCCTTCCATGATGCTCCTGATCTCATGAACTTCTCTCATATAGAGAGTCAGAAATCTTTTCACAGGCTGGAAAACCCAAATCAATTTAGTAATTCTTCATACAGAAGTCATTCCTTTTGATCCTCCTTGTTTCTTTCTCAGTACATCTTTGAGCTTATTGTATCCTTTTCAAGACAGGGAGACCAAACTGCTCACAGTATTCCAACATGCTCCAAACCTTGGAGTCATGTAGAATCATAGAACCATAGAATCATTTAGGTTGGAAAAAACCTTTAAGATAAGTAATATGTCAAATATATTCTCATGTCATGTTTGTTTTCTTTCCTTTGACACTAACTTGTAACATTCAACCTACGTCCCTCCCTGTCCCCTTTCTTTTCCTTATTACCTTATTTTTATCTTTCCCTACTATTGAGCACAAAGTTTATATTTTGGTAGATCCATTATAACTCCAAAACTTTTCTCTTCAATGTCAATAATCAGTTCTGTCCACATTTCTATATACCTTAATTTGAGACATTTTTCCCTTCATGCCTTAATTTACATTTATCTAAATGGAACATAACCAGTCATATTAATGACCCAAATAATTCACTTTCATGGGGTCCCCCTTCAACATTTTGCATCAACCTTGTGTTTTCCCACATGGAGTATCCTTAGTACTATCAGCTAAATTTGCCACCTCCCCTCCACATTCTTTCCTAGATCATTTGCAAATATCAGGTGGCACAGGCCCAGTTATTGATCCCACTGGGCCTCCACGGGTGACCTGACCAGTTGCTCCTAGCCAGTGTTTCAAGAGTTTTAATGAAGTGTGCCTCTGGAGGACTTCTTAAGGCAGCTTAGGTTCTTTAAAAGCTTCTAGAAAAAAACATTATCAAAGCCATTTGGAAACCACGCTAAGCATTATGGTGGCTGCCAAGTGGGAGTAGCTCCTACAGGAGGAAACCTCTCACCTGCAGGTCTCATTCCCATTTCCCATACTCTCCTGGCTAGAAAAGGATTAGCAGGCCTCATCTTCCCCTCGTTCTCCGTTCCAGTTCTTCCTGCTTCTTCCTTCCCCATAACTGGAATAGCACTGGCCTTGACCTCTCATCCTTTGAGAGGCAAAATGCAGCTTTGCCTGTGCTGCCAGGAGGCCCCAGATCCCCTTAGAGCACAGGTATCTGCCAGTCCAGGGGAGCACCGGTGCCACTAGAGTAGGTGGTGCCCCACGTAGCATGCTGATGAGTCATTTTGTAATAATTATTGCTACAGAGGTGTGTGGCCAACATAAAGCAGAAAAAGAATGTCTCACACAAGCACTGTCCCCTACTGCGTAGCTGCAGTTTTATTACAGGGTAACTTTCATCACCTTTCAAACAATCTCCAGCTAAGCAAAGGTCTACCAACCCCGGGACTCTTCAGTGGTATCTTGGAACAAATAAGGACTGGTCCAATATCAGTCATTACTATTAAGGTCACCATCACATTTTATATGTTTATAAATATGTAAAAGGAAACATTGAGTGAAACTCTGAGCAGGCCTGTCAGGCAACAAAACCACTCCATTTGACTCTTAGGTAAGTGGTACTTCTTAGGAACCAACAGCATTTTTGGCTCCTCTTTTATCTTTCTAAGTGATCCCCTCTGATGTCTTTCCCAGTGTGAAAGTCCATTGATTCCCCTCTCTGGGATGAGGTTCTGGTTTGTACATGAACTCTTGCATATTGATCCTTTTTTGCCCATTTTAAGTTCCCCACATGAGAAACTGTTAAGAAGCAAACACAGAAAACAACAACAACCTTCCTAAAATAAAGTGCAGTTTAAATGTAACAGTAGGAACAAGGAAGAATTGAAAATACTTCAAAATAAAATCTATTTGTGTCTTCTCTGTCTGAATTCTAACCTTCCAGGAGGATGCAGCAGCAGGTCTAGCTGCATATCAGCCTGCTCGTGGCTCCCAAGGGAGCACCGTTTCACCTGGGGAGAGTTCTTCTCCCTCCCTATTTACTGAGTTGATTTTTTTTACTTGCTTACGCCAAACCTTGTTTAAGTGTGACCCTGTGGAGACTTCCAACACCAGCTCTTCAGCTGTTACTATGTACCACTACTTGTAGTGTTCATTTATGGATGCTCTTGGTCTTGTTTTCACCTTCTTGGTATTTATTTTTTTTAAATCCTTCACAGACAGAAAACAATCAGAAGATACACAGCATCCAAAACTTCACAGAGTAGCTCCAAATCTCACACCAGAAAGATGAAAATTTCTGAATAGCACCATCCTGAAATGACTTAGTGAAACCAAGTGCCTATAACAAACTACTGTGCAGGAATGTACTGGGAAATTGAAAGGCAGTAACTGCTCTTTATCATCTTGATGGAGGGAACCACTCAGGATGAGCTCAGCTTATCTGACAGAAGCGGTTTTGCAGGTAGTTCAAACTGGGAAGTAACTACCATACAGGGTTGTAAGGCACCAGACAATCATTTGAAAGTATAGAGAATTAATCGCACAGTTGGTATTAGCATATGCATGAAACATTGCTTTAAAAGTTCAGACAGCAACTGTCAGCTGAACAAAGTTGGCACAAGAGTAACAAAATGAGTTTTGCAATTGTGCTATTTTTAATATGTAATACCAATACTGTATAAAAGAACAAATGCTGTGCATAAGTTCAATGCCAAACCTAAAGCATAGCAAACAGTGTTGTTATGATGTGATTAAAATGTCACCATCATTATTTGCTGAAAAGGATTTTATCACCCTCCCAAGCAAGTGTTTTCATTACTGGAATTTTACTGGGCATGTTTGTGAGAAAGAAAGGTGAAGAAATAACCCAATTAAAATATTTAAAAATATTTAACCATTCTGGCTCATTGACAACTGTATGCTCTCCCTGTAATTTTTTAAGAGCTGCTGATGCCTCGTGGAAAAAATTTTGAAAAACATAGTATTGAAAAACAATTTTGCCAGTGTGTCATATTTTCTGTCTTATCCCTTCCCTTGCTTCTCACTAGTGGAAGAATATACATGAAAACAGAACCTTGATCCTTTAGGTAGACAGAATTTGGATGTGAGCTCTGCCAAAGCATGTGGGTGTTTGGATCCTGTTCATTAAAGACATTTAACTTCAAATGCAGGTTCAGTCTTCAAAGCTCACAAGAAGTGCTGAGATCCAGGATTTTGTTTTGACCCATCCCTGTTACTAAGAAGTTATCTGCTGTCTGTCCTGTCTGTTAAGCTATAAGCTTCTGCTAAGGATCTCATAAGAGGTTACTGATGTCAACATTTGCCGCTAAATTATAAGCACCAGACGCTACTGAACCTCTGAGAAGGATGGAGATTCTGAGAAATTAAGGTGGGGTGGGGTGGGGTGGGGTGGGGTGGGGTGGGGTGGGGTGGGGTGGGGTGGGGTGGGGGGAATAAAAAGAATTTTCTCTTGTAGTACAGTTGCCTTGAAATAACATAGACTTAGTTTGTCTCTCACACTGGCATAACTTTTTGGACTTCAGTGAAATCACACTGACTGAGTACAAACAAAACCCACAGTCTGTATAAAGCTAAAGCGCTTTTTTTCACATTCAGTGTGTTGAAACAACACATTCCAGCCCAGCCATAGAAGCTCCTGCTGCCTTGTAAGCACAGGAAAGAGATTCACCCCAAACCTTCTACTCTACGATTTACTGTGAGTGGAGAAGAGCAAACCAAACTTCCTCAGCTCAAAAAGATGCCAAACTGGACTTAATTTCAAAAAAAGAATTAAATTTCAGCGTGGCTTTGGCTCTCTTCCTGATTTAGCTATGCCAGGCAGAGCAGTGGAAATGCTGGGGAAATACTTTCCTTGGGAATGTGCAGGAGGGCATGCTTTTTACGTGACCTTGCCCCTCTTTGTATCAAAACACTTCTTACTTTTACCGACATTTACCCCAGGGACATTGAAGAAGAACAGGAGAGGAAGACTAGCACACAGACTGCCCACCCGCTCTAAGACAAGTTTTTCATCAGTGGATTTACCAACAACTTGGATATCTGAGGAAGACTGACAGGACTGCAAGTGCCCAGAGTTTGTGTTTCATTGTTGCCAAGTCATGAGACAAAACCCAACCTAGCAGAGGACCAAAAAACTAGAATTTCATGAGAGGCAAGATGGCACCTACTGTATGCACTGGGAGAAAGAAGAAAACAGCAACAGTACATAAAGCAGTCTCTAGATTCCTGAAGTGCCACCCATCTAATCCTCTTGCATTGTGTAGTATCACAGTACTAGACAACCTGTCATACAGGCTTCAAAGGAAATACTTAGCTTAACCAGAGAGAGATGAATGTGCCCACAGAACTCCACCATCCCTTTCTCTGAAGAACCAGTGAGAAGCAGCAATTGCTAGATGAAATGGAAAAAAATTACCAATAACAACTCCAATTCCAGTTCTCCACTGTCTTGCACTTCATTTACATCTGGGCAAAGTGAATGCGTAACCCTTCCAAACCACTGAAGCAGTAATTTACACTCACTTCCTCTGCATTAGCCATGAGACTGAAGAATCAGGCCCACTCTTACAAGCAAGATGTCCCCAACAGTGAATGATGAGTAAAATATAGGCTGTGTAATTCCACTTGTTTTGGAAAACAGTCAATTTAGAAAGGTTACCATAAGACAGCAGCAAAAATCTGCCCCTGAACTCCCAGCATCTCAAACCATAGCCTTGTCAATAGTACACAGGGTGCAAAGGATTATGGCCAGCTCAGGCCATTAGTTTCCTTTCTGGGCAGGAATCCCAGCATAACAGATACTTATGCATATTCTGTCCTCATTTTATCTAATTACAAATATCTCTCTAGGGATGGGGAGGGGAGAAGAGGTTTGATCACACGATTTTAGGTCACTTATGCAAGGGCTTGCTGGGATATGCATCGATCCAAAGATTGCTATAATATTTTGAAAATTCCCAGAGCCCTATAGTAAGAAAATATATATATATATCACTTTTTCCTATTTATATGAGTTTGTGAAACTGACCGGTAGAAAAGGCTTGAATCATGTACTGCTGTAAATCAGTAAGGAGCATATGGAAATGTTTAAAATGCAAGGACACTGGTTAACAAACAATACCATAATGTATGTATATTTGTGTGCATGTGTCCACAGTTTTCTCTGAGTAAGACTATCAGCGAAAAATGAAGTAAGTTCATTAAAAAAAAAAAATCTTTCTGTTGCTCATTTGAACTCCCACTTAATGGTTGCAATGCTAGTGAAAAATGCAACATTGTTTTATACTGATGAAATCTTAAAAGCTACATTTAGGCATGATCTAATTAAGTAAAACAACTTAATGTTAAGCAGAATTGCCCCTGCTTTCCCTAGATCAACATGACCTGTCTTCTGCAGTCCAAGAATAGGTACAAAACTTTATGATACCCATCACCATCACAAAGTACTTCAAACCCGTTCTTTAAGCATGGGAGGAGTGGAATACAGCAGAACTTCAGGAATTTCTTTTAGAGGAAAATGCAAGAATTGTTTGAAACTCATATGGAAAGACTTGAGAATTTATTGGCTGAATAGTTACCTTGGAAAAGGACAGCAGAATTAAACAGACACCCTTCAGGAGCAGAAAACAGTAGTAAGAGAAGAAAAAATGGATCTTAAAGGTCAGGAAGTATAGGGAGAATTTCTGAAGTCAAGAGTTACAACTTGCAAAAGCTCTTAAAAAACAGCGATATTCTTCAGACATCAAAATAAAAGCAACCAAAGAAAGTTCAGATGCTGTGCAGTTAGAATGGTACATAGATTAAATATAATATAGGTAGAAGCCAAGAAGTAAAGGAATGAGGTACTTCACTGGAATGACGGAGGTGGAAGCCACAAAGACATTTGTGCAGTCAAAGCACAAATTCTGAATAATCTCTGCCCAAGAACTGCAACATGAAATCATACATTTACTAGCAAGTTCCTTAAACAGTAACTGAAAATCATGGTTGCTACTATATCACCAAAGCATGAAATGCAAAATAAGATACTCTTTGTTAACTCTTTCAGAACAAAAGCCTTGCAAATTATTGCAGTAAGGCTAACTGAGCTAGAGTTTACTCACATCCAGTTTTTTAAACACAAAATGATGAAGAACAGTCTTGAACAAGGAAACTGTAAAGATGAGAGATTGATACCTTGTGACAGAGTAACTTGACATCTTGCTTTCATAAGATACTTCTTAGTTATTTGGACTTTTAGAAAATGTTTCATACAGTATCGTATGAGAAATTACTGAAAATGGAGAAGATGAGGATTCGCAAAAGAACAGTGATATGACTGCAAAAACTACTGAAAGATGGTTGGACACAGTTGGGTGATTTCTGGTTACTTCTGGAGTTCTAGAAAGGGTTGGTCTGTGGACTGAAATCAGTATTTCCATTAATGACCCTGGTACAAGAAGTGTGTGTGCTGAGAAAAGTTAGCCACTTACACAAGCTGAAGGCACATCAAGGAAATTAGGAGCATTAGACAGGAAGAATTAGATGGAGTGAATTCAGTATAAATGTCACTTAATACCTAACAGAACATCATCTCAACAATAACTGAAAGGACAGGAGAGGAAAAAACAATATCAGTCTACCACAGGATGACTGTGAACCACCAGCACTATACAACCACAAACAAATGCAAAAGCAAGGTTTTCCCAGAAGAAAGAAGTAAAAGATAAAGTTATTGTAGAGGGCAAAACTTCACCTGGAACAGAGTACAATTCTGTCTACTCACACTCAAGAGAATTGAATGTGAGAAATTCAAACTGGAGTAAAGAAGGCAAAAACAATCAACACATCAGTCATCAAGGAAAAGGAAAAGATAAGCACAGACAGCTTAGCATATCAAAATAAAGACCAAGAGGGCTTATAATATGTGACACATAGTGTCATACAAATGTACAAAGTTATAGTGGAGAGGAAGACATGGAGGGAGCAACAGTACCTAAACTAACAACTCCATGCTGGCACCAGAACAAATGGGCATAAACTGGTCACATGTAGGGCTAGCCTAGGGATTAAAATGCTATTTTCAGTCATCAGAGCAGTGGGTTCTGGAAACATCCCAAGAGGAGTAATGGAAACAAACAGTCCAAGTGGAGATTTAAGACAAGGACTTTTCAGTTTATGAAAGAGATTATCTGACCTAGTACCAGAGAACTGGACATAAGATCCAGGAAGCCTCTTTTAAACTTACACTTCCATTAACTGAGCCACTGTGGCCAGTTTGGTCTTTGTCTTCTTGTCTGAAAGTACCCACAGAGGAACCAATTAGTGTCAACTAGGATGGCAGCCTTAATGATATAGGTACCTACAGAAACAGGACCAGGCTCACCCAAAACCTCAAGACAAGATAAAATGCATAGGCTCTTTAATTGACACTCTAGCCCAACCTGACCTTTGATGGTACTAAAACATGCAAGAAAATCATGTTTAAGCCACTGTCATGGCCACTTAGGTGCTTTGCAAAGGGAACACTAGTGTTAGCACTAGTTAGCATTAGTGTTCTTCCAGAGGTGGGTGTGGAACTCTCTTCAAAGGTAGTCTATGTCAAACCCCATGGCTGAGCATCTCCTGGACACTTCAGCCTCTAAAAACTCACTTCTCTTTCATAAAGTCCTGTTAGGCAGGTACACAGACACTACACTGCAGGTGCTGCCTGGAACAACCACACAGGAACTATTAGCCAGCTAAATGAGGCCATTTGGACATGCAAAATTAAAACCCAAGGGAGGCAAAATGACAGAAAGCAAAAGAAATATTCAGGATTAGCAGGATCTCTTCATAGTAAGACTGAAATTTTCATTCAGCTTTGGGCCCTGTTGTAAAAAGTAGTCCTTATGAAGACAAAAGCAATAGGTCAAAGTCCTACAACCCTGAAAACAGATGCATTGGAGAGAAAAAAACTGACAGGTCCTGATTGATAACCATGCTTGAGGAAAGCTGCTAAAGGAAAACTGCTGCAGCAGATGCTGCAGGGAATTATTGCTCCAAAACCCTGCTGTGGCAGAAAAGGCACTATGTGGCTGCTAGAGCAGGAGATGGACATGGTTAATTGACTGGGAAAGTTTAGCAGAGAAGAAATTAATGCAAAGAGCTCAGAGCCCAGGCATGCAATTCTGTCACCAGGGGAAGGAACCATTTGGCTGAGATTGCAATCCATTTTCAGGTCAGAGCCTTCCCAAAGGCAGAGTGCTCACCCCTCATCTGTTCCTCTTCCTCCCTTCTGAGTGGTACATGGAGGAGAAGGTAGCTGGAAAGAGCAGCCTGGGAAACATAGTGGCCATTGAGGCCGAGCCAGGTTTTGACTTCGCATGGTGTGTGTTTAGCCGTAAGGAATTCGGAAGACATGTCAGAAGGCAGCCTCTCCTAACCCTAGGACTCTGTGGATAAGTCAGTTATGGAAACAAAACTAGAAAGTTAATAACAGGGGAGAAGGGGATTTACTTTCAGATCTACTCAGCAGAATGAGTACCTGAACTAGATATGTTTGGAGTCTGGTCAGTTGAGAATGCCAGGAGTTAGTTACTGCGGAATGACAGCAACAACACAAAAAAATTAAATCCAAACAATTATTTTTTTAAAGTAAAGCAAAATGCAGAGGAAGATAGGACAGACACAAACACATACCACAGACCAGATGACACAGAGGATCTTATGCAGTGATGTCCTGCCAACATTGTGATAAGTAGCTCTCACAACTGTGTTCCGTTTAGCTGGTGTCTCAGAGTCATTTTCCTCAGTAAGGGTGGACTAGATCTGGGAACTTCTTCATTTCTTCTGCATTTTAACAAAGGAGCTTTAATACACTTACACATACTTATAAGTAGCCATGTAAAGTGAGTCAAACTGTTCTCACACCAATGACTTTGAATTCAGTGCATAACTCGTAGTGAACAGACTGGTGCGCAGCATGTATATTGTGAAATGCAAAACTACTTGCCACTTGGTTCATTTCGGTGGAAAAGTCTTTACATCCCAAAAATGCCTTTATCAGCTCTGGGCACAAATCACTGCCATTAAGGATGGTTTAGCAATAATTATTGGTGAACTTCTTCCATCAGAACCAGGCAGTCTTCACTCACTTTTCCACTCCTCAGCTTGGCCATGAAAGTGATGCCAAGGAAGCATTCCCATTCACCTTCAACACATCACTCTTATACTAACACTGAACACCAAAAGCAAAGCAATGGTGAGTCAGTGGCTGATGGTGTGACTAGTATGACCATCACCAAGTCAGACAGTGCATGCCATTCTTCCCTTCAGAAGAATGGAGGAAATAATCCCACAAAAGGGGCTATGATGCATACTTTAAGCATGATTATAAGGTATTTTTCTGCCCTGGTATGAAAGTAACACATACTTTACATTACAAATGACTGGGGTTTTTTCCTAATTCTTTCATGCTAGAACCTCCTGAAATTCTCATTGGAGGATATGTAAAGAGAAAATTCCAGGTGGGAGAAATTTTATATAGCTGCTTTCTGCTCAGTTTGAAGAAATCTCACTCGGTAGAGCTACTCACAGTAGACCAAGGTAGTCTTTAGCACATAAAGAGAGACTCTCTTTTAGACCTGTATTCATATACAGGAATTTAACTACATTTTAGGAACGTTCACGCTAGTCAGGCTGACTAGAGGAGACACTAGAGTTATACCTGACTGTAAAAATAAGCTCATGACTTATCTATGTCATATAATGAGTCAGGGGGCAGAGTTAATTCGGTAAGCTCTTATCTGCCATGGTGCAACAACGAAACAAAGCTGCCTCTCCCTCTGCATAGAGGCAGAACACTGAGGTGAGTCTTGCTCCAAACAGCTCCAAAATGCATCACTTCGTACTCCCCATCCATGCATCACTTCATAATCCCCATCCACCTCCAATACACCTCAGTAGATCATAGACAGTCCATCCTCCCAGTCCAGAAGCCATTAAAGACTCTCCTCCTCATCCTGTATGAGGGAACTGAAACAAACCTTTCATTTTGGGAAATGACTCAGGAAGAACATGTGAGGAAGTAGAGCAACAAACAACACATAAGGTAGATATAAATCCAGATAAAATATTATAATCATTAAAGGGTTGCTGCTCCCTGAAGGTTGGCAAAACGAAGAGAGTTAATTAAAAGCAATCTCCACACAGTGCTGAGCTAGCCTGCCCTGATAAATCAGCAGTCGGGATTGCTCTCGTAGAGGTCAATGGGGGAAAGATGTTGGGAGGCAGGGGAAAGCAAGGAGAAGATAAAACATTTAGCTGAGACTACTGACAAAAACAAATCAGATCTTGTGACAGAAAATTGAGAGGACTTTTCCACGTATTTACCCCATCAACGCTATTTTTTTAAATTTCAACCTCGGGAATGCCTGTTTGCCATCAACATAATACCAGCTAACTTGACGGAGGTCCCATTCATTTCTATCAGCACAGGAGAAAAGAGAAGCGAGAAGCCTTTGGAGCCCCATCCTGCCTGGGGAAGTATTAACACTGCTGTCATCCGCATGCCATTTGATCACTGAAGCTAACATCACCAACATTAGCAGAAGGGCACATCCTTTTTTGAGAAGCACATCCTAAAAATTAAAGGGTCAGTCAGATATGATGAAGCAGTAGACATATCTCAGTGCAGCAACTGAGATGGTTTATCCATACCTGTGGAGAAAGAGTTCACTGTGAAGTCTTCCCATCACCAATCCTCACCCATCACATATCACATGCCTCTTAACCTGCACTACCCCAGCTATAAAAGGTACTAGTCTCTGAATTAAAATTATGATCCTGATTTAATCCATATTTCACATCAATAGATATATGCTAATGAACTGGTAACTTTGAGGATAAAGAATCCATAGAAAGCACAAGAACTTACAGTCTTCAAAATACCCTTTAGTAGCAAAAAAAAAAAAAAAAAAAAAAATTCTGATGTTGGACACTAGCTAGTGATTTTTCTAAACGTATTTTCTAAACAGCAGCCTGAAACATGATGCACACCAAAGGAGTTTAGCAGTAAAACAGCTTTCTGAACCACTGTTTCAATTATTTCTTATTCAGGTTGCACAGGTTTCGAAGTAATCATAAACATAAAATATATTTGTCCCCATCATTAGCTAAACACAGTCTCTCAGGAAACAATATTGAGACCAAAATACTTGAACAGTTACAAATCCATGGATTACTTTCTTCAAAACTGTTCTTAAAACCAGAAATTGAATGGAAATATGGGCACTATTTTCCCTTGAAGGAATAACACTAACTATAACCATAGTTTCCCTATGGCACTGTTCACTGGATAGTGAACTATCTGGGCTATAACTCCAGCCATTTTGATTTTTCTTCCAACTCTGTGACTACCCATGTTAGGCTGTGGATCCATAGGAACACCAGAAACTGCAGAGTTCCTAGAGTCAGACGAAAAATTTCACAGCCGTATGACACAAAGCACTGAATTGGTGTCCACTTACCCTTCCAAAACATGAAAAGCACCCAAAACATTTTCAAGAGGAAATTTTGTTCCAACAGCCATAATCTATCTTCCCGTGGCTATCACGAAGCCAACTCAAAGCATAAAGGCAGCATAAGCACTGTACTTTGTGTTTTGGCAGAAGTAGCATGCCCGCATCTGATCAGATCACATCAGCCCTGCCAGATGATGCGGTAGGGCAGGCTGGAATTAACCAACTCAGGGCATGGCCTTATTCCACTGCTCTGCATCTGATTTTCTTTGCACCGTCCAACCTATTTAGATATTTGAGAACTAAAAGGCAGGAAGAATTAAGGCATGTGTTTGTAGAAAATTTAGCACAATGTCTTAACCAAGGCATTGTATCTCACATCACAAACGGGAATCTGATGAAAAACAAGGGGGAGAAACCATAAGTTACATAGAGTTCCTTTCTTTTGCATACTAAGATTTCATATGTGTTAGAGTTGGCATTTTATATT
>JAYRBT010000177.1:27570024-27600765 GCA_036023395.1 Myiotriccus ornatus | reverse complement strand
AGAAACCATAAGTTACATAGAGTTCCTTTCTTTTGCATACTAAGATTTCATATGTGTTAGAGTTGGCATTTTATATTGATTTATAAAAATTATCAGAAAGCAAGTACAGAGTTTTCAGACTGATAGAACCCTCTGCATTGTATGAATGGAGAGATGATCCTCAGTTTGGATCAGTTCTGTCACAACAGACTGTGACATTAAATATCACTTTCAGCCTTTCTCACCAGAAAAACATTGATGTAGCCAGTGTCCCCATCAACACCTGAGCAAGGGACTCTCTCCCAGCTACAGCTCAGCAGAACACGAAATTAATGAATCAGAATTTGGCAAGCACACGCTGCTGATCACAGCCACCTAGTGCACACTCATCAGTACCCGTCCCTGCTCTGCTCTTGCTGCTCCACTGGCTCCCTGTGAAGCCTCCCTTCAGACAGTGCTGGAGTGCCAGTAAAATTGTCCATGCGGCTGGAATTGTAACTCTCTGACCGCACCCATTGCAGGCAGGTAACCTGAAAACTGAGACACGTGCTGACATAGTCCTGCTATTTCCATACTGAAGGGGATGGGGGTGTGAGAAGGATATTTGCCAGCAGCCATTGAGACACTGCATTATTCTTCTCTGAGACATCTGCTGGGAATCTGTGGGTAAAATATGCTCTGCTGGGAAATAAACCATATATAACAATTAAAAAAAAGTATCATGCTTCTAATAATTTAGACTATTAAAGATAAATAAGGATTTTAAATATTCAGTATTCAAGCAGTCACTTATGATATTTGTGTTACATGTCAGTCAGTTTAGAGAGTAAAAATAAACTGTGCAGTTCTTTCTTACGAAATAAGAAAGGAAAACCACTTTCTGCTTCTCATGCAGTAGTCCAGCATATTTGAGTTTGTTCCACAAATGTAGAGAAGTTTTTAAAGAAATGAAAGGAGCACTTTCATCTGAAAACTTTTGTTTTACAAAAAAGGTATTCTAAAAGTATGATTCCTCTTAGATTTTGTTGATGAGTTAACTTTCCTTATAAGAAACAAACCACTGCTAAAACTGAGACCTGCACTAAGGAAGCAATTAACACACCTCAGTCTCTGCATCCCGGGCAAAACTGTCAGGCAAAGCCAGAAGTACGGTCCTAATGAAGCCCTCGGAACAGGCCTTAAGCAATGTTGCCTTGGTGCTGCTCGTCTGCACACAGGAGTATGTCACCCCAGACAGGGAAACCTCAGATCAGAGGTTGGTCTCTCCAAGGGAAAAAACATCAACTCCCGGAACAGATTCATTCCACTCCTACAAGTCCTCGGGGATAAACAATACAGGGATGGTTCTTGCTCAAGGCAACATCACATACAGACAACACAGTGATGAGCCCAGAATAAATACCAAGATTGTAAAATTGATCTACTGAGCAAAGAAATTCAGCTCTGACATGAAAGACAAACCAGAGTGAGAAAACTCCAGACTTGGCAAATTACAATACTAAAAGAAGGTTTATTCACAGCCAGTGGGGGCGTTGGAATGCCTCATTTCAGCAGAGGTACAGCCAACTGTTGTAAGCTGAAGAAGACAGATATACAACATGGACAAAGTCTGCTCTTGAGAGCAACCTCCAAATACCACTATTCCAGTTTTAGGAAAGCAGAGGAAGAAATCAATTTTCATTAGGCTCCACAAAGGATAAGCCACATTACCTTCACCATGACTCAGACAGAAGACAGATCTCCATTTTGCTTTGTGTACCTGACTTCTGCATGGTCTGTGTAAACTATTCTCACTTGGACACTGTGAATGCTATCTAATGGGTATCATGCATCTAGCCCATCAGACATGTGTTTACCCTCCAAAAAATCATACCTTTGGGCCTCTGTAGTACAACCCAGATAGCTCAATATTGCTTTCACACACACCACAAATAATATGTTTTTAAAAATTTTTCTTCGGTGGCAGTTTTGAGATACAACCTCCATCCGTTCACACAACTGGACAGACTGAAAGGCTGGAAGACCAACAAAACAAAATTACAAAAGCACTGCAACAACTAATCGTGCATAAGCAACTGGTGGAACCAGACGTAAGACTGAAACTAGTAACAAAACATTTATCAGAGCCTCTCATATTCAAACCAGTGTATCCTCAGGTCTTCTTAACTTGGCTTTTCGGCCCTCCAATGACTTTGGTTTTATTCTTCCGTTCCTCTGTGTAAATACAGTAACATTCATGCCCTGCTTTTCTGAAAGCTGGTGCTGAGATGTAGAAAATACAATTTTCAGGTGGACAACAATTTTGATTTGAAATGTGTCACACTAGGGCTCATTTATGTTTTTAAGTAACATCAGAGCCACACTGGAAGTGCTCTAGAGGTTTTGTATGTGATTTAATGTGCCCAACAACCCCTGTTCTGTCAAGTAGAAGAAAATTCCCTTCCGCAAATCCATGTTAAAATCACCTCCACATCATTTGTAGACACTGAACTAGCAACCTAACTGTCTGTCTATTTTATTGCTTCCACCTACTGAAACCAGCACTGCACATTACACTTTCACTTTAATATTAAAAATCAGCAACCAGATGCTTACGCAACATCCAAAAAAAAAAAAAAGAAAAAAAGAAAAAAAATCAGTCTTCACCACCACCTAATCAGGACATAGGGCTGCTTCAGGGACATGTAATGGGATACAGACCCTTCCAGTTGAGTTTCTAGACTGAGTTCAAGCCAGAGTAATCACCAATAAATACTTTTGCCGTACAAGAACCCAAGGCCCATGCTGGTGTCTTGCCAGTGTGAAACAGGGATCTGAACACAGACTATTTCTTCACAGGTGTCTCATGCCACAGAATTCATCATCACAAGGAAGGCCATCTTGGCAGCCCAGGGGTCGGAGTTGGCTGTCAAGGCAATTTTATCTGAGAAGGTACAGCAATTGGAAAACTGACTGATGCTGTGTATTTGCAGTGGGAATGCAGAGACAGAACAGGCCTGCTAGGGTTTATGATGTCAGCTCTAGCACTGTGCACACAAATCTGTGATGATCTGGTCCCCACACACCTGGCAGAAAATAAGTGTCCCCAAGCACATCAAAGTTATCCAGCAATGCAGTCAGCATGCAAGTGAGCTAGCCTAACAGTTAAGCCTAAGTTAGCCCCTTTTGTTCCAGAGGTTGTCCTGAGCAAAAGGGAAAGCACTGGCACTGCTAAACTGCCAAACTACTGAAAGGCAGCAGCCCCTCTGGTGAGCGCCCAGGCACAGCACTATCCAGCGTGAGGGATCTCACATGCTGAAATGTCAATAGCCTAACATATGTTCCATTTAGTATGTTTAATTGACAACCTGAAATAAAAATCGGCTGTGGGAGTAAAGACAGATAAGGGTGAGGGGAAACCAGCTCCTAGACAAGACTTTGTGAATTACAAGGTCTTAATTACATTAAATGCATTATGGTACCATATGCACATCCCTAATATGGCAGAGAAGGAAGAAATGGGACTGGATGCTAAAACTGGAAGTTGAAGGGCTACATTCCAGACTTGATCTCTTAGAAAGTTTCTGAACCACTTTGTCCTAAATTAGCCATCCATAAAACAAAGGCAAAAATCCTTTCTTCACAGGGGTGTTGAGAGGTTTAGTTAATTAACGTTTGCAAAGTCCATTGAGATTTCTGACTGATATTTGAAGTAATTCAGAGCACTTTTTAAATGTACTTTTTTCTTCTACTGCACCACTCAAATGTTGTCATATTAAGATATCCAAAGGAGAAGAAGATGGAAAGAAAAAGCATGGAGATACACAAACTGGTGGGAAAAAAACCCAGCAAACTCAGCACTTCAAATCCACTGCTGTCCCACCAAAGCTGTCAGAATACTGCCACTTCTACAGATGAACGTGTTTGCCCAAACACCTGCCACCTTTACCTTGCAGATGTGTTAAAACTTAGATATTTTTGCCTGTAGCACCATGTTGGTAGACAACAAGGTAATAAATGGCAGAAATAACAGGCAGTCATGTCGGGTTGATTGTATCACCAGAAAAGGTGAAGGAGAGAAGAGCAAAGGAATGAAAGCACCAAAAAAGAACCAGAAAGTGAGAAGAGAGTGCTGGACGGGGAAAGTGGCAAGTTGAGCATAAGAAGAAATGCATTCCCACAGATGCGCAGGTACACTGGAATACATTATCTAGAGAGACTAGTCTAGCATGAACAAGTCCCAGTGCCAGAGACAAACTGAATATTGGACACTCTTAAACGCACAAGCACACATAAGGAGCTGCTTGATACCTGAGCTGGGATTTCTCAGTCTCTACATTGTCCCCCATCTCGGAGCAAAACCTTTGTGTGCCCGGTTTCTGTAGGGGGCGTTTGTGGGTTCTGAGATACAATCAAAACGCAGACAGAGGAAATGCAAATGTCATTCAGCTCCCGTTCATTGTCAGGAAGGACACATGAGGATAAAACACTGTGGACTGCATCCGTCCCTTATTATGTGTCCTACTGCTTTCGTCCTAATTTATCCCATGCATAATTTATTCACGTGTATTGTTTCCCGATCAGCAACTTTAAAGAATAAGTGAAAATTATAAAGTGTTTTATTAAACAAGTTGTCAACAAAATTGCAGATCGTGTCAGACAGCCAGTACCAATTCTGCTTCCTCCACATAGCCTTAGTACTTTAAAAGGCACATCGAGAAAAGCGAACCCAGCACTTGATGTCTATTGTTTCCTCCTCTCACACCCCCCAGGGGCGAGGAGAGGAGAAGGGAGCTAATTATAAATGGCCTCATCCTGTCCTCCCCGACTTTAACAGCAGCAGCGGGATCGGGCCCCAGTCCATTTCGGCACAAGCAGCCCTTCGGCAGGATCCGCCGCGACTGCTGGGAGCCCCACGGTGCCGCGAAGTGCGAGGCGACGAGGCGAGGTCCCATCCGCCGGCGGGGCGGGGGCCGGGGTCGCTCGGCATGTTCCCGGGGCCGCGGCCGCTCCCGGGAGCTCCCCGCCTCCCACCCGCCGTCCCCAGAGGCCACCGAGCCCGGGCTTCCCGGCCACCGGCAGCACACGTCCGCGGCTGCTCCCGGCCCAGGTGCGGAGCCGGGCGGCGCGGCCCCCGGGGTGCGGTGTCTGCGCCAGGGCAGCGCCCGGCGCTCGGGAGGGGCGCGGGAAGAAATCGCCCTCGCCTGCACAAGCGTCAAACCTGCCGTCGAACGGGGGGGGCAACGCCGCCTCTTCCGCGCGGTTTTCGGAGCGTGTTCCGTCCCTCGCCACCCACCCGGGAGGATACACGGACTTCTTTGATTAACCCCCCTGGCAACTGCTCTCCCCTCTCCCCGCGGATTCTCGTACCCGAGAGGGCGGATAAATGAAAGCAAAGGTTTTCTGCCAGGACAGAGCAGGAGATAAACATGTCAGCACCCCTTCCCAGCTCGAGGCTTTCCTTTCCCTCCGGATCGCAGAGAGGCAGCCGCAGGAATCCCTGGAAAAACCTTCAAGTGTTTTTCCAACTCCAGCCTGAGAGACTTGAGTTGGGAAAAAAAAAAAATCTCGCAGCCCTAATTTCATCTCAGAAAACTCGAAGGTATAAAAACACCCACTCAGCGCAGCCAGAAAGTGCAAACGAAGCGTCACCGCCAGGTACTCTGCTTCCCTGCTTTACTAGCAAGAGCGCTGCCCCCGTTAGCAGGGAAGTCGTTTGAAAAAGGTTAAGACAGCTCCTCTCCCCACATACGGTGCCAAATCCCACTCTCCCTAATGCCTTCGGGGATTAGCGGCGTGCGCTGCAGACCACAAGGAAAATAAAGGACGCGATCCAGAAGACGACAACCGGCTCCCGCGGTCCCCCTCAGAAATCAGCCCGGTCTGCCTATTTGCAGACCGGGAACCCCGGAATACCTCCGCAGCACAAGTACCTGCCCCCTTCCTGCCTCCCTCTCTCGAGAAGGGGTCAGACCCCGTTCGCGCAGCCCTCGGCGGCTTGTGCCCGCTCTCAAGATGGAAACACAATCAACTCTCTTCCCCACTTTGAAAAGCGAAAGCCTGTCATATGCAAAACAGATCTCCAGACTTCCTGCCCCAAATCAGCGACCGGCAGTCCCGAGCCATTCATTTCACCCAAGTCTGCTTCCCTCCCTCTCCTCTTCCCTCTCTCTCCCGCAGGAACGCCGAGGCGCGCCGGCAGTTGCCCCCGCTGCCCCGCTTTTCCGACCGTCCAGCCGCGGAGCGAGCGGGGACGCTCCGCTCCCCTTCGCCAACACATCCCAACTCCCCAAAGATTTGCGGAGGCAACTTCGAGGCGCGGTGGGAGCGCGGAGGGTCCGCGCTCCGAGCGCCCCCCCGGGCCGGCGGTTGCCCCGCGGAGCGCGGCGGCGCGGGGCGAGCGCGGGGGGCAGCGCGGCCAGGACGTGTCAAGTGCGCGCACCCCGCGGGACGGGGACGCGGCCGCCGCCGGCCCCGCGCTGCGCCCCGGGAGCGCCGGGCGGGCATCCCGCCGCCGCCGCCCCCCGCCCCGCGCCCGGGCTCCAATTAACCCGACAATTTTTTCCTCGTTAATTTCGGCGCGAGCCGCGGGGATGTGTTGCACAAAAAACGAGCGAGTCGCTGGGGCAGAAAGGAGGGCGGAAGGAGGGACCCGCCGGGAGGCTGCCGGCACCCGGCTCCGGCTGGCAGCCAGCGCCGGAAAGGCGCCTTTTTTCATATTTAAACCACGCGGAATATGTACATTTTTGATTCCTACTTACGCTTTCAGGGGGTTGTGAATGACAGTCGCCATTTTGCTACAATGTAACAGAATATTGTGTCTCGGAGTTCTAAAGGTTCGCTCAGGGGAAGCGGCCAGCCAATGGCAGCGCGGCATACCGGCCCGCCGGCCAATGGCGCGCCGGGGGCGGGGCCGGGGCGCTGCTGGTTATTAGGGGAGCTGTCAAAGCCCAGAGGTCACTCCCTCTCCCTGGAACTGCTGCCGAGCAGGTCTTAAAGGGGCAGCGCCGCCGCCGGGGCCGCCGCCGCGCCGGGGGGCACCCAAGGGCTCGGGGCGGCCGGGGGAGACACTTCCCCGCCGCTCTCCAGCTCCAGTTCCAACGCTCCGCGCCGCGAGAGGGAAAGCCCGGCTCGCTCCTCGCCCCCTCGCACGGCCGCCGCTGCCCCCCGTTCCGCAGGCGGAGTGCCCCGCCGGGGGAGCGAGCCCGCGCCGCCCCCTCGCTCCGCACGCTGCCCGGCACCGTCCTCCCAGGGCTGCTTCCCTCGCTCCACAGCCGCGCTCTCCGCCAGGTCTCCGTGAGCCGCCGGCGCTGGCAGCGGCTTCAGAGAAACGCCGCTCCCCCTCCCCCAGGAATTTCCCTCTCCCTGTCAGTCATCCCGGCCCGCAGCCCCTGCGCCCTTACATAACGCGCGGCGCCCGGACCGCCGTCCCGGCCCTGCACAGCCCGGCTCGGCTCTCCCACAGAGCAACTTCTGGCGCGCCGGGAGCCGGCCCTCCGCTCCCTCTGGCACTGGGAGCCGCGGGGGAAAGAGCCCTGACCCGCGTTCCCCCGGACAGGCGATGAGAGAAGCGGGAAGCTGGACCCCGAGCGCGACTGGGAGCAGGCAGAGTCCATTCCTGGGGAGGCAGCAAACTCCAGGAAGTCTGGGCTTACCTGCAACTAATTAAAGGAGCTTGCGAATGAATTATGGAGCATGACCCGAGTGATTTAAGAGGTGTCAGTCCTAATCTCACTCTCAGAAGTAAATCCACTGAAATTCACGAAATTATGCCACTGTAAATTAGGCGTCAACAAGAGCAGAATCAAACCAACAGGTTTCCTCCTTGTCTGATAGTAACATCAGTTTTGTCATCTCATACTTCTCTCCCTCCCTCAAAGGTCTCATCTTCCTTCAGGCATCCTCTATCCCTTTAGAAAACAACCAACCACCACCAAAACCCAGGCTGCTTCCCCATTCTTGACATCTATATTACCAGAAGAAACTCAATTAAAGACAAAACACACTGCTGTAAAAGCAGTAAAAGGGAGAAGACTAGAGAACTAACTTGATTCACAACTTAAAGAATAAAAGAATGAAAGCAATGATGTTTGTGAGGTATTAGAGTGTTAACAGAAGTAGAAATAGCAATATTCCCAAGCTAGTGGGCTGAAACTGAAAAGGTAAAGCAAACAAAATCTCTCTTGCTCAACTGTTTGACAAAATAAAACTCTTCAATATTGAGGGAAAAGAGAAGAGGGATGGAGAATAGAAAGATAGAGAAATTATTATTCACAGTGAGAAGGGGGAGATGAGAGTAATGCAGTAGTTTCCCATTCATTAAGGGTCATCAAAAATTTGCAAAAAGTTGAAGTTTAAGGTCTGTCTAGGGTCCGTCTTTCCAAAACATTGCTTACTCCAGCTACTAGGTCAACCTAGGTACTGTGCCAGGCATATATCCCTGGAGGGAATTCTCTCTTCCATCAAAGCAATCTAAGCCATTTGGTTACAGGCACTGCTTAGGAGAAATAAGCTTTCTGTCAGCTGGAGAGTTGCCAAGACGCTGAGATCTATCCCAAAACAGTTCTGGGAAGTAATCTTTAAGAACATTTCCATTATCATATTACATTATATTATTTAATATAGTAGTAGCCCAGGTGACATTGAATGTGACTTTAGACCCTCCTGTTCAGTACTCTCACTGCTCACAGGAAAAGCTAACCACAAACTGCCAAGTTGTCATAAGCACACAGTTGATGTAAGTGCTGCAAAGAAACAAACAACTTAACAGGCACCTGAACTGGTGACCGTGGACTAGCAACCCATACTGCATCTCACCATTACAAGGACTTCTGGTTCGACTTTTCATATTGCCACGACATTCACTCAGTGGCAAACACTTTAGCAAGCATTTACCCTAGGATGGGCAATATTCACTTGTGGGATAACAACGACTTCGCTTCACACATAAGAAAAAATAGCCTGGGACCGTAACACACTGCAGAACCAGAGACAGATTTGTGCAACTGAGAGAAGGCCCCAAAATCCAGCCAAGCTCTAGAAAGACCTGAGATTTTCTAATGCAAACTGGTGACATTTTCAGAGAATTAAGAAAACCTGCTTGAGGTCATTTTTAGGAGTTTAATGAGTCCCTCTGGTCCTGTTTTGTTGGATATATAGGCCCATTTCTGCTCTTCAGGCAAAGAGCTCTTGGTACAGCTTGGCAGGGAACTTACTGCAAAAATGGGATTAAGCCACATGTGCTTCCCTGGCTGCTCCTGTTATTCAGACGTTGGGCCTTTATCAGTTACCAGCAAAAGCAACAAACAGTGAGAACAGGCACGGATGACCTTGGATTGTTGATAGCCCTTTTCCCAGGCAGACCCCACGCTCCTGGCCAGGAGAACCAGTCAACAGCACTGCCTCGCTCAGAGGAATCTCCAGGACGCCCAAGGACAGAGCTGCCATATCAGCACAGCGGGAAGTCTCACCCACGGTAATAAAGACATCAGGCTTTGTTTACATGTCCATCTCATTTTCCTACCATGTGTTTCATTTAGAAAAAAAAGAGTCACAGAGCACTGAGTGGCATTTTGCATTTAACAAACTATACATTTTGTTTACATGGTCACTACTTGCAAACAGGGGGAACATCACAAACATTTACTAACAAAAATTTTATGCCATGCCATAGTTACCTCCATTTTCACATACACACCAGCCCAGCAGCAGCAGATCATTTATGAGCTAAATTTTTAGATGAAACTTTCCTCTGATTTTAGTGTACTGTAAGTCACTAATCAATAGTGTTGCTGTTGTTTTACACCCTACAGGACCAACACGTCTGAAACACACTCAATTACACGTATGCTGAGTTACAACTTTAGGATTTTTACAGTTCTACATAGCTACTGTTAGTTTAATTCAGACTAACCTGAAACATAACAAGAAGGCTGCAAGAAAGTATAATTTAGAAGTAAACAACTGAGAAGTATTTTGCATAAAAAAACCTAGGTGGTTGTATTTTTAACTAGAGGTTGCCAAATGTTTGGACAGCCAACATACAAATTTTGAAAAAGGAAGGTAAGTTTTGACATAAATCTATTGGGGTAAGATCTATAACATTAACACAAGGTATAGGCATACTGCATTAGAGTGAGCAGGGCTTTAGCAGGCAGAGTCCACCACCTCACCTCCAGTCCCTGATACAGAACTGTACCTGATCTCTACCCAAGTAGAACACTGTTGAATCTTCTCAGTATACTGGGAAGTATCATGTCTCATAGAACATTACACTGCTCTCCTGATCCACCTCTGTTTCAAATATTTTTACTATTTACATAATGCAAGCACACTGACAATTTCCATGAGGTCTCAACAATATTCCTGTTCACCCTGGAAAACCTTATTTTGGTTGACAATATTTCACTGTGAAAGAATTTTTACCTGATATTTATTATCTCCCCCTTTCCTTTTTATCTTATTAGGTTTAATGGAGAGTTACTCTTTTCTAGAGGGAGGGAAAGTTAGGTTCTTATTATACATTCCTCAACTCTTGTGAATCGGAAAGTGAAACAAAGTAGACACTGACACTGAAAGCCACAAATCTAATTTTGCTATGGAGGGAAACATAAAAGACAAAGCTGAAAAAAAAAAGAAGTGGCTTCTGGTAGATTAACAACAGTTTAATGTTCTCAGATATTTCCAGCAATATACAATTTTCTTTTCTTTATATATAATAATATTCAAAGTACCAGATTCAAATAGCTCTAAATATGAGAGTGCAGTAATGTATTTTGTTACAGCTTAAAGAGGGCCCCACATGCACAGATATCCCGCAAGAAATTTGAAGTCTTAACCCCTTTTTATTTATTAAAGCTGTGCAGGCATCTCTCATACACTGTTTCTTGTCAGCCCTCCTCCTCACTTTCTTTGATCTTTATCAATAGCTGCTTAGCTGAAAGAGGACGAAAAGATATCAGAGTGCCAATGTTACAGACTCAACACCAGCCCTCTACAGACACATCACCAAAAAATTTACGTAGTCAGCATAACAAAGATAACTATGGAGCTACACAGAGGAAAAATTGATGCCAACAAATCATTCTTCACAACAATGGGAATTGCATTCTTGGAAGGGATCTCAAATTTTTATTTTTTCCTAAGCAAAATTTTCCCTGTATAGCTATAGTAACAGTTCTTGGATGCCTTTAGTCTAGCTTGATTTCAGGCCTGATTCTGACTTCCCAAAGTTTTAATTTTTGTATTCACTATGCAATTTTCTATCGGGTACACCTGGATTACTTCTATGTCGAGGTCCGGACTCAAGCCCCTTTATTTTTTAGTGGGATGTTTTCATAAAATAAATATCTTTAAAGAAGAGTCTCTACTATTAAGAAATACATTGAGGCCTCAATCTGAAGCTTTCGAAAGTTTGGGGAGACAGAAGTTTTTTAAGGTTCTAGAGTCTGACTCAAATCTGTCCCCGATTTAACAAACTGCTAAAAATCTATTTAGTGTGGCTTCCAGAAGATTCTTTGTCATGCGTTGTTCTTAAATTTCCCCAACAACAGAAAAAAAATGTTACAGACAAACTACTTTAAAAGGGGAATACAACTTTGTTGTAGCCACTGCAATACCATAGTAATAGTAGGGAAAGGAATCTAATAAAACAGGCACATGCTCTGAAGAGCACACATTCAGTAACTATGGTCATCCTCTCCATGAGGGGAGTCATGGGTAAAATTTAGAGGGACAAAACTGAGTTCACATCACAAAGCTCACAATTTACACATCCAGAGTCACAGGTTTGTCTGTCTTATTTCTTAAGTGAGTAATTAGCTGGGGGAAAAATAAATTAAAGGAAAAAAGAATAAAGAAAAATAAAAGAATAAAGAAAAAGGAAACTCCTTTGGGAGTCCTTTTCACTCTTCCCTGCATTAAAGGTAGGGAAAAGTGTTTCTACAGTACATCCATTAATGGGATCCAGAGGTGGTATCCTGATTCCTCCAAAATAATGCTGTCTCCTGTCTCCATCTATTCCTGGTGCAAGGATGAAAGGGATTTTCTAAAGTGCCTTAAATTTTGGAAGGAGTAGGTGGTATAGATTAGGGCACAATTAACAGGCAGAATCTGACTCTCCAAAAGAGTTCCTCATCACTACTCTGAATGGAGTCCTGAGATACTTGTCTACCTATGGTTTTCAGCACCTTTAAAGACAGACTTCAAATGTGGCCTAAAAGTGGTGCAACATGACTTCCTCTTGCCTGTGAGAAGAAAACAGAATATAATACCTTGTTAATCAATCTTATATCTAATAAGCACAGAGAACACACCATAATTTCATAATTATGATTTTAAGACAGGTTTAGCATTTGAATTGAGAATAATGAATAGCACTCTGCCTGAGAGAATTAACAGCTGAGAAAAACATAAAACTGCCACATTCATCCAAAGTGAGTGCTAACTTTGAATCTGCTGTTGATTTGAACAGCTTCACCTTTTCTTCCTTACTGATGAGACCATCTCAAAGAAAGGAATGAGTATGTGACTATCTGCTTACTCCACTGTGGAGATTTTTTTTTTTTTAGTAGAGTGGGCAGAATTGAACTGTCCAGACATAGCCTGAATGTAATTACTTGTTTTCTTTTAGTATTCAAGCTTTCTTGTTTACTGAGCGTATTTTGGTCTTTGGAACAAACACCATCATAAGCAGGCTTCTTTTGTAGCACCTACAGGAGTTATACAGCTTAAAACAAAACCATCCTTTTTAACTACACTGAAAATTAGATTTAGCATGAAAATGTCTCACCTGCTAATGTTTTGGTTTTTTGTTTTGTTTTTGTTTTAGTTTAATATTATTTGTGAAATGTTTTTAATTTCAAGGGTTTTTTTAAAATAATTTTAATAACACCTTCAAGACTTTTACCCCCTCTTCCATATAAATAAGAAAGACTTACAGTATTGCATCCTTTAATTTTTTTTCTTTCCTTGTGTTTTGTTCCATTAGTTTCAAAACAATCTGTAGCTTAAAATATCTTCCGCTTTGTAAAAACTCAAAGGAAAAATCTGATGGAGTGGTTGCAGTGGAAAGAAAAACATTCATGTAAACAGCAGTTTGGAATCAGTGAGGGGATAAGAAGGCACTAGCTCATTTTATTGCATTGATTGACCAAACACCAAAGGAAAATGCAAGTGAGAAGGAAGTAAGAAAACTCTTGTTTAGCTATGGTTTAAATCCTGTTAAATAGAAACAGCTTTAAAAGTGTCACAAAATTGTTTTTCTATTTCCTATCTATCTTTACATTGGTAGAGAAGAGAAACAACGGAAAGGTACAGACAGACCTGCCTAAAATACTGGTTTAAGTCAAACCTAACTTTAACAATTGATGACTGCAAATTTCAGTGAACAAATGCAGTACTGGTATAGCATAAAATTGATCCTGGGAACCTATTAGAGTAAGTTATTGCAGTCAGTGTCACAGTGGAGCCAGCCCTGATTTACTTGCCCACAGATTTCCCCAACTTGAGCCTATGGAACTAATTTGATACAAATTTCCCCAATCCAGACAGGACCTCAGATCAGAATTCTCCCCTTCAGAATAATTTTGATGATACTTTTTAACAGAGCTTGGTAAAATCCCTTACGTAAAACCAATGTTGCCATGAGCAGTGCTTCACTTGTTGGGCTTTTTTGTTTGTTTTTTTGTTTGTTTATTTTTTAAGAAAGGGTGAGCAGCTTTGCTGTCAGGACACCTTCGAATGCAGTAGCCACCTCTCCAGCAGGAAGCTCTGCCACACAACTCTTACTCCAGCAACTCTTCTCACACATCTAAGCCCTGTGTCTAGTCTTCTACTCGTTTAGGCTTTTGCTTGAGTTGACAGGCCTTTGCTGACACTGGTACTCTGTGCTGCCTCAGCAGAAAGCACCTAAGAAGTACTTGTCAAAGTTTATTATGAAATTCCAAGCAAAGAAAAAAGGCTCATGGGATACTGCTTGATGCAAGACCCATAATTTTGCTCCCACTGATTATGCTTATTAGGCTATTCCTAAGACTATCCTGTGGAGCCCTCATGCCTAGTGCAGGGTTTACCAGGCATATACAGACAAAGGGACAGTTTCTCATCTTTCATGTGCATGACTAATATGGGTCTACTGACTTTAGCTACTGTTTATTCCAGGATCCACAAGAGTAGGCTCATTCCAAAATCCACAGTTAACAACTGTCCAGGGAGCTCTAGTAGGCTACAGAGGCTCAAGCTCCCCAACCAGTATAACCATGAACCATGCACTCTACCCCACATTAGCTACAAGTAGCATTCATACATACATGTGACACATCTTCAGATCTCACACTGATAGGACAGAAAAGATTGCTACCCAAGAGCTGAGAGCAGAATACCAGTCTAAACACAACACCATCACATAAAGCCTACACTCTCCATTATGTCAACTGTGCCACATGAAGAAAATCCAAATTTCCTACCTTGCTATTCCTTCCAACTCCTACTTCTAATGGGGCATTTTTTGTTTGTTCAAAAAGTCAACAGCCAGCAGGAGCATGCCACCCTGTACATTTGAAAAAAGAAGGCACAAGCATCTTCAACATCAGGAAAAATATCCCACCAAACATACCTAATGGAACCTCATAGGATTTAGAATGTTTTGGCACCTGCCATGCCCAGGAATGATTGAGCACTACAGTTTTTAAACTGAGCAAAGTTTTGTAAAGCTACGTGTAAGATCAGTCACCTGCTTCATATATGTTGAATTCTGCACTCACTCGCAAAACCCATAAGGTTTGCCAATATCAAACATAGCAGAATGCTTCCTCTCATCTGGTGTCTATGGCTAAAGTCCTTTTGAAATATGAATTAAAATCATTAGAGCAACTTTGATAAAATAAAAATATCTACAAAGAACAGTATTGCAGTTGGTGTTGCAATGCTCCATCTTGCACAAAGTAGAATAGATTACCAAATTATTTTCTTAGAAGAGGTTCTCCCTGCTTGGCTCCTGCAAGCCATCAGCATTACACTACAGAATGTAAGCAAGCATGTGAATCTGGCTTTCAAGAAACCTGTGCAGCCAATGGTCGCAAAACAAAGCCTTATGATTGATTACCCAAATTACAATGCTCCACAAATGGTATAGCAAGCATAACCAACCTGCGTTCTTTTCCACTCTTCTTCAGCTCTGCAACAGCTTCTTACTCCTTACAAGCCATTGGCTAGTTCTTCTCCAAGCTCTTTTTATTAAAACCTTTTATCTCTCCACACAGTAATAATTTCTGCTAGCAATCATGACCATCCACTTTTTTTGTTCTTCTAGACATAGGCTTTGTCATATCCACTTCAGGAGAAGGGGAAGAATAGCACCAGAACACTCTGAGTTGTACTTTCACTTCCTGTGGGAGAGAGGTGCTTGTTGCTTAAGATCACTCTGATATCAGACAAGCGATGCTTTCCCTTACTCTATTTATATACTTGGAATATTCACTAGCTAACACTTTTCCCAGCTAAATGCATGCCCACCTCCTGAAATGGATTCAGTCTTCTGGAGCATGGAGGTTACACAACAAGGGTCAGCATGCAAAGCCTACTGCCAGAGACATGCAGCTGTTTCCCTCACTCACACTCCCTCCTTCTGATTATTGAACATGAGAATCCCAGTTGTATTCCAGATACAAACGCAAGCATGTTATATTCCAAAGCTGGGCGCTATTCCAAACTGGAGTGCTGAGGACATACAAGTTTAGCCTACTTGTTACCATAGCCATCAAGAATGCTGGAACCATAGGCATTCATTTTGCAGTTACTGCATATTTAATTTCACACACACAAATTAATGCTCTAACCCACCAAAAAAGCTTTGTTTCCAGACCATATTCTTACACAAATATTCTAATACCTCTGCTTAAAGGCTTATGGAAGCCCTATGCTCTTTCCAAAAATCATATCAAGAAAAGTAGACCCTAGTTCAGCAAAACACTAAGGTGTTTGTCTAAGCATAATCATTGATACCATTCCTTTGCTAAAGGTGAGTAATACTATTAAATACCTTGCAGAAACAAGCCTGGGAAGGGAGGCCACACAGATGTCAGACAGGACTGGAAAATAAGTTAGGAAGCAATGGTTGCAGAAAGCTGGATATTATAAAGAAATTATCTAGAATCAGAGTAGGATTATATGACTAATGCAGAGTCACTAAGTTTAAGAGCCCATAACAATAGGACACCTTGGAAAGGCAGACTGGAGTATTTTAGAATGCTGTAATATAGTTGTGTAAGCCTCGATTCACATAGCCTAAATTCCATATGCATCCCTGTGTCTAGTGTTTCCTATTAGGTAACTCTGTGAGTTATTGGATTCAGGGGCCTAGCTTTGGTCTCCTTAAGGCTGGACGTTTAGGCTACAGATGTTAAAAACAAACAGAAAAATCCCTGCCAGTCAGGTTCTGTTCCCATTTAGAATATGCAATTCTAACCTAAAGGCGTGGTTCTGCCAAAGTTGCCTTCAACGGGATGAAGGGTTGTCCAACACTGTCACAATCAAATCCAGTT
The DNA here is from genome assembly GCA_036023395.1 of Myiotriccus ornatus. Lineage (NCBI taxonomy): Eukaryota > Metazoa > Chordata > Aves > Passeriformes > Tyrannidae > Myiotriccus > Myiotriccus ornatus. The sequence goes on along the minus strand of JAYRBT010000177.1, from coordinate 27,584,266 downwards.
TATTCTGCCAGTAAGATTTATTCTGCATTATAGTGGTGTAAACTCTAGCAGAGTATCATCTCTGTTTATATAGAGGATTTAAAACATATGCATGCTACTGTTCAGATCTTCTGTGCAAATTTTCATACACTGTTCTCAAAGTCAACTCAGAGGAGAAACTGGTACTAATGTTGGTATTAAGAGTTGAAAGTTCTGACCCAAAAAGTCAGCATTTCTTTATACCCAACAGTGCAGAATTTGGCCCAGACACAGTATTTCTTTATAAAAGCATGGGCTTAATAAAAGGAAGAAGACGGTCTGAAACAAAACCTGCTAAGAGCAACGTGCACGCAATTCCGTCCTGCAACACAGCCATTGCTCAACGCATCTGCTAACTCCCCGAATACACAATACAGTCCTGCGGGTGTGTCCGAATTAAGGCTCGATGTGTATTACGTACGGTGACTACCTAATGGGCGTGAGGCGTTTGAGGTCACGGAAAACCCTGCACGGCGTACTCCTGCCCCTTCGCCCTTCCTCCTGCTCCTGCAGCGCTCCCGCCCCGCGCACCTGTGCCGGGCGGCGCTGGCGCGCCCCCGCGCGGCTCCGCGGCGCGGCGCTGCCCGAGGTCCGGCCCCCGGAGCATTGGAGCGCCGCCGGCAGCGGGAGCGAACCGCGGGGCCTCAAATCCGGCAGTAATAATGTTGGGCGACCCTACGCCTTCGCGGCTTTGAAACTCGGGGGGTTCGGCGGGTTTTGCGTTAGGTATGTGGCTTTGCAAATTTTCTGTGGAAAACGCACCCACATCCGCCTGAGCCATGAGAAAGCACCATCAGAAAGCTGCTGGGATGCAGCAACCAAATTCCCATGGATTCCACCTGTATTTCTGCAGTATTTGTTCCTCATCCACAAGTCACGCTTGCAGCAGTTAGCGGGAGGGAAGACCAGTGCACTTCTGCTCTTTCTCTTTTCTCTACTGATGTACAAGGGTGGCAGGGCAGTGGGAGAAAGGATACAGTTATCAGTTGCAGGGACAAATTATAATGCAATCCACACAAAGGAGCGGAATTAAAGCTCTCAAGGAAACCTTTGTTCTAGCATCTCCTAATTATTTTTTTGCTTTTCCAGGGGGGAGAGGAGGGATTGGGCAGCTAGATTTTGCAACCATACTATTACTTTTATTTTTTAATATGTTGTGTATATGGTATCATATCTACATATATCTGTGACAGACTATTGTGTGCCATTCTGCTTTTCCCCAGAACACTAAATACATGTACTAGCATCAGGACAAAGACGCTACACCTCAAGACTTATATTTGGACCATACACACACACACACACTCCCTCTCCAGCATCTGGGAATGCACATGCAGGCAGGAACAGACCTCTAGAGAGCATTATTTAACCTTTGAAGTCAGGATGGAAGCCTTGGGACCATGTAAAAAGTACACTTGAAAACAACTTTTAAAAAAAATTATCAGTGCTATATACACAGCATTATTAGTTTTTATTTTCACTTTGCTTTACTAGTACTGAGATACTCCTTGAAAGCCATTTTTGAAGTGTTTTATCTGCTTTTGCTCTGTTCACTTGAAATCATAGTTCTGTTTGTAACACTTGAATTATTTATACAGCAACCAACTCTGGTTTTGTATGGATGATGATGATGTTTCAGGTGAAGAAAAAACCAAAAGGATCAGAGGAACACCTACACAGAAAGCAGTGTTTTCAGGCCAAAATTTTTAGTCAGGAAAAATCAGGTAAGAGAAGGATGAAAAACATACAAGACATCTCTATAAAGTTTAATAATTTTTCCTCATACAGTGATCTTTAAAGAAAGATTAACAACCTGCAGTATGGGTAACCCTGGATTTACTACGTATGTCTCAAGTAACATGGGAGTTTAGTTACAGCCTATAGAGCCAAAGAAGCATACAAGACATTTAAGTCTTAAATCACAAAGAACCCTGTTACAGTATTTAAACTGGTTTTTCACAAATATGAGTGTCACTCAGTTTATAATAATCTAAAAAAGCCAAATCCAATAATATCATCCAATGGAAACCCTTTACAAATGCAACCTTGTGATTTCAAGACCAGGTATTTCTCATTTTAAGAGACCATACATTATGGCACTGTTTCCAGTTATCAAAGTAGTTTCAAGCTTTTTACGGAAAGTTTCATTCCTTAAATCAGAAAAATTAACACGGCAACAATTAATGTGGAGGGTTTTTTGATCTTCAGACTACAAAAAACAAACCTCCAAACTCTTCCTCCAAGGACAAAGGGTAAACAAAACATTCAGCCCAACCAATTTTCTTGGGGGGGGAGGGGGATTAGGGGGTGAAATTTAGCAGCCTAAACATTTCAGCCCCTTCCACTTAGCCCAACTTCTACCAAAGGATAGCTCCATGAAAAGGATACCACGGCAAAACAGTTTGTCACTGGCCTTGGCATTAACTCACCTGGTACTATTCTCGAGCATTGTGGAAGCTAGGCAGAACACTTCACACTAATACAGAGCAAATTCCTGCTTTTCTACTCAACCCTCCCAGCCCTTCCCACCTCACCCAGCCAGTGGCTGGTGGCAGAGGAGGATGACATCCTATCTGACATGCAGCCTGACAAAAAGCCAGTGACAGTAACCAATCCAGACTGCTATCCATGTGTTTGTGAAAAAGGATGTGCATGCAAAGAGTGTCCTACAGGAAAGCAGGTGGTGCAACAGGCTGAACCACAGGGCAGTGAAAAAGCCAAATAAATGAAGACCTATAATTTGTCATTAATATTAGAATATTAAAGGACATAGTCACGTTACTACACCCAAAAATAAGACACTGCCTGATTCATCCCTCAGATTAATTTAGGTAGTCACATCACAAGTCTGACCCAGAATACTTATAAATTACCAAAAATTGTAACATGCATATCATTTTGATGCTTTAAGTCAACAGGTTTGCTTTACCTCAGCAAAATTAAGAGGTGCATTTTGTGTCTCAGGAGATTTGGCATTCTTAGATAAGAAACCTTTAAATGCCATTCTAGGATTTAGTACCTAATCCACATTCCATAAAAATAATTCTAGAGAATTAAATAGGCTTTGCATCAGATCTATCAGGGTGTGTCCTCCTACTCCATGGCCAGTCTTGCCTCCTTGCTGCCTACACCGTGACACACAGCAAAACTGGGGCTGTCTGCAGTTTGTTTGATTGGCCAGCTGAGCAAGCTGGGCCAAGTTACCACAACCAACTACACTGGCCAAGTGTCAAGCTTACTGTAACTTCCATGGATGAACAGAACAAAGCTGCATATAACTCTGCAAAAGAAAGGAGTGGCTGGGCCATCAGACAGGATTTACTGTCTCAGACACTGTTCCATATACTGCAGGTATATGGAACGTAGCAGAACATACATAGCAGTGCTACATATGCAGCCAGAGGTTGATGCTAAGTTACCCTTCCACTGGTGCTGTCATCACAAAGTTGTCATGCAAACACAACATAAATGCTGGCCACTTGTCTGAACACAGAAAATGGAAGCAGAAACAGCTGGTTTCACAAGCCAGTATAGCCTGCTAATAATGTTTTAAGAAATACTACAGAGGTGACTTTAAACTGGAACATTTATGAGTCCATTCCTCCTAATGGGTAGGATACATCTAACATGTAAACACTAGTACACTTTAGATAAAAACAATATCTTTATCACATCAGATTATATCTACTGTAACACCACTAATACAATGTATTCATGGCACACATTTAGGAAGCATTTGGAAAGCTATGCATTTCTTCTACACCCCACCTTGCAGACTGCAGCTCACTACAGGCCAGTGGCATAAGAGACCACCAGATTCTGCAGCATTAACTAATCCTGAATAAATTATTTTTAACTGCAGCTACCAAGCTCTTATCCCCTTTAGGGACAACCATGTTCTTTGTGTATGGGCTGCATACAAAAATTTTAATAACATCTTTTCCAGTCCCTGCAGCACTGCTTGCCACTACCAGCAACAGTCAGAAAGAAATCAGGGCCACTTAGTAACCTCTTTCCAGTGAAACTTTTTCTCATCAAACCATTTCACACTTATTCAGAAAGTCTGTAACCATTTACTATCAGTCACATTACATTTCTAGTGTAGTCCTAGTTATTTCATCAGCACTAGAATTGGGAACCTGGAAGTAATGGATTTTTTCCAAGCTCTCCCCTAAAGCAAGCTCCGCTCAGTCTACCTACTGAAAGGGCATTGTAAGGTGTCACAGGGTTTCAGTGACTATTTTCAGTTAACCTGCAGAGAAGCTTGGGAACTGAACTTTATTATTCCCCCATAACTGAACTCAGGAGGAGTCATCTTTCCCATTTTTTGTTTTGGAGGTTTTCAGAAGATGAGGAGAAGGGGCAGGGGGAGAAGAGAAAATGACTTGTAAGACATTAAATGGCAGGTAAAATGTGTGACAAAGTGATATACATTAAAAAGTCCTAACATTGCACATACATCTTCAGCCTCTGAACTACTTATTTTCAGTCAAGAACAAGATCTTGGGATATAACCAGGAATTATTTGAGAACAGCTCATTACTGAACCACAAGTCAGAGACGGCACACTCTGGGCACTGTGCCACAACATAAGAATCTATAGTGTGCCAAATTCCTCAATACTTTGTACAGTTGTTAGAGCTAGAAAAGGCACAAAGAAGGGTAACAAGGATGGTCAAAAGATATAGAATAATTTTTGTACAGTCAATCTGTGCAAACAAGAAACCAAAAATCCTGACTCCTCAGACTGGAAGAGTAGGCTGAGGTAGGTTATATTAGAAGTCTACAATGGGGGGCACAGCATTTGCCATCTATCCTAAAACAAGAATTTTTTCTATCAAAAGGAATGTTCAAAATTTACATAGGAGGTATTTCTTCCAATAGTTAAAAATTAAGTTATGGAATTCCTTGACAGAAGGTCCTATGTCTGCAAAAACTGCATGCACTAAAAAAAAAGTTTAATGCAGTTAAAATATATCAGTGACTTTTTAAGTAAGAGGTCTGCACCTGATTGTAATGTTTATTTTATTTCTGAAGTCCTGATTTCAGTTATTTACCCAATATAAGCATTTTTAGCTTCCTGTCATGGTATACTCAAGCACAGTAAGTATACCCAGTGTGCAACCATTACTGAAGAATCTATTCATTGCTTGGGTGATTCTGCCCCATAGAATTCAACCCAAAGAAATCCAAACCAAAATATAGGTGACCCTCAAACTACTTTCACTTCTTTTTTTCATCTCCATTTAACTTTTTTTTTATTATTCTACAGTCAGTTACTTTAGCTATTCTTCTTTCCTTGGGACCTGCAGAGCTTTCCAACTCCCAATTAGAAAGTGCTTTGCTCAGGGAAATAATAGTTCAACTAAGCCCATAAGCCATCTTCTATGTTCTACCTCTTCTTTTGATTTCCATCCAATTAAGCTGAGAGCTAAAGTTCTGTTGTTTGGGCTTGGGTTTGTTTTGGTTTGTTTGTTTGTTTTTGGAACTGCAAACTTATATATTACATCTTGTAGGTGAAACAATCACTGATTCAGTTCTAAAAAGCATATAAGCAGTTTCAGTTATCTTGAGACTTTTGAAGAACTTAAAAAATACTGCTAAAACTACCCTACTCCTGCAGTGTTGTTTGAATTTAGTGATGGCATATAAATAAACCAAGACATGAGTAGGCAATATACAAAATCATTACGAGACTAGGTATCTGCAGATTGGTATCCTTAACTTCCCTTCAAACCCTTCCCCTGTCACCAAACAAATCAAAGAACCCACATATACCCTCTACTGAACACACTGGTATATGGAGACTGCTTTCCTATGGTAACCTTCCCTTCTCCCATCCTTCTTCCTTCAGGATATACTCCTGAAAGTTCTTGAAAGAAATTTGGTCTTCCCGCTTTACACATCAGTAGCAGAAAGGCTCCCACACTCGTTTGCATACACTGAGCTGAGTTTCCTCCTCCTCCTCCTGCTGTGTTCTCCCTGAGAGAGGATTCAGAAGAGAATGAGAGAAGAGTTCTTACCTCATAAAATTTTCATCCCCTTTTCTTTTTTCCTTTTTTTTTAAAAAAAAAAGAACACTTGAAACAAGAAATTTCACCATACATCTTCAAAGACTACGAGGTTGGGGGGAGACTAAGCAAGTCACTCCTGCATCATTCAAACAGTACTCTTACAAAGGGAACACTACAGCACACAATGCATACAAGGCAGTTGAGGAAGCTCATGCTCCAAAACAACATTGTGTTAATTTACTGTCCATTTCTGAGAACCCCACTCACATAATTATAACACCTCCTTGCACATAAGTCTCACCAATTACTTTCCTTTGAGAAATTATGTGTTAGTAGCTCTGTAACACTGTTTAGTTGCTACAAATTTCAAAGATAAACTGTTGTTTTCTGAAAGCAAAACACTGACTTCCAGATTGACATCCCCAGAGAAGGGTTTTCACCCTGCAATATCATCGGTCTCTACATCTGTTCAAAGCCTTATGTATTTAATATAGAAGTCTACTAAAAAAAGATGATTCCTATGGTCTGTGTCACAAATTTTTCTTCCAGCGGGAAATCAACTGTCAGAGCCCTGACATCTGCTATTGATGTGTAAAAGCAAAGCAGTTCACCATTCTCTGTATAAAAGTACAACCTTACATCCACAGCAGACAAGGGAGGGTATGAAGCAACACACAAGATTTTGACCACAGAAGAAAATACTTCCTTGGATATGCTGACTAGTTCTTTTCACTGGCAAATTTTAAATACAAGGCTAGAAATCAATCTTGTAACTGCAAGCACTTTGTGTATTAGAGGCCCATAAGCTGCACAAATGAGTCCAGAGGAAAAATTAAAAAGCTACCAGCTGCCACTACTCTAAAGACAGCATTATTTACACCAGGAACTTGACCTTCCACTGCAGATCTGAAGTTTTCCCCGCAGAAAGAGGCTGGAGAGCATTATTCAACACAGGTTTCTTCATCAGGGTATTCTACTCTACAATGGCTCTGCAAAGAATATAAGGTTCTGTTCTGTTTTCTTGCACTGTAAAACCTCTTTAGCATCCCTATCAGTTTGACAGATCATTTTACCATCTGACATGATCTTTTACCAAAAAAATTCATAAAAGAAATAAAATTGTCAGAAGGGTTAGGTTTTATTTTGAACTGACATGTCAGACCTACAGCACCACAGGAAATATGTCAGAGCACAAATATCTCTGTTTTTGGTATCACTTTTAAATCAGCATTCTCTCCACCCATACACTGAAATATATTGTCATGAAGGTCTGGTTTTGTAGACTAAGATATGCTCATCTGTGTATATACACACAACTTACATATGCCTACACCACCAGCAGGACAGGTGAATATTTCTGTATTATTTAATAGTTCTTAGATTGGGTCCACAAGTAGTCAGAAGTCAAAAAACAATAAAAGACATTCCAGAGTGTTAAGTAACTGTTCATGCTGCACATAAAACATACTTAAGATATTTAACTAAAACATCAAAAACGTTCAAAGAACTACCCATGTATCTAGAACTTTGCTATTCAAAAGACAGCTTGCTATTTTCAAAGACAAATGTAGTATGAAAGCGCAGCCATTTCTGGAACAGACTTACAAAACCCAGCAGGTGTGCAGAAGCCTGTGCTACATCACAGGAGTAAGAAGCCTGAACCAAAATGGCCAAGTAAACCATGCCTTTTACAGCAAAAATTAAAGGATCTTTAACATCCCTTCAGAATCAGGGTCAACAAGAGCTCACTTAAGATATACACAGTTACCTGCACAAAATCTAGCACCATTCTGGATTTCAGCCTATCTTTCTAGGGAGAAAGATTTCATATAATCACAGAATACCCTGAGTTGGAAGGGACCCACAAGGATCATCAAGTCCAACTCCCAGCACAAGACCACCCCAAGAATCACACCATGTGCCTGAGAGCATTGTCCAAATGCTTCTTGAAATCTCTCAGCCTTGGTGCTGTGACCACTTCCCTGGGGAGCCTGTTCCAGTGCCCAACCACCTTCTAGGTGAAGATCCTTTTCCTAATAGCTAACCTAAATCTCTCCTGACACAGCTTCATGCCATTTCTTTGGGTCCTGACACTGGTCACCAGAGAGAAGAGATTGGTGCCTGCCCCTCCACTTCCCTTCACAAGGAGTTGTAGACTACAATGAGGTCTCCACTCAGTCTCCTTCAGGCTGAACAAGCCAAGTGACCTCAGCCACTCCTCGTATGGCTTCCCTTCAAGGCCTTCACCATCTTCATTGCTGTCCTTTGGACACTAAGAACTTTCCTATATAGTGGCACCCAAAACTGCACACAATATTCAAGGTGAGGCCGCCCCAGTGCAGAGCAGAGCAGGACAATCCCCTCCCTTGACTGGCTGGTGATGCTTTGTCTGATGCCCCCAGGACACAGTTGGCCCTCCTGGCTGCCAGGGCACTGCTGGCTCATATTCAACTTGCCATCAACCAGGACCCCCAGGTCCCTTTCCATGGCACTGCTCTCCAGTGTCTCATTCCCCAGTCTGTATGTACATCCAGGGTTGCCCCATCCCAGGTGTAGAATCCAGCACTTGTCTTTGTTAAACTTCACACAGCTGGTGATTGTCCAGCCCTCCGATTTTGTCCTGGGCTCTCTGCAGGGCCTCTGCCTTTGAGCAAGCCAACAGTTCCTCCCAGTTCAGTATCCTCAGCAAACTTAGTATGCCTTCAAGTCCTGCATGCAAATGGTTTATGAAGATGTTGACAAGAATTGGCCCTAAAATGGAGCCCTGTGGAATCCCACTAGTGCCTGGTCACCAGCCTGATGTAACGCCATCCACTGTAACCCTCTGTGCCTGACCCATGAGCCAATTGCTCACCCACCACATGATGTGTTTATCCAGCTGTGTGCTGGACATTTTATCCAGAAGGATCCTGTGAGAGACAGCATTGAAAGCTTTACTGAAATCCAAAAAGATTACATCAACTCACTTGCCTTGATCAACTAGGTTGGCCAACTTGTCATAGAAGGAAAATTAAGTTTGACAAACAGGACTTTCCTCTCATGAAGCCCTGCTGGCTGTGACCAATGACTGCGTTGTCCTTCAGTTGTTTTTCAATACCTCCAAGTATAATCTTCTCCATAATTTTACCAGTCACTGAAGTGAGACTGACAAGCCTGTAGTTTCCAGAGTCATCCTTCTTGCCCTTTTTGACAATCAAGACAATGTTATCCATTTTCCAGTCAAGTGGGACCCCTCCAAATTCCCATGACTATTAAGAAATCACTGAGAGATGCCTCATGATGACATCAGTCAGCTCTTTTGAGTATTCTCAGATAAATCCCATCAGGCCCCACAGACTTGTAGGGAGCAGTAGATCCCACACAAGTTCAAGGTCGACTGGGAGTTTATTCTCACAGTCATGGTCCTCCAGCTCAGCTCAGGGCACTGGGACCCCCTGATTTGAAATGTGGATTTCAAATTAAATCCACATAGGCATAATGGAAGTGAGTTACTGTCACAGTAGAGAGATTTATCTTCTAAATTCCCAATCTTGTGCTGTTTTCTCACTCTAGAAAGTAACTCAGTAAACCTATCACTTCAGTCATTTGGCTTTGACCATACAGAACAGAGTAATTAGCAAGTATGGGTACATCTTTTCTGTGTATCTAAGACCACACCTGTCCTGCAATAACAGATTTTATACACAAGTATAGCAGCCTAGTAATGATCTAGCCTGGATTCTTGGGTTCTAATACCCAGACAAAGTACAACACTCATATGTGATAAACACTTGGATTTCTCTTACAATTGGCAAGAGCGGTCACCAGACCTGCCATTCTGCACTCACTAGGTTGCTGCTACCCTGAGAAGGCAAGGTTTGACCAACTTATGTCTCACTCCTAAGGACACCTGATCGGAAAAGACTGCAGATGTAGTGTCAGAGCACACATATATGAAATACTAAGAGCTGATATATAGAGAACGTACCACAAAATTTCTAGGAGTAACTTATTAGTATACAAGTACTACTTGACATATTAATAGTCAAAAGTACTGGATTAAAAAAACCCCAGACATTAAAAATGTCAACAAAACACAAAAAACCCTCCTACAATCAATCACCACAATAAAACAAACTCTTAGCTAATGCAGTGATATAAACTGTGAAAGTTCGGTTTAATTTGCCAAGTTTTCATGGTTTTTTTAATAAGCTCTGATCTTCAGGGTAGGAAAGCTGATATCAGTAGAAAGCTTCACCTTCTTACTTAGAGGGAAGCCTGGCTAAAATATGCAACATCAGTGTCCCTGGACCCTAGAGCTTTAAATAAAAATAAATACACTTTTAAGTAATGTTGTAAAGGGATTCGCTGGTGTACTTCTGGTTTTTAAATTGATTTAATGGGAATTCGATACTTGGTACAAAAGAAAGACCCTACAGAGCCAAGACATGGCAATTTTGTGCAAGCGCACTGCTGCCCTCTCCTGGGGCAAATCCGATCCACTTCGGTCCTTACACCGCACAGCAGATCCTGAAGGAAGCTGCATCTCCAAGACCATCAGGACTAATTTGGTGGCTAGAGACTTAAAATAAACAAAGTAAAAAAAGTAGAAAAGTGAAATACACAGAGATACAGAATAAACACAGTAAGCCATCGATCATTATACAAACTGTGATAATTCATCACCTTAAATCCTACAACAGTTTGTTCCTTCATTTAGATTGAAAAAAAATTTCCCAATATCCACTGAAAGAGTTGTCAAGCATTGGTTCTGACTGTCCAAGGAAAGCAGTGGAGTAAACATTTCTGAAGGTATTTTAAAGACCTGTAGACGTGGCACTTAGAGATACTGTTAGACTTAGCAGTGTTTGGTTAATGGTTGGACTCAATCATCTTAAAGGTCTTTTCCAACCTAAATGATTCTATGACCTAATTCAGGAGAGGCCAAAAGTGATTTTCAGCATCAATAGCAGAGCCTGCGGGACAGCAGAATATTCTGAGAACTAAGATAAAAATGGCAAACAGCAACTTTCACATTCATAAGCACCAATGAGTTTTGATACTATTACTGCAGAGTAATACAGAGTAAGTATACAAAGTTACATAGGCTCTTAAATTGCTTTGATTTCAGTGGCATTAGAACAAAGATAAATTTTGCTGTTAGACAAAATCCTGCTTTTGATTAGCCTGCATAAACCCAGAGTAATTCATGGGCCTAGGTACACTTCCCATTTACCAAAACTTAATGCCTTGCCTTATGTAAGCTGAGCTTTAACTGGCAGAATGCACGTTTAATCCTCAGCAAGCATGAGACAAAATACACAGCTTAAGCCTCAGCAAAAGAAGAGTTAAGACAAACTAATTTTAATTTTGAGATGCAACTGCAAAGAATGAACACGGGCTCAGGCACTGCAGTTTAGCTGAAAGGCAATTTACTAAACTGTGGTAATCCTAAACCTATGTTCAAACCACAAAGTCTAATGTTATTGACAAAGTTTGGTCTTTACAGAATTTTTTAATGCAATTTACAGTTGTATTTTAAACTTAACTAATCACCTAAATAAATATAGTCTGACAGTATGCATTTAATGGACTTCAGAGGTATAAAACCAGTCCCTCAAATCACAGCTAAGGTAAACAGAGGACACGATGGCAAAGTGCATTTCGCAGGGCAGGTGGCCTGGACCTGTTCATGAATCACCTTGAGATGAGCAGCATTCCACTGCTACCAGCTCAAGCATAGCCAACTCTGCAAACCCAGAATGGAAACAACTGATTGTACAGCAGTTCTCAAACAGAAAGTCGCCCATCCCTTTTAGGCATAAGCTTCATGGAAGTTAGCATTGCTGTGCAGCTGTAGGACATCCTGCACTCCAACATGAGCACAGCCTGCAAACACACTCAGCGTTAGGAAGGCCTCAGCTGAGTTGCAGCATACCCAGTTTTGGGGAACACATTTCAAGAGAACATAAACATGCGTTCTCCATGGAAAGGGTCCAAAAAGGAAGGAAGAATCAAAGCTAAAAGTTGTCATCTATAATATCCTAGTGAATTGGCATTCTTTAGGCACTCTTTAATCTAGAGAAAAAGATTCAAAAGGGGACAGCATTTTCACATTTTACAAATATGGAATACAGCTGCAGAGAACAAGGTAACAAATTGTTTTCTATATCCACGGAAGGTAGAAAGAATAGCAATAATGGTTTTAAATTGCAGCAATAAGGTATTCAGCTAGCACATCAGGAAACCTTTCAGTGAGAGATAAAATAATCAGAATAAACCAAACAAAAAGGCTTTAAGAAGAGGTTAGACAAACAATTGCTAAAGAACAATGTAGGGGGTAAATATGTGTAGTTTATTTTGTACATTTTATTTAAACACATACATGGGAAACCAGTTATCTCTGAAATATCTTCCAGTCTATTTATGATTTTTCATAGTAAATATCTGCAATACAAGTGAGAAAACAAATCATTTAATATACTTCTTCCCTGATGGTAGCTACTTCAGTGGCATGAATCACACAGCTTACAAGCAGCATAGTGGTCACAGAACCTGGAACATTGCTCACTGGCACCAGAAATTAAAAAGATGAAACAAAGCTAACGAACAAAGCAGAGAATAACATTACTACAAAGCATTAGACATTCTGGATTATTACCCACAAGCGAGCAAACACCAGGAAAAAAACATTTCCTAGAACCCTATCCACAGGTGTATCAGTAGTAAATTTAAATACAAATCATCAAGTACCAACACTATATTAATCATCGTTTTGAAGTCAGTCTTCACCAGTGACAGTATTAACAGTTTAACAGTTCACAGAAACTGTGATGCATCTGCTGATGCAGCTTTCTATAGGCACTTTTACTCTTCCCCTTGTTACTATATTAAATTCAAAACTATCTTGCGGAAGCTAAAGATCAGTGTCACTAACCCACTGTGAGAAACAGACCTTATCAACAAAATATGCCTTAGAATTAGACCATGCTGGTGATCAGCCTTGTAAAGACTAAGAAATAGAGTGCACAAACTATCTATGCAAGCCACAGGTGATTTCTCCAGTTAGTTGTTGATATCTTTAAATTATTCCTTTCCTGGACTATTTTAACTCTAAACATTTTGAACTGTAAACACAGACCATGAGAGTGAGAAACAGAAAATACTATCTCCCAAAAACTACTCTCCTGCTAAGTGACAACAGCAAACTAGTGCAAAGTCTAAACATCCCAAGGAAAAAAAAAATCCATTGCCTATTTTCCAGTACTGGCATTTTCTTAAGTTATTAAAGTGACCAAAAAAACCTCTTATCTTTTTGTAAGAAAAATGGCTAAATCCGTTTTTCCACAAATTTTTTGTTAACTATACCTCCCGTTGTTTTAACCTCAATCAATCATCCATTAAACGAACAAACATTTTTACCATACAGGTTTTAATTTTTTCACCTCCAACATGCTGCATAAACAGGAAGGGGAGGAGGAAGGCCACTGTACAAAAACCGCTTAAGGGCACCTTTAATCAGCCATTAAGAAGAGAAGCAGTTTACTGCGCTGACTTCAAAGAGAGGGTGATTACCACTGCACCCTTCTGTTGCTCTGACCAACTGAGGAGCTGTTCCTGATTGCTGCATCCCCGATTATTCCCTCCCACCCTGCCATTCGCTGCACACCCCCCAGGGCTGCCCCAGCACTCGCCTCAATACCACCCATCCAGCTGTTTGCTGCCCAGCAGTAGAAGGCTAAAAAGAAAAAGAAAAAAAATTAATTATCAAGAGGCCTCAGCCAGGACGGTCACTTTAGAGAGAGCACCCCTCTTTTTCCAAATTCTTGACAGCTGCCCAGAGCCAAAGGAAGGCTTGAAGGCACCCAGCGACACAGCGAGAGGAAAGCACCGGTACCCTCCCGGTGCCCGCACCACTCAAAGCATGCCACTCCCAGCCACCCCCAGGCTTCCTCTCCTCTGCCCTGCATTGCTTCCCTACCGTGCTAAGCGACCCTTTTCTGCCCCAAAACGCCATCCCCGCGCTCCGGGAACCCCCCCGTGCGGCCGCCTCAGCGCACCCCTCACAGCCCCCGCCCCCCCGCACGGCGCACGCGCGGGCCAGGCCTCCTGCGGTTGGGCGAGGGAGCTGTCCGTCAATCGGAGGCCGCGGCCGCGGGCCAGTGAGGCGCGCCCGTGGGGGCGGGGCGCTGGCGGCAGAGCGGGCGGGGCGCTGGCGGCAGAGCGGGCGG
>JAYRBT010000177.1:27515164-27569924 GCA_036023395.1 Myiotriccus ornatus | reverse complement strand
GCGGCAGAGCGGGCGGGGCGGGGCGCGGGGCCGGCGCGGTGAGGGGCGGGCGGCGGCCCTGGGGACGCGGGGGGGGTGCGTGGCCGCTGCTGCTGTCGCTGCCCTTCTGCCTCCGGCGTGTTTGGCCTCAGCGACTCGGGGCGAGCCGCGGAGCTGGTCCCGGCCCAGCGGGGAAGTCGACAGGCGCAGGGGTGCGCCCGTTGTGCGGGCGGTCGGCGGGCCTGGTCGTCCCAGGGTGTAAGTAGTTGAAAAAGAGGTCTCCTTAGGAGGCCTGCCTTGTGTGTTGGAGCGTTCTGGGCAAGCAGAGGTGAAGCATGTGTGTATGTTTGCTTTATAAGCAGGAATGAGGAGGCATTACGGGCGAGGCAAGGAGAAGCGCGGATGGAGCCGTCCCAGGCACGGCCCCCGCCGGCACAGGAGACCCGGCCACGGCGGCCGCGCCGCAAGGCGAGTACCCGCACCTTGCGCCTGGCGGGGGTTCCGCCATCGGGAGCCACGCCTCGTTACATTTGCAGGACGGTGACTGTCTAGGACTGAGAGGGTGTACCTGAGAGGTGTATCTGCCATCCCTAGTGGGAGTGGAGTTGCGCTGATTTCTGAAAGTTTACGATGTATTGACAACTGTACATTGATTTTTAAGCTGAGATGTGGTTGCGTGAGCTGGTCCTTTCAGGTGTGCGTGATCGTTCCTAAACTCTTCACCAATATGCAAAGATAGTTCAGGGAAGAAAAACGTAAGAGCTTCATTCTAACTGCCCGCATATTTTGTGCCTCTGTGTCTGCTGGTGTAAAAACTGTCATTAAAGGATCTTCCTGAATGTTTGAAAGCACGTTAAGTAATGTGGTAATAATACCATATCTACCAGATCAGGAAAATGAAACAAAGTTTCACCGGCCTTGAAAACTGATTCTGTCAGAAAAGTGCATTTTATACTTTTAGAACTTATACTTGCCTGTGTTTGAACTGTTTTTATGGTTCTTTTTCATTTTCATATTCTTTCATTAGTGCCTCTTGCAGGACTCAGAGGCCAAACTTTTGCTTTAATGCGTTATTTATTATACTTATTTTTGAGAAAGAGACACATACTTACATGAGTTGCTACATTAGTTTCACTTGTATAAGAAAGGTTAGAAACACAAATGGGCCCTAGTTCAGTGAGTATAGAATTAAAAGGATTTTCTTAAAGAGCTTTAAAGTTAAGTGCTTGGGTTTGATCTAGGTTGTTTTTAACCTTGTATATCTGTGCTGTTCTTTAACTATTTTCAAAGCTGTATAATCAAGCAGCAGTAGAGCTGGTATTAAAACTAGAACGCCTTTATTGTTTTGTTTTTAATAAGTTAAAACTATTGCAAAACACCTTCACCTACTGCTTTTAAGATGACACGTAATAAGACCTGTCTTGAAAAGTGAGAATTGTACAGGTGATTCAGAAAACGTCCCAGTGGAATTCTGCTCATCAGTACTGAATATGCTTATTTATGTTACTTCAAAAAGAGGAAAGCTGCAGTTACCCCACCTACTGCAATGTTTATTAGAAAAGCAGAGGCTTTTCGTTCTTGGAGTTTTCATTAAACTTTTGTTTATTTTGAATGTTTCTGAACCTCATCAGTGAAATTCTTGTTTTGAAGAGAATGGCAAAATATTTTTGACATGACATCAGTGTTTTACCCATGCTGTCTCTCACTTTATGCTGAGAAGACTTACAGGCTTTCAGGAGTGGGCTGTTCATTTAATGTAAAATTGCCCAGTTAATCTTTTGCTGAAAAGAGTTAAAGGCGCTTGCAGAGTCAACAGCCCCCTCTAATGTTTTAGCAAGTAATTTAAGGCTTTTAGGATGCCTATATCTGTAATGTTCTTGAGAGATTTTTAAGCTGAATATTTTCCTTGTTTGATTTTCATAGTTTAATGTATGGTGACGTGCAGAGTGTGCTTATCACAGCACTGCAAAATGGTACTCCATTAATGTCAGTAACAATCTGCTTTATAGATTCTTTGTGGGAAACGTGTAGGACAATTGTGAGTCTGTCTTGAAGGCAATGCTATTTTTTTAGTCTGGAACAGGAGGAACCACAGACCCCAGTGAATGGAGGTCCCAGCAGCAGTGGAGATCCTTCTTCATCCAGTTCAACACAGAACTCTGTAGTACCAGGTAAGAGATGGTGTTTACAGGTAAAAAATCAGTTTCTATATGCTGACTGAATGAAAAAAGTAGTAGTAGCTGCATTAATAGTCTGGTGTTACAGGAAAGTAACATCAGATGATATAAAAAGATGTAAGTAAGGAGCGAGTTAGGATCTGGAGCACAGGCCCAAATAACTTTCAGGCCCAGAAGCGCTCCTCACATTTGAAAATTTGTGCTTAGCCAAGCTGATATTAACTGAAAAAAGAGAATTTTGTTTCTCCCTCCAGAAATGCTGCTTTGGGAACAAAATTAATTACTAAGGAAGCAAATAAAATTAAGAAAGCATATAAAAAATTACTACTTGTGTCCAGTTATTCAGTCTTATGAAAGGCACAACAATCCACCACTTTGAAGAATCATCTCTCTTTATGCCTTCATAAAGTGTATTTTGTAGTGTGTAAGAAATACACTCTGGCTAAATATTTGTTCATTAAAAACAAATGATGAAGTAAGTGGCAGTGCTGTTGAGGAAGATGTCCCATTTATGTTCTGGTTTCCTGACTCATTAAACAATGCTAGCAAAAGCTAAGCATGTGGAAACATATATTTCTCTACACAGGAAAGTCCTGAAACACCACTGATTCTTAACAACAGACAAAACCAGAGGGTTTTAAAGAGATGTTTTTTGTATACCAACATTTGATGTTGTGAGTGTGTTAGATGTATCCTGCAAGACATTTATTGCTGTGTAATTAGATTATGTGTACTAAATGTAGTGTGCTTCGATGATATTTACTGCTTCATTGACTAACTTTTTATTTTTCCTGACCTGAATAAGTTTTGGTCACTGAACCCAAAAGATGGGGACAAGGATTTGAATTGTAAGCATCAACAAAAAGAGGTTACTTAAAATGAAAATTCTGGTAGTAGATAAAGTTTTAAATAAAAACTCTTGAAATTAAATGTAACAATTGCTTCTTCTGAATAAAATCCTTTGTCTTGAGACAATGTACCATTATGAATCTGTCAAAGTATTTTATCTGTCTGCTTCTGAATTCACCCAGACAACAAAGCACTAAAATTGAATGTTCCTCATCCCAATCTATCCTTGGATATGGAGCCAAATGTACTCTTGATTATATCTAAATCTCTCCTCTGTGTTGAAGAAAAAGTATCTTGTTCTGGGAAGTGGATCACTTTATTTTGGTTTGTGTGATACCTCATTGTCAATTTTTTTGCTGCTGTTTGGGACTGTCCTACCTAGTTTTTTAACTAAGAATGTCCCCTCATGATGGATTTATGAAGAAAAAACATTTTTGTTCTGCAACAAAAACCTTTCTTTTTTTCCCTCTTCTGATCTGTCTGAATTTCCTCTTGGTCAGTGGCGACATCCCTTCTGTACCTGTGTAATGGCACTGCATTTGAAAACTATAATCTTTTTTTCTCCTGGAAGTGACTCATCTATTCCTAGTCTGTGTAGCACACTTGGGACCTGTTGGGAGCAAGAGCTCTGAGTCATGTGACTGACATTCACATGAAGACTTGGAATATTAAAGAGCAATAAAGAAATTTAGTTATCCATCTGATTTTGTCACTTTTTCTCCCCCCGCCCCCCAAGAACTGCCAGGATTTTATTATGACTCAGAAAAGAACCGCTATTTTCGCCTACTGCCTGGACATAATAACTACAACCCACTCACCGAGGAGAGCATTCAGCACAAGGCGATGGAATGCAAAAGACTGAGACTGTTAGAAGAGGAAGAAAAACAAAAGAAGGTATGTTCTGAAAAAGATTGCAATTAGGCTTTATTGTACTCTTGCCCAGGACAGATTATAAACTAAAACCTTTCAATTGTGACACAGTTTGATTTCTTTTTTGTTTAAGAATATATAGTCCTTGAAGCCTTTCATTTGACTGTTCCACATAGGAGTGAAATGAAGTCATTACAAACAAAAAAAACCTGTAAAAAGACATGAACTGTGCCCAAATTGCAGTTGTCCAACAGTTACACTTGAGTCAGAACACTGAATGCCAGGTTTCAATATGCTGTCATTTGGAATAACTGAGCAGTGTTCTTTTCCTTAGGTAATGAAGTGCTCCAGCCAGCTATTCAGCTCTATAGTCTCCTCTGTGAAGAACATTTTGACTTTCAAATACTTACTTTGTCTGAGCATTATAAAAAAGACTTCATACTCTATAATTCTGTGAAGTGCTCTATCCTTTGGCCTCCTCAGAAAGTGTTTGCATGAAATTTTAAAAAATTATGAATCATAGAGTGGCTTGGGTTGAAAGGGACCTTAAAGATTACCAGCTCCAACCCCCTGCTGTGGGGGCAAATGGAATGGAAAAGCAGTTCAGTGCCACAGTAAGACTGAACGCTTAATAGCAGTCTTGTTGTGATAGAATATTTTGCTGTATAATAAGAATGTAAGGTGTTGTAGCGAAGCCAGAAGGTGACTTCACACCTCCAGGTGGTACTGCTGATTATGTAGAGTGAAAACAATGGCTGTTGGGTTTGGGTATTTTTTTCTTCAGCTTTTACATTTATAGAAGCACCCCACATCTCACAGGAATGTATTCTTGTCTGCTTACTGTAGTAAGACTGTGGAGTGTGTTTTATAGATGTTCTGAAAATTTTAATGTATGTAGGCTAAAGGAAAAAATTACCTACACATCCCAAACATCTAAGACCCACAGCCATATTTGAATCATAAACAAGCAAATAAATGAGTATGCTTCCATGTTATTCTCTTCCAGAAAACAACAAGGGCTGGACTGAACTCACCTGTGCTGTTTCAGAAAAGGCAGCTGGGTTTGCTCAGCTCCACAAGTTATTGCAGGTACAACAATTTGATTTGCCTTCTGTTTGCAATGCCAAGTTCTGCTGTTAGTGCAACTGTTTCTGTCAGGTTTCTTTGCATTTCTTCTTCCATTAGGAGAAGGAAGAATATATTACTTAAAATTAGCAAAAAGGTTATATTCTGTTCTAATCAGGCTACTAAAACGATGAGAATTCAAATGGGAAAGTTGTTTCCCAGTTTCACTTCCAAAAAACGTTCACTTTATATATGCACACATGTATGTATATGAATATGCTGTTTTGCCGCACCGTGCTTTAGGAATACAGCACAGCTTTTCTTTGGATGAATGCCTTTCAACTGATGTGACCATTCCCCTTCCCCCCCTTTAGAATAGCTAAGGTAGCTCATCCAGTAACACTGCAGAAAGCAATTTAAGTTAGTGACTTGCTGTGGTGTTGTTTCTGATGTGCTGGGCTTCAAAATAACAGGAGGAAATTCCATGAATGTGGAAGATGCACATGTTCACGGGTTATATAAGTTAAATTTTAGCATGTTAGTTATTCAGGCATTTTCTCTTCTGTGATTGAGAAGCAATTCTACGTGGTGTCCAGAATTCTTTTCATAAGCATTAAATTTAGGCTTACCTGAATTCTCATCTCTTCAACCCCCTCACCCCCCACCTGCTTTTACAGGCTGGTCCATGAACTAAAAGTGAACTGCATGCAGAGGAGGAAGATAGAAATTCACAGTCCAGATTCCTCAGTTGCTGGAACCAACAATTTTAAAATCATTGTGGTATGTTATGAGAAATGATAAGTCTTTAGGATAAAGAGAGCTTATCTTCAGTGAAAATTCAGAATCTTGTAATCAAATCACCTAGGTCAAATTTTGCTTTCAAAAATGTGATATTCCTGTTGTGTCAGTTCTTAAAATCTGTGCTCAGTAATTTTAAACAGGTAGGGAGAGACTGCTCCTCTCCTAGAAAGGAAAATTATAAAAAAGATTGGATATGAAAGTGATTTTTATTTTTTTCTTAATCTGATCAATATGTTCCTTTGGAAGTAAACAGGAGTTCAGTGGATCATTATTGTGGGACTGGGTGGGCAAATGGAGAGGATCAAGAGAAAGAAGAAATTTAAAGAGAAGAATTTTGGAAGTGGCAAAGCCTGTGGTTCAGAGAATCTATGTAAACATCAGTAATCATTTCATAATCTGCAGCAAATATCTTTCATAGGCTACGTAGGAAGCCTTCCAGGACCAGCTTCTGGCCTTGTAAACAGGACACTGCGTAGGCAGCTGAAGCCAGAAGGGAGTCGGAAATTTAGTGTCAGAAAAGTTAAAATGTAGCACCAGCCTATTTAGTCTGATTCAGCAGCAGGAGAATCCCATGATCACTTTTATCTGATAAAGTTTAAATTTTTGGTTTGTGTCCTCTACCAATAGGAATCTTTGCTTACCAGTCAGCCAGAGTAAGTGTATAGAGCTGCTAAAATTGGCAAGATCATTTATTGTTAGCCAAGGACTAAATCCTTTTCTTACCCCTGTTTTTTCTGTGCATGCATGAAAAACTGAATTGGCCACTGATTTTAGAGGTGAATGGAAAGCAGGTGGTGTTAAACGCATCCGAATTAATGTGTTGTTTCATTTTAGACCTAGTGCAGCTCCCTCAAGCTGTTTTTCCTGTAAGTTTCCAGTAAGTGTGACCGGTAAGCTTTTATTTTACAGGCAGATGTTGCTTGTGAACGAATATTCACTGTGAACGATGTAGAGCATGGAGGATGTAAATATGGTATCATCAATCTCAGCGGTTTGGGGAAGGAGTCTCTCACTGTGGAGATGTATGACAACCTCTACTTCACAAACCGCAAAGTACTATTTTCTGTTCCTCCTTCCTTCGGTTATTGCATTCTCGGAATGCTGTTCTTGGGAGGCTCAGGCAGAAATACCATGAGGGTTGGGGAAGGGGTTAGGAGAAGAGAATGGAAGAATCTGGAAATGTGAAGCTTGGATAAACACAGAACCACAGTAAACTTGTCTCTGAAAGTCCTCAGTACCAGTGATAGTTCTCAGGAATGTTATGCTACAATTGGAACACAAGACTAGGTAGAAGTAGCAGCTTCCAAGGATAGTGCTTACTTCAGACTTGGACTAGATCTGGGAAAACTACCAGAAACTACCAAGATTTGCATGCTTCTTAAAAATAATTTTGGGGAAATATGTTTATCCTTAAATATGATACATATTTAAAACAGGTTTTCATAATTTCTTCATGCTCAGATTCTTTTAAGGATGGTCTCTTGAATCAGGATGTGCTTTTTGCCTCAGTCTGTATTTTGTCAGACTTCTCCATGCTGTTCTGTCATTACAAGAGGAGTATGAGGCTAAAATGCTCGTGCCTCTTACTGAGCTATTTAGTGGGCTAAGGAATTGTGCCCAGTGCCTAATTTCATGTCATCTTTGCATGGAAATAATCTTTCATTAATTGAGTAACAGATGACAAAACCAGTTTGTCTTCTTGTGTCTGAAGGTGAATTCTGTGTGCTGGGCATCATTGACTCATCCAGATTCTCATGTTTTATATCCTTTTAAAAAAAGCAAAATTGCAGTTCAGCTTTCACAAGTCTGCATCATGCTGCACAGAAAAACTAACTTTAAGGAATCCCTCTTGTGTAGTTGTCCCAGAAAGTAAGTTTTCTGGAAAATAGAGGAATTTATAAAAATTGAAAGGTGTTGGAGTTAATGAAACAGATGTATGGTTCTATGATAGATATATGTAGAACTGTTCCAGTGTAATACTAGATGAAAGACCCTGTTTTCTGCCCTGGAGAATTCCCACTTCATTAATAGTGTATGTAAATGCTATATCCAAAATGACCTGATGTTTAGAAATCGGCTGAGGCAAAAGAACAGGAGCAGAGAGTTAAGACAACAGCCTTTCTCTGAAGTGAACCTCTTTGAAACTGGGTTGGTTTGTTTCTGTTTAAAACCATCCCCATACTGACTGGGGAGAATGGGAGCAATTAATTGGCATCATGCTCTGCAACTGTCAGAGCATGTTCTGCAGGTCTGTCTCCGAAGAAGAGGAAAGCTGATGGTAGAGGAAGCAGTAATGGACAGTGCAGTGCCCAGAAGAGAGGAAGAAAATGGAATTTTGACATGGGAGATAACAGATAACAAATGTGCTATTAAAATGCCAAAAGAAATTACATAATAAAACATGGAATGGCCCCTGGGAAAAGCCAGGCAATTCCGGACCGACCCATCAGGGGGCAGGAGCTCACCAGGCATGCCCATGGCTGAGGAGGAGTTTGTTATTGCATGGTTTGGTGGGTTGGAGCTTTCCTCTAGTCGTGTACAGATTTACCCCACTGAACTTGAAATGCAGCTTTCAAATTCTGTTTATACCTGCTATAGTCTTCATAAAATACCTAAACGTAATCTAAAGTGAGTCTTCTTTGCCTCACCAATGTGTGCTCCCCTTTTTCCAAGTTATCTCCACGATAAACGGATCTATATTAATGCAGTGTCATCAGCATATAAAGATGAGAAGAATGATCTATGTAGGCCATGCTTTTTTAATTTTCCCCCTACCACTAGTGAGATGCCATAATATACCTCTTCTCTTACCTTTCTGGTAATGAAAATACACAAGCAAGAATTTTAGTTCTCTCTTAACTCATTCCTAAGAAAGAAATGAAAAGTCAAGACTTAGTTGTAAACTGTAACACACATCAGAAGTCTCAAGAGCTGTGGTTGTGTCAGAGCATCTTGTTTTTCCCAGCTATAAATGTTAGGCAGCCTGTCCCATTCTAGGGCGAAATCTGTTTTCCTTAACTCACTGCAGCAAGCTGTGTCTCATGGGAATTGCAGAAACACCAGGCTGTGCCAGTCTGCTTCCAGCATCATTGTTCAGCAGCACTAACCCAGGTAGGGTGTTTTTGTTGGTCTTTCTTCTCCAATTTTTGCAGTTACGGTATGAAAAGAGCACAAATGAAAGATTATTTCAGCATTTTCAGTAGCTGGAGAGACTGTTGTCATGGAAATGGTAAAACAGCATAAGAAGTAAAATGATGAAGAACTTAAGACTTAATTAACAAGCAGTATTCAAAGCACTATTTTATTTTTAGTTGCTGCAATACTTGACTTTGGCAGAACACCTCACTTGTAAAGTAAACATTTGAGATTTTTCACGAGTAGCTTGGCCTGTAATTAACACTTAGAAGCTACACGCCAGAAGCACTCACATTTCCTTATAGACTGTCAAGAGTCATTGCAGAATCCCTTCTCACATCAGTGGATTAATCAAAGGTGGAAAGCTGGTAAATGTCTCAGCCCGTAGCTCCTTGTATGTAAAGATGTGCTGTGTGTAAAGGTGATTGTTTGGGAGAATACTATGTCTAAAGTCTGATGGCTATAGCTGTATCTTTATATATCTCAGGAATGTTCTTGGGGGCAGGACTTTATTAATTGGACTTTTTGGATAGTTGTTAGAACCATGCTTCTTCAAGTCACAGAGTACAGTCCTCTAATCTGTTGTCCGTTCAGACATGATCAGTTAAGTTTATACAGAGGGAATCTGTGATATAAGAGTAGTGGACCTATTTTAAATTTTCAATGTCATGCTCTTTATTCAGCCATTAAAAAATATGCATAGAGTTAGCATGAACTTGAGTCACTGAGGGTAGATGGCTACTAGGCCAGCATGCCCAGTTGCTCTGTAGAACATTTTAAGCCCTTCATCATAATTAGACATTGTGAGTCCCATCAAAATCCTTCTGTCTAGTATATTCTATTGACCATTAAGGTATTTCCAAGGTTGACCCACTTCACTCCCCTAAGTAGCTGGTTTGTGGGAACCTTGCTAGGTAGCTGCCAGGAGCAAAGTAGGACTTATCCTGTCTAAAACTATGTTACGCATCTGCTCTTAACCATGTCACCTTTGCTACCTGACATGTATGTATGATTTGCCATGAAGGAAGTGACAACTGAGGACTTAGTCTAGTCTACTAATTGACATAAATTTTGTGCAGGAGCTACATGAGTAAAGGTCAAATCTAGGGTATTGATACTTAATCAAGCTTTGTTTTTTTTTGTTAATAGGCAGGCCAAGAACCTATAGGCTAGGCTTTGGCTAATCTGTAGTTTATTTTATAAATGTTTTTTACTATAGCCCACTCGTCTTTAAAAAATAGCTTACTTAGTGCTGTGAGTGTTACTTTTCTCTTTCCTGCCATGGTCAGCCCTCTGACTACTGAATAAATTTCCCAGTCTTTCTCAATATCATCTATTTATATAGACTGTAGGTGTCCAGCTTACAGCCATAAAATCCCACTTCTGTTTCCTGTCTCTTGAGTAGCACAGGGATGCTAAATGGGTAACACTTCCTCTGCTTCAGAGTGAAATTTTAAAAGAAGTATGGCAATCTAAGAACCTTTCTGAGTTATCATCCTGTCCTAATGTTTTATGAACACTTCATGTGTTGCTCCTCTCTTCCAGGAGATCGACCTGGAATGCTGTGCAGTTTCAAGATATCCACTGCCTGGTCCTGTGCCTGGTGCCTGAATCCCCAAGCAGACAACTGCTTCAGCACAGGTGATCTCTCTGCAAGGCTAGCAACCCCCTCTGTCTCAGTGGGAAGGACTCATTGCGTTCATCTCCCAGCTGCTACTTGAATTACAGCTAAATTAACATAACCTGTCTTCCTTAGGCCTGACACGACGAGTTCTTGTGACCAATGTAGTGACAGGGCATCGACAGACATTTGGAACCAGCAGTGATGTGTTGGCACAACAGTTTGCCAGACAGGTAAGGAGAATATACACCCTTCATTTTTTCAGAGCAGTGCCTCATTCGTGGGCTCTTTGTTGTTTGTGATGGGGCTCCTCATGCTGTACAAAAGGGTGTGATGATAGCTACTGTTGAGTCGCTGTTCACCACAGAGCTGATGTGGTCTGTTGCTTGCACACAATTGAATAGCAGCAAAAAGATTAACTGATTACTGTGGTAACAGAGGTAATTTCTGTTAATATTACAGAGGTTAAAAGAAAACGAAGTACAAAGAGCATGGTAATAATATATTGTAAAACTTTTGGTTTTGGAAAAAAACCCTCATTTTGTTAATACTCCGTGTATTGCCTCCACCACGAAGGAGAAAATCCCCATAAAATACTAATGGACTTGTTCAGAAAGATTTAGTGAGAAGGGTGAAATTGGAAAATGAGAATTCCAGTTTCTGTTTTGCTGTTATGTTAGAATAAGTTCCTACTTATGTAGCCAAACTTTTACAGCTAAATAGTTGAGGTTTGAAGGAAACTAATGAGTCAGCTGAAAAACGTGGCAGCATGTAATAAAAATTCTGCTTCTTAATGCCTGTGTTAAAATAATTTGCCAACTGCACCGTAGAGCTCAAAAACATGACACAGATTCTGTCTGCATACCTTGTAAGATCCTTACAGATGTTACAATGTAGTAGGCTTCTTTCTCTTGGATTCTTCCAGACCCCAGTGCTTTACAATGGCTGCCGTTCAGGTGAGATTTTCAGCATTGATGTGCGTCAACGTAACCGGAAGGGACAGAGCTGGAAAGCAATTCGTCTCTTCCATGGCTCAGCAGTTACATCTGTTCACCTTATGGAAGCTGAACATTATCTTATGGCAGCAGATATGGCTGGAAAGGTATGGTTTTGTTGTGTTTAGGATATTCTGTTCCTTTTAGTGTCTAGGCAAGCACCTTTTCCCAGTCCCAAGGGCAGATACCTGTTCTTAGTATGTAGTGTGGAACTGAGTGGTAGTTCCATATATGGATCCTCTTCCACATCCACTGATTTACCATGGAATGGTTTGGGTTGGAAGGAACCTTAAAGATATTCTAATTCCAGCCGCCTGCCATGGGCAGGGATACCTTCCATGAGACCAGGTTGCTCAGAGCTTCATACAGCCTGGCCTTGAACACTTCCAGGGATGGGGCATCCACAACTTCTCTGGGCAACCTGTTCTAGTCACTCACCACCTTCACATTAAAGAGCTTCTTAATATTTAATATAAACCTGCCCTCTGTCAGTTTAAAGCCATTCCCCCTTGTCCTACCACTACATACCCTTGTAAATTGTCCCTCTCCAGTTCTCCTGTAGCCCTCTTTAGGTACTGGAAGGCTGCCTCTCTAGGCTGGACTCTCTCAGTCTGTCGTCATAGGAGAGATGCTCCAGCCCTCTGATCATCTCCACGGCCCTCTTCTGGACCTGCTCTCAGAGGTCCAACCATTAAGTGCTCTCTGCTTTAATATATCCTCTCTCAAACAATTCCTTCAACTTGCAGATAAAAATGTGGGACCTGAGGACAACAAAGTGTGTGAAGCAGTACCAAGGTCATCACAATGAATATGCTATTCTCCCTCTGCATGTAAATGAGGAGGAAGGACTTCTTACAGCAGGTGGGTTGACTCCCCCCTCCTTGTAGAGTGTGTGGCAGTGATTTTCTTATGCCTGAGAGGTGTTTCTTAGCTACAGCTGTTGGAAACTGTAAAGCTGTTAATTCCTTAAAATTCAAAAGAAAGTTAGCCTTAAACATACTGTAATATGCTATGAAAATTAAGAAATGATGTTATGCTCACCTACTGTAATCGCTCCTGTGTTAAGCGCTAACAGTTTTATCTGCTGTGTCCTGAAAAAGTCCCATTATCTTTTGTACAGTACATCTCAAGAGTAGAGCAGAAAACACTTGATTTTGACATTTAGGGAAACAACATGTAAACAAACATTCAGGTCATAACTTTATATAGAGACTAAATACCATGTATATGTTTAGTTGGTGGTTAAGTGGATAGTGCGGTGATGCACTGAAGCATTGGCATGTAAGCCAGACTCCTTGTAAACTCTCTATCCCACTCAGGTTCATTTTGAATATACTTGGTTACAGTCAGATTTTTTGAATATTATTATATTTGGGGTAGGGGGAGGAAAAGTAGCAATAAATGAAGCAAAATCCCTAAATCTTTATAGTATAGCCAAGTTTCACAAGGTCACTGTAAAGAGAGTGACCTTCTCTCCTTGGATTTGTCAATAAGTGGCAGAATAATGAGAAGATTTTTTAATTTGACTGAGTGTTTCTCCCCTTTTTTTGCTTAGGAGTTTGATAAAGACAAAAGCACTTTAAATACTGATTTATCATACCTTTAAATGCCTAACAGGAAATGTACATTTTTCCCACTTTTGCAGTATTTCTGTTTCATAAAGTATGGATA
This sequence comes from Myiotriccus ornatus, assembly GCA_036023395.1. Lineage (NCBI taxonomy): Eukaryota > Metazoa > Chordata > Aves > Passeriformes > Tyrannidae > Myiotriccus > Myiotriccus ornatus. The sequence goes on along the minus strand of JAYRBT010000177.1, from coordinate 27,556,761 downwards.
AGCACTTTGCATCTAGTGTCTGTAGAACAGTCAGGATGTTTTCCCCATAGACCTTCTGCTTCTGGGGTGATACTCTTGCAGAGCCATGTAAAGTAGTTTTTGTGTAATGTTTAATTTTGTTGTTTCCTTTCCAGTTGGTCAGGATTGCTACACCAGAATTTGGAGTCTCCAAGATGCCCATCTGCTTAGAAGCATCCCTTCTCCCCACCCATCATCCAAAGATGCCATTCCTAGTGTGGTGTTTTCTTCAAGACTTGGGGGTCACCAAGGAGTTCCTGGCTTACTCATGGCTGTCAAACAGGACCTCTACCACTTCTCCTATATCTGACACAATATTCCTCTCAGACCTGATCTACAAAGCTGGCAGTCTAGACGTGACTTCAAAATTTTTACACCAGTCACCAAGCTGTTGAGTCATTATGTGCTCTCTTGCATCTGCTTTACCCGTCTAATTCTGAACCTCCTTCAGCAGGTTCAGCAGATCTTGCTGTATAAATCTCAGACCTCTTGTAAATAAAAGCTGAATGCTGATTAACTCTGTAGGCAATGTTCAGCCTCTTTGAAATCTAACTGTAAGGTCTTTGAAGCTGGTAACTTTAAGGGTCTGTGTTGTGCTAGCTGAATTTGCTGTCAAAAGGCTGTTCTAACTTAATCCTAGTTTGGTCATAGGTAGCTGTGGTCACATCTGCCTGCGCAACTAGGCTGGCCCAGCACCATGGATTATGAGAGTGAAGCAGCTGGAGTTGAGAAGCTGATGCTTTAAGTGTTCTGGGGCTTTTTTTGGAGTACCTTTGGTCTGCGTTCTGCTACAGCTGCCTCTACTACATTAATGGTCGGAAGCAGTCCAAGGAATAACTGTTCCCTCACTCACAGTGTTGATTGTTTGAGCTGGGCCATACGAAACTTTGTCCTTTTCAGATGATGGTAGCATGCTACTGCCCTCCCACCATTCCATTTAAAAAGCAACATTCATAGAACAAAGCCCCTTTTCTGGTCCAGTAGCAAAGCCAAAATGTCCCTGTTGATTTCTCATAGTGTTTCCTAACCAAGTCCACATCCCTAACATGGAGTTTGATCAGCAGACTGGAAATGGCAGGCTTGCTCATGCAGCTATAGCTGGATACAAGCCCAGTCTGGACAGGCCCTACGCTCTTTAGGATTTGAGATCACCCATGCAAAGTCAGGGCTTTTGCACAGGCACAATTGGGCCCTCAGCTACAAAGTTGTAGCACCAGCTCCCAGTAACTGGGTGATATGATATCTGCATTTGAAAACAATTACCCTCCCAGGGAGCCTCAGATCCAGCTCCTGCCTGGTAACCACTCTGGGTTGGGCAAGACTGTCCTGCAGACAGTATCTGTAGGAAGCACTGACAGGATCAGGAACCCATGGGAGGTAAAGGCTGATGAACTAGGATGGGCTTCACAGGAAAGACACACTGCACTGAAGTTTTCCAAAATTCTTATTAAAGGCGTGCAGGAACCACCTTTTCATCCTGGGATCCACTTAGAGCATTTAGATGTACAGTTGTGATGTCAGAAATGTACTTCCCATGGGGTCCTGCCAGGTCAGCAAGTGAGACACAAACAGGCTGCACAGCCTGTCCACATGGAGGCTGTGTCCAGCTGGCTCAGGGAAGTGGCTGTGTCAGAGCAAGGCTGGGCATCTGCCTTGTGACAGCAGGCATAGGCTGAACATGCATACACAGGTAAGTGTTGCTGCTGTCCACATGTGTGACCGATTGTAGGGTGTACCTAGCACAGCACCCTTATCTGGGATACCATCTGTATCCTCATTGGAAAGGGGTTAACAGTCCTGGGCATCCTAGGAAGGAAGGGGCTTTCAAGCTCCCCGCTAAGCAATCTTGTTTCTGCCCTCAAGTAAAAACCACCCTCTTAGGCATGTTACAAAGGTTTCTAGCTATTTCATTTCTAAAGAGATACTATTACTCTTTCGAACCTAAAGCTTTTGGCCAGAGCAACTTATGCAGACGTTGCGCCCTGCCCCTTTCATCCTGATGGGCCATCAGGTTTGTTTCACCTCATACTGGTGCATATGCAGGGAAAGCTCTCACTTCTACTCCTCTTGAGCCAAGACAGTTTAAAAAGTGGGTTAGTAAACCTGTTCAATGAGCCACAAACTGTTTTTCCCAGAGGAGGGGAGTGTGAGCTGCAGCATGAGTACAGCACTGTTAACAGGCATGAGGCATTCAAGGTTGTGGCATGAGCTCCTTAAGAGTTCATCGAGGACTTGGTGGTGCAGACAATTCATCCCTCTGCATCCCTGCTACTGTCCTGAGCTCACTGAGCACACTTCAAGAGTGAAAAGGAAGCCTCACACGTGCTCTGCAATGTAAGTCCTTTGCAGGGAGATCCCCTTCACAAGCCCAACGCAAACCTGACCCTAGCCTGTGGGTTTTTGTTTCCAGTGGACTCCTCTCCCCTTCCATTTTTCAAGTGACTTTGGATAAGAGGAAATTATTCAAATACAGGTTCCAGGAAGGGTAGGCCCTATTAAAAACCCCCTCTGACCTAAAGGGCTCCACATTTATTTCTCCTGTCCTCTCACAACCTTCAGGTCTAAGCAAACTGTTCGCAGCAGTTCTTCTTGCTCACCAGCACTCCAGTGTTGTGTGTGTTGATCTCCTTTCCTTTCTTTGTATTTTTTTTACCCATTAATCTATATAGAAGACAATAGAGCAGGAAAACTCTTCTCTTGGGAGCAGTGTAAAACTTTACAGTGTGAATATATTCTATATGAAATAGCTGTTGCAAGGGTAGTCAAGATGAAAGATGAATCCCAGCAAATATTCAGAATGGTTTCCTCCCTCTCTGAGTATACATTCAAAACTCCCAAATCTTTCTTCTATCCCATTAACAGTCAACTTCTGTTTCCCCAGGGGCAGACTGAGCTGTGAACTCCTTACAGCTATGGCTCCCCTGATACATCTGGCTTTAGCGTTCCTCTGCAGAGCCTCCTTTCTCACACAAAACAAGAGTGGATGCCACTCAGTGTACTCCGTGCTGCACCTTCCTTCCACAGACATTGTTTATAAGGCATGAGGGTCTCCCGTTCTCCTAAATGGTAAGTCTTCCAGGCTCTTCCCTTTGATAACCACGAGCTTGCTTGCTTTAACCAAAAAGCTAGCTTGCTTTTTTTTTTCCTCAATTCGAGAAAATACTCCATAATTTGTTTTGATTGGTTATGTTAATTTTGGATGTTTTCTGTTGCATGCACAGTGATTAATGTACACAGCACAACTTCCACAAGCATTTGCATTGCCTTAGTTAATAATGCATACTGCAACTAAGCATCTGCTCAGAAACAAAAATGTAGTTAACCCCCATCTCACTGCAAACTCCTAATGTTACATCTGTTAACCAACTCAGAGTTCCAACATACTTTATATTCATCTTCTTGCAAGTAAACGTGTGGTTCAAACCCTTACAGGTAACAATCTACAAAGATCATGAACCTTAAAACAGAAGATCATGAATCTTAAAACAGAATTAGTTCCAAAATTTAAATTAAAATTTAAACTCTTTTCACTGCTCTTAACTACAGTAATGCCTGTTCTGCAAGAACAAGACCGTGCAACAAATATGCCCAGTTACCGTGGGAAAACACAAACTAGGAATTGTGGCAGAAAGGCATCTTACATAACTGAAGAGAGTTTCTTTCCTTCATTCCCTTTTAGGCAAAACTTGTAAAACAAAAGAAAATAATTTCCTTTCTGTCCTTTCCAGGAACAAAACGTACATACATGTCCCTGCAAACCCACTCACCCAACTAATGCTTTTGCAGCCAACACTTCTAATTAAGCCTGCAAGAGCTGTAAGAAAGGAGAAGGGAAGCAGGGCAAGAAGGGAGGCAATTTGGCTTCAGTGACAAACAGCAAGCAGCCCACAAGCAGTGGCTGAAGTACATTAAAACATCTATTTCATTATGCAGCAATATCAGGACCCCAAGGTAGTTAAAAATGAACTGCAGCACTCTTCTTCTCTGCTACAGTATCAAAAATAACCTTATTGCTTTGCCTCAGCTTCTCAGCAAGTACTGAACTAGTGGGAAACTTGAGAGGGATTGGACCTGCACTCCAAGACAGGCTGCAGCATCCCTCATCCTGCAGACAATGTCTTTGGTTCCTTTTGTTCACTGGAGCACAGCACAGAGCAGATCAGGCTCTTCTCACTGACCAAACTGCCAGTCCCTCCATCAACACAATTCTCTCAGAAGACCCAGTCTCCCCCTTGCTCTGTTCCATATATTCTGCTACTATTAGTCGACTATCTCTCAGCCCTGATGAATAAAGCTCTTTCCACATAAAACCCTTTAGGTCACATAAGGTTCTTAGACATAACAGGCAGAAAAATTTCTATTTTAACTTGAAATGTCTAAAGCAGGGAGGGGATTTGTTTCTAGGCCTTCTGTGCTGGTGTTGGTTGTCTTTCTGTTGGTCCCAATTTATTGTAGTACATGGCTTCATGGTCATTCCATCTCTACTATCCTGATGAATACTGAAACTAAGAGGTTAAAAAAATCAAGTTACTAGTCACAAATTCACACAGGCATTTTTGCATTTCTGAGTTTAATAAGGACCTATTCTAACAGGACTAGAAAATCAAGCATTTGTTGTGAGAATTCAAACCCAAACATGTACATAAACCCGAGGTGTCCCCCTTAAAGCAGTTGCTTTCAGAAGAGTTATAATCTGGCAGTGGACAATTCAGCTTTGGTCCCCAGACCTTCAGTTGTTTGCATATACTATATATACTACATATACTGTAAGCTGAATCAAGCAGTCAATGCCAACCCAAAGTACTTTCTAGACAGGAGTTCTGGGGTAAGGGACTGGGGTTGAGAGATGCTTGATCCAAGTGTTTAAAACACTTCACAAATTAGTTTAATGTTTCAAAAATGGAAGCCAAGGCACCAAGCTGACAAACCTTTTATGGTAATGTCTGAAAATATAACCAAGATCACCTGCCTTTTCTTGTTCAAACAACTTCTTTCCTATGTGCAAGCTGTGAAGCATTCCAATGCCTTCCTGACAAGTCATCATCTGTACATCGTCATACATATGCTATTGCTTCTCTACAGTGCTGCTGAAAAATTGCCTTTTAAGCAGAAGCAGAAAGATGTAACCAGCTTTTCAAAATATCAATCAGTGTTTCAAAATCTCCAGACATTCTTGAAACTAGAATTTCTGTAATGCCACAATTAAAACATTTCCTACATAAAGACTTCCATATATATATATATGTGTACATACATATATATACACACGCACCACTTGTATCTGTATATCTTTTTTTGCTTGAATTATATCCAACAAAAGTGAAGTTAAAAAGCTGAATGCACTTTAATTTTGGCTTAAGATAACTGATTAGCTGCCATTCTAATTTAGCTCTGTATTTGTCACATTACACTGTTGATTGTTAAAAACCTCATATCAAGTTTTTATTTATTTTGGCATTGCCAGGATTTCACAAATACATTTTAAGACATACTATGTGCTGAATATACATACTTGTGTAGAATATGTATGTCAACATGGCTTTACCATGAAAGAGTGCTCAGCTAAAGCAGGGGGTAGGGACAGGACCTGGATGACAAAAAACAGTTCTATCACTTGTCCAAGTCACTCTCTGTTCTCAAATTACTGGCAGGCAAAGACATATATGTTGGTGCCAAATTATATTACAGCCATCAGCGATAACTGAATGCAAGGACAATGCCACGATATCTGGCATTATAGTGACTGACATCATCAGTTGACAAATGAAACATGAAAATGAGAGGCTGCAAAATAGAGTGATATTAGCATTTAAACCTAATTGGACTGGTTATGCTGAAAGAAAAAACATGAAGGAGAAAGTCTGTATGACCAGGTGGGAAGCCAGAGTCCTGCAGTGTTAAAGCCCAGGCTCCCAAAGCAACAGGGGCATTTATGAATCTCAGCACAGTCACAGCAGACAGACAGCTGGTATAAATACAAGGGAGACCTAACATAATGATGGTGTTTATTTCCAAGAACTCTTATTGACATCGAAAGCTAGAGAGGCTTGTCATGTTTTCCAGGACACAACCAAAGGTCCAATTCACAAGGGACAGACAGGAACACAGAGGATAACTTGGCCAACCTCAGCACATGAAACCTGCAAGGAACTGGGCAGGAGAATCAATGAACAGGAAAACCAATGGCCGGGGCAGGGCGCGGGAGGGGACGGACAGGAGGGGAGTGAAAGACAAAGCAGTTTTTCTTGTGCGAGTAAGTACGCGTTAGAGCCTGCTCCTACCCTGACAACAGCTACATGTTACAGCCGTGCTGTTCTGCCATCCATTTCACCAGCTGCAAGTCTCGGGTGCAACGTGCATGGGATACACATTTAAGCCAAGATTAGCCTACAGGTTTTGGGTAGTAAGCCCAACTAAAAGTATGCACATCTATACAAAGCTCACATATATTTGCTTCACAGAATGAGAGAAAAGCCCACATCATCTACTTGAAGATGAACCTTCGTGCTGAATTGGCATACATACCCACAATGGAAATAAATCCATCAGAATAGAGCAATCATATCAGATGTTTTTTTCTGCTACAAGTCTAGGCTTGTTTTGTGGTGCTTTGGGTGAGGAATGTGTTTTTCACTGGGGCACACATCTTTGTACATCAGTTAGATCATAAGATTCTTATTTTATTCAATGTTTTCCACAGAATTCCTTGTAAGAAGAGGTGGGGACGCTGCCTGATCTGCCAGTAATCAATCTGACATAATTTTTGGCAAGAGATTTACATCAGCCAACTTCAATATGTAAATCAAAACATGCTTTTACCATGTCACATCTCAGACCAATTGAATTCATTATCCTACCAAGTAAGTGTACCAATTTTAACTTCTGAAATGTTAACATTACAGTGAACTTCAGTTGATCCAAGGGACACATTATCATCTTGACCTACTGCAACTTCATGGTAAGTAATTAATTTCTCTTCAGTATAGCACACATAGTGATATTCTAAAAATTTCCTGGGAAACAGTTGCCTCCTATTGCTGCCCTTGTAAATACTCAAGAATTTTTCACACAGGAGCTGTATTAATGTGGGACCTGTCTCATACTGCCATTATGAAACAATCACAGTTTGTGCTTTCGCAGAGCTCCAGCAACACTGCTGTTAAATTTTGACAGGTTTTCCAAAGACTCACTCTGGCTAGATGCTACCAACACCTCAGCACACAAAGCATCTCTCCTAATAGTTTAGGAATAAAACTCTCACAGGTTTCTACTCACAGTGCCACCCCCCCAAGCACAACATTCTCCCAGTATTGCTTTAGTGATATTTTTTGTCATGATTTCCATTTCCTTCATTTAAGTTTCCTGTAGAGCTTTCTGTCTACAGACATATTTTAGAGCTCTTTTGTTTATTGAATCCTAATGTGTTAATACCCAGTAGTGTTGGGCTCTGCTGAAATATGCATCTAATCCTTTTAAATAGCTAAGCCATTCATAAACCACACCGTATACCATGCACTCATAGCACCAAATAGCATCAGAAAAAATAAAGGCTATTCTGTACAGAAAACAGCAGTGAACATAAACCTTACAGATCTTTTTTTTCATTTTGGAAAACAGAGATCCTATCCCAAATATACCTCTCAACATTGTCCATAAAGAGTATCACCAAGCCTGCTGCAGTTTAGGCACCACATAAGATCTTACTTTGTTGAGAAACAGCATAAAAGATTCAGCTCCAGGATAATCAATCAGGAATGGACTCGGATACTGACAGATTGCTAAGTGATTAAGATAACATATATATTAAAAATGTTTAGACAATATTTTCTTTTTGATTGAGTCGTAATTATGGCTGTGACAAGGAAAAAAAAATCAGACAAGTTGTTGACAGATGCCAAAGATTTTATACAAGGAATGTCATGGCTGCTTTCTCTTTGTGCATTAACATGGTAGTAAAGCTACATGCATAAACAGCACACAGGGCACAGCCTACAAACCAAGAACACATTGCTCACCCATTAAAAAAATAAAAAATACTTTGAAGCACAGAATTATACTAGATGTACAGAATGTCTTTTAAAAGAGGATTTCTACCTACTCGTGCCCTCACTTGGACAACTCTCAGTTTATGGCAGACTTTTGCTTACAGAAACATGAGACAGTCCCCAGTAAACTTGGCCAGTACCGAAGGTGTCCTGGAACATCTTCTAAATCTACTTCCTCGTGTAGGCTGGATGTAGTTGCAAAGGGGCAATCACTCTGTGAATATGTTCTTTCAGAAACAAAGTGAGAACCCACTTGTTACAAGGAAAGTCAGTACGCTTGTTCAGAAGATAAAGTCCTTTATAGCAGTTAATTTAATAATACAGTCTTAAAACAGGGTGTTGGGTACTCATCTACAGAAGAGCACATTTAATAAGCTGGGGATAAAATACCACAGTTCCAGGACATTGCATTAAACTCCAGCCACTCCAAGAGGAGGCAACTTCCATGGTGAAAGAATTCATGTCTATGTAAGCCAAGAAAGGAGCATTTTAGGCAGTTTAGTCCACAATGGTCTCTTACTTTGCATAAGTGGAACCACAAATCCACAGTACATGACAGTATAAGTTAGGTTAAGTGGTGCTTTTGATAATAAACTCAGTGAATTCATTGCAGTCCTTTAATAAAAGGATGAAGTCCAGTGAGTGCCAGTTGCAAGGAGCAAAGAAGAAAGGTTCCCATTTTCCAGGTTTATTCTTAAGTTCATACGATTAGAACAAAGATGAGTCAAATCTGTGCAGTTTCTATGCAACCACATTTGAGAACACAAGAGGCTTCAGAGACTACAGGATCACTTAAAAAGTGGGGGAAAAGAAAAGTCATCACAACCCAAACAATTTAAACTTCGTATTTCAGAATTGCCTACAAAACTTGTTCTCTTCTGCTCTGGACAAAACTTTTAACTGCAATGATCTGACAGAGAAACTTGAAGAAAACCTGAGTACATGAAAACATTGTCAGGGAGAGTGAGACCCTGCTACCTTTTGATCTGGTATTAAAGTTGAAATGGCAAAATCAGAATGCTTTGCCTTGTGCCATATGATTTGCTTTACCTTTCAGAGCTCTACTGGTCTCTACCGAGGGGTCTATTTCAACTTGATACCTCTTGCACTGCAAGACCATTGCTCACACCACAGTTCAAATAAACTTGCTCATAAATCTGGGTTTAATCTTGCACGGCCAGAAGGACAGCATCTCCAGATGTAGGGCTGGTTGAATTGCCAGGTGTAAGTCATAGATCAACACTGGAGATTTCCTGGCAGCAGAGTCCAAACCTTCTTCACAGGACATCACGATCAGCAAGACATTCCAAAAGAAGAATTAGAAGGCCATAAGTCTGATCCAATATAGTAAGGAACAACACCATCCATCATTTGAACTAGGAATACTCAAAGCTTCATTAGCCAACCGTATTCTTAATATCCTGAAGTATACACAGTTGATATATATATATATATATTTTTAATTGGAATAAAATACACTGGATTTTGGTTTGCTCATTTACAAGGGAGCTCCCTCCCTTTCCCAGTTAATTTGAAATTAAAACTAGAGGCCGAACGTAAGCTCATTCCCAGCGTTTCAAGATGGATATAACACGAGAGGAGGCCAGAAACTGGAAACATGCACTCTGGCTGCAACAGGTTAAAAGGTTTAAAGGGAGACCAGATATTTTCATTTGTAACCCTGAGAACATAAGGAATTGCAAAGATCTGAAGAGGAGCCTGGGGTTAAAGGTCACCAGGCTTTTTATTGCAGTTAAAGCAAACTCGGACTGGGTGATCCCATCCACGAGAGGGAACCGCTCTGCGGTCGTGTGAGCATTCGTCACAGAATCCCTGGCCACAGGCCCGACAGTGGTGTTTGGAGAGTTTGATACTGAATTCCTTCCGGCAATTGTGGCAGTGCAGGATTTCATGGTCTGGTACCCAGTATGCAGGTCGGGCAGCATCTTTTACCAGACCTAAGGAGGAGGTGAGGTGGGGGGATGAGAAAGAGGGACAAGAAAATAATCTGTCAACATAAGCACATGAAGAATGTACTCCAGGGGAAGTACTCACACACCGCAAGTCATACCACTGCCATTAAGGGGAGGTGATCTACTGACAGAATACTTGAGTGCATCAGGTAGCCATTTAAGGCATTCTGCCATTCTCCCACATTCTGCCTCTCTTCAAAGGGACAGACTGTTTCTCCTTAAGTAGTGGCATCTTCCCTTACTCAGACTCTTCCAGAGGTTGAGATACTTGCTTTTCCCTACTTTCAGCTTCATCTGTGGCCAGAAACCCCACAGTTACCAAGCCAAATATTCAGAAATGCATGTACTGTCTAAACTGAGAAAGGGATTTATTCTGCCCTTCATGGACTCCAAGAGCAAACACCCACAAAAATGATAGCAGGACATGCTGCAGGCAAAGCAGTTGAATGACGATCTGCACAATGAGCAGGAAATCAGGTCCAACAACAGAAGATTCAAATGTGAAATGTTTGCTGACATACCTAACTGCCACTCAGCACATGAAAGAGCAGCAAAGGTTCACTGTACAAACTTACCATTAAAGATCACATTACTGATTACTTCCCCATCATTACCAACCCGGACAGCTTCAGATTCTCAGCCCTCCCCTACAGAAGTACCAAGTGCCAGGAGTATCTGAACACACTTAAAAGGCACTCAGCATCTCTGGAAGAAAACTAAACCTGATAAAATGCTTCCTAACTGGTCAGTCTTTAGGGAACGCCAAATGGCAGGTCACTGCAGTGAATGCATCAGGGAAGCATGAATTACTCACAGCTTGGTGCACACAGATTTGCATAACAGGGAGAAAAGAGAAAACGTGTGGAAAACCAAGAGGAAACATTAGGCAGAAGAGGTGGAGAGGGCTGTAGAACCCTCAACCAACAGTGGTAGCATAGCAGAGGTGCCAGCCTGTCACACAAACTCTTGACATGTCATGTCATCAGTTTGAGCACAAAAGTGTCTTTAGACAAGAAATCCACCAGAACAGAACAGAGCTCACCTAAGGGAATGTCCATGGCTGTCACCACTGCTCCAAGTGTGTTTTGCACAGCTTCCCCCACCTTCCTGGCAATAAGCGTCCCCCCTTCCTCATCTGAAGGCAGTTCAGCCACATCTGCATGACAAGAGTGAAGGGCTCAACACCTACAACCACCACAATTTCTGCCAAGTTTCAGTTAATTTATATTAACAAAAACCAGCAGCAAACCCAAAAAGGCACGTTGGAGTCCCTCCTCAGCCTTTATCTCCCACACCCCCAATCTTGGATTGCAGTTTTCATTTTAGCAATAATGACAAAATCCTAGTCTGCTGAAACAGCAGCATCCCTGCTCTGATGTTAGTGACAGTTGCTGGAAAAACAAAGTAAAGATACAATTAGAAAATAATTTTGTCAAGGGGTCAAACATCCAGTAGCTCTTTGAAAGGGTCATCTTTCTTCCAAAAAGCATTGAGCTCTTTCACTTCCCGACCAAAAACTGTATGGAAGCCCACTCTGAACAACACTGTCTAAACCCAGTGGGAATGGCTCTGATCCAGAAATCAGGGACAAAGACTCCAGGCTATTGCCCAGGGATAATTCTGTCACAGTCCACTCAGAATTACCTAACTGGATGCCCCTGTTTTCATAGCAGTTGTCACACACGCGCACTGGTGCTGGTCCCCAGCCTCGCTCAGGCACTGGACGGGTCTTGGAAGAACAGCCATCACAGAAGCCCTCTCCGCAGGCCCGGCAGTGATGCTTAGTGTCGTTATCTTTAAAAGGCGTGTTGCACTTATTACAACTCTAATCAGAACAACACAGAGAGGAAAACTGTTAGTTTCGTCTTCCTTAAGTCAAAAATAGAGAGCAGAAGCCCAGGATGCCAAGTCTCAGACTGAAATTGTGAAAAATATAGTTACACACAAGACTTGGGTCCTACCAGCCCCATAACTTTACCCTGGGGAAGTGATTCAGACAGGTAAGTGTACAGTGGTTAAGCAAATATATGGCTATGATCCCTTCATTCACAATCACAAATAAACACAACCACATCATGCAGAGCTGAATGGTGGTTGTTTGATCTTTGTGGGGGGTAAGAATTCAGAAGGCACTTTTCATTGAAGATGAGTCTGTTTCCTGCGAGACACAGGGAATCTTATCCTATTTGAACTGCTTGATGCTTTTTGCATCTGGTATGAAACCAGAGTTTAACATCTGCACCCACAAAAATAGTACTATCAACTGCAATAGTCAGATTTAACATGTAGTTTCTTTGCTTTGAAAAGCAAGTTCATGCAAGCCAGGGGTTTCTGCGATATTTCTGGGAGAGGAGCTTACAAAGACTAGGGAGAAACAGTCTCTCTAGCAGGGCTAGGCCAAGTCTCTGTTCATACTTTCTCTGGCTAAGTCAAGAATGGGAAGAAGAGAAAACATTTCAGTTTTCTCAAATTGCAGGAGAAGGGATTATTGCAGTAAAAACAAGAAGCATTTGGAATCTGCAAAGTCCTGTATTACTTAAAGGGTAAGGAAAAGGGGTTTTAGCTATAAAGAAACCTTTCTCTAGAGCAGCTGCTATTTACCAGGATCTGAGAGTTGGGTCTCCAGTAAGCTGGGGCAATCTGGTCTGTCAACCAGGAGGTCACAGCTTTTGTGGGTCCCAGGCTAAGTTCAGATACTGACTGAGCCATGAAATTCATGCCATCCAACAAACGCTGGGCTGCATTGTTGTTGTCTTTCAGAAATCCATCAGTCTGGAAAGAAACGGATATTCACTTAAGAATAAAAATAGGAGATCTTTTGGGTTCTTTAGATGCAGATGGCTGTGCAACCCATTGCTCCTCTTAAACTGGAGGGCAATCAGGAGAAAAAAATTCACCAGCCATGCTTTGAAACACGGGGGGAGGTTCATAAACACAGAGTGTTCATACACTGGCATCTTAGGCCTTTCGAGATAGCCGAAAGATGACTGGAGGCCTTGCAAAGGTCCTTTTGAAGAGCAGAGACAGGAACAGTTGTCATGAAAGCCAATCCATTTTCTCCATCGACGTCCAGAAGGACCAAATTAACATGGCTGCCCACGTACACAAAGGCTATCCAGCAACCAGACTTACCCCTGGCCAGACGTGCTCAATTTCTGTCCTCACCACAGTGTTCACAGGATCTTGGTTGCCAAACCAGTACTGCCGGCTGCGGTACACCACCCCACAGTTGGGGCACTCAATCACGTACCTGCAGAAGAGCAAGACAGGTTACCTCAGTGGTAACCTGAAAGCACTGGAGGTCCAGTGCACCAGGTAGCGTAGAGGCAACAAGAAGCAGAGAGATCTCAGCTGCAGTACTCACCCTGACCAGGCATACTTGGCAAGGCCCAGCCAAGGAGAGTCCGTGGAAGCAGAGGTTTTTGGCACCACACTGACCTCCATCCCTCGTTCATAACAGGCCTGTAACATAAAGGCTCAATTAAAACTGCATTCTTGAGAATTCAAATGTGGATCTGGCAACTGTTTGGACACCTAAGGCATATAATTAACATACAGAGGTCTCCACAGCAAAGGAGCACTCATCAGAACTGATTTAGAAACAGAGCAAAACTAGTGTTAATAATGACATCAGGGAAATATTTCTATATCAATAAAGACCATGATGGTAGACAAAAATTTCCCTGTCGCCTGCACATATCCTTCAGAAAAATTGGCTATTACCAAGCAATGGGCATAAGGAAATAGGAAGTGTAACCACATAAAAAATGTAGAAGGTCAACATTACCCAGGTTAAGAGCAGCTGGCTTCACAGTTTGGCTAGAAAAATGACACACAGCACACAGAAGTGATAACCTCTCCAAGCAAACGTACAACTCAAATGAGGATCTATTTTTTCTTGTCAAGGCCATGAGCACCTCTGACATTTTGAAAAAAAATGGAAGAAAACAGGCACATGCCTATGATATTCCTCATATGCTGGGTCATCCTTTCCTTTCTCACTCTTCATATCTTGTCCTTGTATCGCTACTAACCTTGCAAGTGTAGACTCTGTTATCATACTGGTGAGAATATCTGCATCGACTTTTGGATTCATGAGGGACTCCTTCCTTTGCATGGTTCATGCTCCTCTTACAGCCACACCTGAGTATGCAAAAGCAAACCCTGAGTTGTCACTGTTAGATACAGGACAGATGTCACCAAGATTTCACTTCTATTACTGTTCTTGCATTTATACAGATGCTGTACCCTCAAACCATTTCCAGCTGTACATACAGCAATGACAACATTTATCATTGAAAGGCAGGCTTTTCAGATGGAGGTGTAGCGACTGTTTCACATACAAAGCAGCACTACACAACAGTTCACTGCAGAAAATGATGACTGTAGCAAATTTAAATTTCAGAGAGTATTTTGGGAAGGACTAAACAAGTTTGGAAATTGACCATTAAGAAGTTAACAGTGCAGCCTTTGCAAGGAATTGCTGGAAATTCTCTAATGAACATGAGAGAAGAAACATAGCACTGTATCACATTTGAGAGGAAATGCTTCCAGAAGCATAACCAGCCATAACATCATGCTGCTATACACCTCACAGACTCAGACTACTGATTGCCATTACTGCCCTTCCAGGTTCAATCTTGGGGCTCTTCCCAGAGAGCTACATGCCAAGGTCTAATCAAATCTGGAGCTTCACTTAGACGCAGTCACTGAACACAGTGGCCATCCACGATGTATGCTTTAGGACTGTTTATACCATTTAGGTAATAAAAATGTCAGGGAAAAAACAAAGGAAATGTCAAGGGATTTATTTAGGCACTCCTTCCTTCCTGCTCCGCTTGCATTTGGGAAAAGATAATGGGCAGCACAGGTTTGTAGCCATGCACAAAAAGAGAGTAGGCAAAACCCATGCACCCAGTGGGATGCAGCAATAATAGTCATCCAATTCACATAAGAAGTACTAGCTGATGATAGGCGATGTCAGGTGTCAAGATGTCACAGAAACTTTACGTTCTATGGCTGCAGACCAGAGCAGCACTATCCTCTAGAAGAATGAGAAGCGTTTCTCATCCACTTACCCACAGCTGAGGCACACAGAGGAGCATGTGAAATATTCATCTGGAAAGAAAGAGCTGTGAGCCATCTGGTCATCAGGGATCTCCCCACTGAACCGGTCACTTAGAGCCTGTCAAACAGAAAAGAATGAACTGGTAAGGGATAGAGAGCAACGAAGACATTTTATGCAAGCTTTTGCAAGCAAAAGCATGGATTCTTCTACTGGAGGGAGAGGTAGAGAGAGTATACAGCTAACAAATAATGTCTTACTAACCTGGAGACCAAGACAATGATTGAAAACCAATGAAGAAGACAGTCTTGCACTTGTTTGAAAGTGACCTGAATACTTGTAAGATACTCTTCTCCCCTCCTGTCCCTGCTTTGAATTTTGTAGTAGAAATGGATGATTGAAGATTGCATCAACCTCTGTGCATACAATCCTTGCCCAAAATAGTAAAGCTTTTGCTAAAATGGCTTTGCATGCTCGAAATCTCACAAAGGAAACTCAGAGGATCATTTCTCATGGTGCATGAGGACACATTCTTTGCCTCTCAGCTAGAAAGTGCTGCCCTGAGCTTTCCTCTGCCCACTCAACAACTGCTCTTCTCTGGTAAAACTGCGAAACTGAGACAAAGGAATTTGTACCCTTTCCTGGAAACATCTATTCTCATATTAAATCAGTCCTTAGCCTTGGCATAATTACCTTTTCTAGTTCCTTCGGGTGTTATGACTGGGGGGGGGGGAAAAAAAAGGCAAGCACTGGAACAAAGTAAATGGTTAAAGTTTTTCTTGATGGAGATCTCTGAAGGCATGAGATCTCACTGAAACTCTTCCTACAGCTGAGGTTAATATAGTGACTGTCTGCCTTTCTCTTCCTTCCTCTCCCCTCCCAGGGTTGGGGGTGGGTGGAGTGGGTGCATCTCTGCTGTCTAACAAGGGTTGGCTGCACCAGACATGTGTGCATCTCTCTCACCACAGCTTCCCTCAGATAATATCTCTATGTAGACATTTGATTTCACATAATTTCAAGGAAATTGGCTTTACATTCTCTTTCAAACTTGACTGATACTGGACAATGAATTCAGAAGTTAGAGGAAGTGGACATAGGTCTCTAGGAAGCCTTATGTCCTCAATAAGTGAAGCAAAAAAAGTCAATTTGTCAGTAGCAATCTGAACACAGCAAACACTCTACTGGACATGAATTTAGGTATATTAGCATCTATATCTGAAACCAGGTTACTTGATTATTGCAGTAAAGTCCTAGAAATTAAACTGAAATTAACCACTCCAGCTGCCTTCCCCTTGCTGCCTGTCTGCTCCCTAACGCATATGTGCTACCCTGATATTTCCTGTGCTTCAGCTACCACAAACACAGAGTGGACGGAATTATCTGTTCCAACAGCTGTGACTAACATCAGAAAAGACTGCTAGCACTGCCTTCTTCTGCAGATATGCCCCAGCTCTGCCTGCCCCTCCCTGATGACAGCTGTGCTCTTCAGGCAAAAGAAAATACAATGTTAATCAGGTAGTGGTAGCAATACAAGCAGAAACTTGTAGAAAGACTGCAAATTTGAAGACCCCAAAACCTCTCTGACACCCTAGCAAAGTGAACCATCTAAGAAAATTACTCACTCTGAAGTAATGCATCAATTGGCTTAATCCCATCCTGTTCCCCAGCTACCAGCACATCTCCTAGCCCTTGGGTTACGCTACATTCAGGGCTAGGTGTTGCCAATTATTAAGTCCCTCCAAATCTCTTGCATTTTCTCCTCTTGTGCTGAGGTCATATTTAGGAATTTCATAAAAAACCTCCTTCTGAGCCTTCTCTTTGTAAATCACTGTCATTAAGTCCTTATTACTCACAGTCTCAGTTACTTTTTCTTTCCAGCTCAGGTTTTTGATTTTGCTTAGGTTTGCTCTTCAACTTTTCTTGACCTTTCATGGTCTTTACTAAGGTGCTTGTTTGTTTTCAAGCAAAAAAAAAAAAAAAAAAAAAAACCAACTAACCAGCCACCCAGGCTGTTAAACAAAATTATCATCTTCATGGAAGACTTGCTTTATCCAGACATCTGCAATCTGCATCACTGGTTCACATGCTCTACCTTTATGAGCTGCAACTGAGTTACTAGCAACAGTGATACAAATAAAGACTGTGACAAACTCTTCTCCACTTACTTTCAGTGCTTTGTAGATAACCCCAGGCTGTCTAGGTGACCGAGTAGTATTGTTCTCCAGCTGCTGCTCCACAGCTCGCCTAAGCCCAGAGAAATCTGTTGGAGGATTGTATGTCCTTGTTCCCTTGTAGTGAATTGAGCTGAAAGCCTCGGGAAAACAGCTTAGCTTCCGAAACCGATCCTGAATGAGCTTCTCAGGAACCTCCGAAGGATGATCTATACACAAGAGTATCAGCAAGTACATGAACAACTGGTTGTTCAAAATAATATTTAAATTGCATAATGCTTTCATATGCAATATAGTTCTAGTTTCTTTAATTAAATCTTCTAATACATCCGGAATGCAGTTATCATTATATTTTAAAGCAATAAAAAGAAACAAACTGTTTCCAAAAGCAGTCTCTGCTTTATGATTCAGAGCTTTAGATTCTAAGACCAAGTTCCTCAGGTAAAATCGAACACATCTAGGTTTCGAAACAGTTATGCAGATTAAGGAGCAATTTAGGACATAATACAAGGCAACACCATGTCAGCACACTTATTAGTTCTTCTCACCAGACCATAATTTGGTATAGCTAGCACTAGCACCTGATAAGTGGAGGACATGAACCTTACATGGACTGCTTGTTCTCCATGCCAGTACTGTAGCAAGGAAGACCAAGCTTTTATCAACCACTTGTACGTGGCAAAGCACTTTAGAGCTAGTCACATCAGGTCAGACTCCACAGAGCCAACCACATTCTTCTGCCTGCTTCCAAGTACCTGCTGTACCTGCAGGCTCTTTCTTCCCTGCCCTAAGACTATATAAACACACTTATCTCAATTATCCATTGAGACAGATATTTACAGTTTTCTGCATATCCACATGCTAAGAGGTTTCTTTCCTATTCCTACTGCGACCAGAAGTGATCATAGAAATATAATTTTTTTGCTACCCTGACTTTGCATAAAGGTGTAAAGTGTCCTCACTGGAGGCTGACCTGTTGAAACAGTAAATGTCAACAACTATATGAAACTCTGAATTGCTCATCAGTAAACTGGTACGTAAGAAAAGGAACTGCCTTGCAAGCAAGTTAAAAGTTATTAAGAAGTTACTCTAATAATAACCAGAAAGAATGTCAAGTTCTTCTACTAGCTCAAAACATCACTGGTTAGAAAAGCCAAAATGAGAATGTGGGTCAGCCAGGACTGCTGTGGTATTACACAACAGAATTCTCCTATATGTTCACAGACAGCAGGACTGAGCCTCAGCTGCTGCAGGCCAATTCATTATGGATCTTGCTTATCAAAACACCAGAAATGGACCAAATTAAGAAAGGTTTCATCATACATTTTGAAACATGAAAAAAAGTGAGAAGAAACTTAGATTCCTGCGTAGTCAAAACCAAAACATGCCGTGACTTCCACAGGACAGTGCATTTCACTCAGACATACAAATAAAATACAGAATTTAAATACAAAAAGTCAAATATTACATGAGCCAAGTTAAAAGTACTGGTGAAGAACACTGAAAGTGGTGGGAATAATAGCATGCCAAGTCTGCTCCTTCAGCCTTGCAGAGAGAGAAGTGGTGTCAAATCATCAGCTCTGTGCCACCACAAACATCATCCTCAGAATGATGTTGGTCCACAGAATTAAAAAAAGGAGAGTGACGTTCATCAGTCATTATTCTTTCTCCTCCCAGTTTCTACATAGAATTTTATCCTAATTTTATTTGCAACGGGGTAGTACACATCCTTGCCAAAATCCCAGGGTGTCTCAGTTGCATCGGGTTTGTGTGGCCAGGTTTTGGTAGCAGGGGGGCTACTGGGGTGGTTTCTGTGAGAAGTTGCTGCCCCATGTCCGGTAGAGCCAATGCCAGGCAACTCCAGGACGGACCTGCTGCTGTCTAAGCCTGGGCCAATTAGGTATAATAGTAACATCTCTGTGGTAACATATTTAAGAAGGAAAAAAAAGTTATTGTGCAGATGTAATTGCAGCCAGGGAAGAGCAGAGTGAGAACATGTGAACAACTCTGCAGACACCAAGGTCAGTGGAGAAGGAGGGGCAGGAGGTGCTCCAGGACCTGAGGCCCTGCAGCCCGTGGTGCAGACCATGGTGGAGCAGCTGTGCCCCTGCAGCCCATGGGGCATCACAGGGATGCAGAGATCCACCTGCAGCCTGTGCAGGAGACCCGCGCTGGAGTATGTGGATGCCCGAAAGAGGGCTGTTACCCTGTGGGAAACCCATGCTAGAGCAGGGTCCTGGCAAAGACCTGCTGACCCATGGACAGAAGAGCACATGCTGGAGCAGGTTTTCCTGGTAGGACTTACAACCCTGTGGGGAACACTGGAGCAGGCTGTGCCTGAAGAACTGTACCCCCTGGAAGAGTGACCCACCGTGGAGCAGTTCATGGAGAACTGTTGCCCATGTGATGGACTCACATTGGAGAAGTTCATGAAGGACTGTCTCCTATGGGAGGGACAGTCCCACGCTGGAGCAGGGGAAGGACTCCTCCCCCTGAGCAGCAGTGGGAACAACCCAGAATGGACTGACCATAACCACCATTCCCCATCTCCTTGTGCCACTTGGGGGGGAGAAGGTGGAACTTGGGAAGGAGAGAGGGGTGGGGAGAACGCGTTTTTAAGACTTATTTTACTTCTTATTATCCTGATCTAATTTTATCGGTAATAAATGCAATTAATATACCCAAGCTGAGTCTGTTTTGCCTGTGGTGGTATTTGATGAGTGATCTCTCTCTGTCCTTATCCCAACTTATGAATCTTTCATTATACTCTCTCCCCTCTCCAGTTGTGGAGGGGAGTGATAGAGTAGCTTTGGTGGGTGCCTGCCATCCAGCCAGGGTCAACCCACCATCACTTTTCACCTTCCTCTGCTATATCACCCGTAGTCATGATCTTGTATGATGTCCCCTCCTATGGCTGGCAGCACTCATGACTAGTCAGTGCTGATGTACAGCTGGCTAAGAGGATTATTCTAGCTGATCTGGAATAGTCAGATCACCAACAGGGAATGCTCTGCTAGTTCCACAACCTGGTTCTCAGACTTCAACAAGTGACAGGAAAACGCAAATCATATCTTTACACGATAGTAAAGAATGCCGAATATTCAATGCAAACTGATAACTTATAGACAGTGTTTAGCACATTGTAATTCAGTTTCTTACTGCCTACTCACCAGAGCCCAGTAGCTTGGTGTACACAGTCTCGTGAAAGATGATGACACCCGGACCCAAAGTTGACAGAGGAACATCTAGGCCACAGCGGGCTGTGGTAGCTTTTAGTTCCTTAGTGAAATGTTTTAAATAAGCCTCCGAGGCATCACCAAGAAATTTGAAGAGATCATTGTGGAGCCTGTCAGCACGAGTACGGTAGATGACAAGGTCAGAGATGGCCAGGACCTTCAGCAGCAGCCGTGTTCTCTGGCTCAGGTTCACAGTGGCCCCCAGGAGGCCCTCTGTATCAATCACCACCACCTTGCGGACAGGGTCATAGGCTGCCCAGACTCCAACTGTGCAAGACTCTTGGGCTGGAGACGTCTTGAAGACTTCCCGGCCATAGAAGAAAGTGTGGTTAAGGGTGTGAGACTTGCCATCCCCTGTGTTCCCAAAGATGGACACTACCTTTAGATGCTGGTCAGGACTGCAGTCCAGTTTCTTAATAAAGTCTTCTTCATTCCTCACCTTCCAAAACAAAAAGAGAAAAATATTATAACCATGCAATTGGAGTAGACAACACTGAAAACACAGCTGGTTTCAGGATTCATAAGATTAAAAAGAGCAATTATCTCCTCTTCAGATTTCATTATAAGTTTCTGAAGCACCAAGAAATACAAAGCAAAACATTAGAATACAGTTTTGTAAAACATACATATCAATGGCATTTACTGTTTCATCACGTAGCTGTTTCAGAAGTGATGCCTCACTGTGATTACGTGATTGGTCAAACCTCTTGTACCTCACCCCACTCCCTGAGGCAGTCCTTTCAGAGAAGGGAACACTGCTCTCTTCCAAGTCTGACAGAACAGCTACTTGGAGCATGGCAGACTTCCATACTAGCACTGGTCTCCTGGCAAGCACCAAATTCAGGGGAGTGCTTTTGTCACTTTAACTTGCTTCATTCACTGAGGCTGAGCACCTGTTCAGGGAAAAAAAATCTCCGCCATGCATCTGTGCTGCAGACTGTCCTCCTCCCATTGCTCTCCAGCTGATCAATCCTTCAGCTGGAAAGGAGAGGCAGAGGAAGGGCAGAGAAGAAGCAAAGTTGTGCACTTGAGTCAGGTGCTCAAAGCAGGTCAAACTGGCTCTCACAGAGGTGCCACAGCTACCTCAACAATTCATTTCATAATTTACTGTATTGTACTTTCATTAAAAAAAAAAAAACAAAAAAACACGCAGATACAAAACCAAAAGGGAGTAGACAGCCCTCAGCAGGTAATTTCTCTTTGACTTTGCATAGATTGACAAGTGTCATGCTATCTAGGTTAAAGAAGAGGGCATTTTTCAGATACTAGAGCAACAGGAATAGATAAACAAGCAATGAAATGGGGTTAGGGCTTTGTACAAGAGTCTGCCTTGATTTTGTTGCAGAATATGGCCTTGGCTTTCACAGGTTTTATGCTACTGGTCACAGTTGTTTAGTCCTTGCTGTTTCTTCTTCCAACAGATTTTATCCATGTATTACGTGACAGGGAAGACTATGACAGAAGCACTTCTTGTGAAGGATTGAATTCACTTTCTCCACCCCAATTCCCTCCTCAAGGAATCCCCATGAACTGAAACAATCAGGGCTTCTATCTCCTCTTGCCTACCTCTCAAGCTCTGAAGCTCTTAGCTATTTCCCCCCCTGAAGAGAATAGCTGGAAGGTCTCAGTATCCATGATCCAGAGAGGCCATGAGGTAATAAATCATTTCTTTGAACAAGCTTATTCTTAGATCAGTAAATTAGTTTCAGGCCTAGCCAGCCCCATTTGCTTTGGTCAAATCTATCAGTAGCATCTAGACTTTGAAGGAAAATAAAAAACAGCCAGTATACCAAAAACATAAAAAGTAATCAGTG
Organism: Myiotriccus ornatus; assembly: GCA_036023395.1. Classification (NCBI taxonomy): domain Eukaryota; kingdom Metazoa; phylum Chordata; class Aves; order Passeriformes; family Tyrannidae; genus Myiotriccus; species Myiotriccus ornatus. Next base: position 27,534,439 of record JAYRBT010000177.1, on the reverse strand, counting down.
TGCCAGATTGTGGTTGGGAACAGAATTCACGAGGAAAAACTGCGGGCTGTGGGGCTCCAGTAGCTAATCATGGACTCAAATCATTCAAGGCAGCCTCATAGAGTAGAAGAAAACAGGAAACCGAGAAATCAAAATGCTGTCAACAGAATCTTTCCTGGTGTCTGTGGGAGAACATGAACATACACTCAGGTTACAGGTGCACAAGAAAGGATCTGCTTTTTTGGTAGCTTTTATTATTAGCTTATCATCAGGAAGGTAGTTGAGATGACAGATGCAGTTTCTCTTGGTGTCTCTGGAGATGTCTCTGTGGTTGAAAGGAAGCTCTTGATTCATGGGATAGCTCCTTAAAACATTTACAGATTTGACAATATGTTATGCGTGCATAAGCAAAAAGGACATGATCATGTCTTCTTCAAAGGGTTTTGTTTTTAAGTCCCACCTCCCAAACTTCTAACCATAAGGGTGGCAGATCCTTTTTGCCAGAGTCAGTGGCCATGCGCTCCCTGGACAGCACAAGGAAATAGTTTTCGAACAGCTGCTTAAGTATTGGCAGCACAACTAATGACTAAAGTCTTTCGGGGAGCACTGGTTATTATTCTGGTAGCAGTTTGGGAGAGTTTGCGGAAGGAGCTGAGTCAGTAATGTCAGAAGACACAAAGGACAGTAGGGACCACAGGGATAAGAGTAGTTCTGCAATGCACTCCCACCAATAAGAGGCAGGAGTCAACTCGTGTGAAAATTGTCCTAAACTGAGCTAATGCAAGTGTCTAAACCAACAGCTTTCTTTTGCATTCAATGTACTTTAAAAACTGCTGATGCCAAAGCAACATATTGTGGAAAAAAACAGAGGTGGATTGCTGAGCCAGACAGAGGAAAAGTTGGTTCCAGTACTCTAGCAGAAAAAGTTATGCTAAATATCAAATCACCCATCCAAGGTACTGAGCTGTTCTTACCCTCTTCTGAGGTTCTAGGTTCTTTCAGGCCTCCTTTCAGGACACAACTCAGGAGTGATTCAGACAAGCAAGTTACCCAGGAGCACAAGAATGCACCAAAGTCTAGCTAGTCAAATGCTGTGTCTTACAGATCTTGGTAATGACTGAGAAAGAACTTAGACATGAAACAAGTAAATGTTTCCTAGCATGCTTTACCAATTCTCAGAAATCATATAACAAAGGACTTCCTGAGCAGCGACTGCATCTAGACGCTCATGTCTGGTAGACAACCAACACACCTATCCTCTAGGAGGTGGTCCTATCCTTTTAGAACCTTATCGCAGTTCTTGATACTTCAACATCCTTACATCCTCAAATTCCATGTTGAGGGAGAAGAAACAAAACCAAAAAACAAACTACTACAACCAAAAAAACACCTTCCCTTTGAAGTTGCATATGCTTGTACGATGATGTGTGCTCCCTGCTCTTGTGCACTAGTTGACTTTAACCAAGGCTGAGCACAGGGATGATGCTCTCAAAAAACCATTCACAACAATCCCCATAGCAGTAGTCAAATTTACTTCCCTTGAGCCAAGTTTCTTTAAGACATTTAAAGTCAGAGTGGGTGTGTACTAATCCCCATTAGGTCTGTCAAGTTCCACTTCTCCGTTCTGCTTCTCACCTCTAAAGAAATTTGTGTGGTACCACCTTCTGTTGTATATGCAAAAGGATCATGTTTCCATAAGTGTGTCCACTCCCACATTGCCCAAGAGTTCCAAATCTCTGACGTTAACAGCAGAGGGTAAACATGAAACCTTCCTTAAATTGCACAACAATGCAAATTAAGAATGAAAACTACATGTCTAACCTAAGACAACAGTCATATCTCTTCAGCCCCTTTCTATTTTGCCATTTTAGTATCAAACTCATTTATACTTTTGTTACAGCTCTTAGAAGACTCTCTTCTAAAATGAACAATTTTTACTCTATCATATGGTAGCTTTCTTTTATAGTTTTAACTACATTTCTTGTAGCAACTGCCATTCAGCTCTCCAAGCAGTTCCTTTGCCCAAACTCAGCTGAACTGAAGGTGAAGGTCTTCAACAGGAAAAAAACAGAACTTGATAGCTAAAGTCTTCCATAAGGAGGGCACAAAAACTCATACCATGTGGCTGTGGAGCACATTTAGGACTGAAGCTTCTTTATCAACCATACTTGGAAATCTATTATATCTAACATAACAAGTTTCCTAGATCTGAGCCCTAATAAAAAGTAGAACCGTTTAGAAACTGAACTGCTAAAATGAAACAAGAACTGCTAAACAAGAGAGTTCTTGTTAAGACGCAAGAATTGCTAAAATGACATTCCTGCCCATGAGTTTCTTAGTAACAATGTTACTAAAACAAGAAAGCGTTAAAAAGTTTAAGAAAAGAAAATCTAAAAAATAGTACAGTTTCCAATGACCTGTACTCCTACAACTTTAAATCTGACTCCAGGCAAAACAAACACATTCAGAGAATCACACATTTTTACAACAGTTTTCTCCTTTTAAAACTCTTTTGAAGCCTTTAGGACTTGCTAATATTCATGGCAGTGGTGCACAAAGCCAGAGCTGTGCCACTACACACCATAGCTCAAAACAAAAATCAAGAATGCTTGGCATAGTATTCATCAGAGAGCCTTCATTTGCTAGTCTTACACTGTCATTTTGACTCACATTGGTACTTTTGTTGTTGGGTTTTGAAAACTCACTCTTTGCCTGACCTCATTTTAACAGAGTATTTTTAACAAATAACGTACACTTTCCGCAATCAAGAAAGACATTATCATATAAATAATTAAATTTCTGAGTCAAGGGTTATCAGTCATGGAAACAGGCAGCCCAGGGAAGTGGCAGAGTCACCACCGCTGGAGGTACTTAAAAGATGTGTAGACATGGTGCTTAGGGACACGGTTTAGTGGTGGACTTGGCAGTGCTGAGTTAATGGCTGGACTCAATTATGTCAAAGTTCTTTTCCAATCTAAATGATTCTAAAGTTACACAACTAGCACATGACAATATCTTCAGATACACAACCACAACATCAATAAAAAGGATATAAATTTAACACTGTTTTCAATGAATGGAAATATAAGCTACAAGATTTGTAACAACACATGCAAATGTATACCAGCATAAAATTGCAAACATCTGAGACAAATCAGTCTTCACGTACAAGCAGTCAAAACAATCAAGTGGAAGAAAAGAAGTACTATTTCCCCTAAAGCATTACTTAACACTGGCATTACAAGTAATTCTACTCACAGTTCAGAAAACGCTTTAATAAGGTAATGCCTATAAGAATTCAAACTAACACCTGAAATCAAAGGGAGAAAAGGTAAAGCAAGCTAAAATAAGATCTGCAACCTTTTAAGAAGTTGTGAACTTCTAAAACACAAAACTGAGACAATATCAGGTAACTGATCTTAAGGACAGAGTATCATATCAATCATTAAACCTGGAAACAGAACAGATCAGTCAGATCTGCCCAGCTCAACACAGACCAGTTCTTTAATACACTGCTTATAAATCTGTGTTTTAACTCTAAAAAACTGAGCTCTATCCAGAGGTAGATTCACACAAAAGTCTTATGGGTGCATACCTAAACTCCCAGGTCCTACCCTTAGGTCATTAAGTCAGAATTTCAGAGTACATTGAAAACAAGAGAGAAATCTATAAAACAGATTCATTGCTTTAACTACAGCCTGTAAGACTAACCTGAGAAGAATAAGTTCCACCATAGTATAGTGCTGCTACCAAAATTCACATCTCTGCAGGGCTCCTCACAGTCACTCCTGAAAAGGAAGTGCATGAATGCAAAGAAGCAACTCAAGTGCAACAGGTTATTAAAAAAAGGAACTTGAAACTCCCTGCTTTTGCCCCAGGACAAATTTTTGTTAATATTCCCAAGTGTTTCTTGTTATCAAGTGAGAAAAAGAATTGGGTAGCTCCCTGTTAGGAAGAGAAACTCTGCTATGAAACCCGTTACACCAATAGAGTTCTGAGACAGGCCCTAAACTATAGTAGTTCAAATCCTGTTTCCTATAAGATCAGACTTATTCCAGTTGAAAGGGACCTGTAGAGGTCATTACTCCCTCTCAGCTTTTAGAGATTTCCAAACAAGAGAGAAGATTTTGATCATAAGCAGGTGCTCAAGAAGAATCAAGGCTGACTTTAAAGTCCAAGCAGCTATACTTTTCTACCTTAGGTTGCCTCCTATACCTTTTTTTATGGATGACTTCCCACAGAAAATATAATTTATGCTATTACTCAAGTCTTGAATATATAACTTAAAGTCTGTAAAGGAATTACATAGACATCTTTGATAGATAAATAGGTGCCTTTAAGTTTCTTAAAAGTTTGATGAAAATAAATAGGAAAGTAGAAAAGAAAGACTAATTCCTGAGGAAACAGCATGTTTCATGTCCACCCTGTGCAGCCTCCAAAGTACAATAGTAAGCTGAGCAGTCATACCCATAGTTGCTAGCCAGTAAGCATGCTGGCTGGTAAATGATAGCACACATACTGCCTCTTACTCAAAAGACAGAAAATATGGATAAGGATCAGATAATAGGAGGCAGACATCTCAGAAACTAGACTTCATAAATTCTACTGGTCAAAGAGTTACTTGTTACTATGTAAATGTTTCACAGTAGCTTGGGAAGTTTTCCCAAAAGGGCTGTGTCACCAGATTAGTTTATAAAATTGTGCATGGCATACCAGTAGTTACATTCTAGTATTCAGAAGTAAGTTATTAATCATTATTGCCCTCAGTAATCTCATAGACTTCAGACAAGCTGACAGTGGACACATTAGCATTTTCAGGACTGGAGTCTTACAGATACTCAAGCCCAAACTGAGGGACCTGACACCAGATGCAAGGAGGGCAAAACAGAGAAAAGGACGGACACACCACGAGGATCTAAGGTTAGATTACAACACTCCTCCTCAATTCCAGCTGGGTTTGATCTTTTTCCCATGCTGGGTATAGGTCTGGCTCAAGTAAAGGAAAGCATTTCTATTAGAGGTGTTTCCTAACCTGAAATTTTTTTCCTTCTTATTTGCCTTCACTGGGTTCTGTTGAGATTTGTTATTAGCCTTTGTACATACCTGTGACAATACTGCACCTGAATGGAATCTCTTTTTCGTCTCTTTAGCCTGTTCCTTCCCACAGCTCTGGCAAAGGAATTCAGGTTCAGTACTTTCATGGGTTTGTACAGAGCTTAACAGCATGAGTCTCAACAGGACCTACGCGTGCCTGCAATGAAGGATGGAGGATGCCCCTGTCTGAAGCCCATGTCCATCCATTACAGAACTCTTCCATAGGCAAGGAGAGAACAGTTAAATCCTGCTTAACAACCCTACCCAAGGAGAAAGATCCTATTTCAAAAGTTTTAAGACAGTGGTGGAAAAAAACTTTAGGGGATGGGAGGTAAGCCAATTTGATTGGACTCCCTCCTAATCCAAGAGGCGATACTGACTGAAATATTGCTATTACCAGATAAGTTATCCTTCTAGATGATAGCTGAGATATATGATACTGCTGAAAGCAGAAATAAGACTAGAGATCCCCCTAAACTGCTTGCTGAAAAACTACTTTTTCAAGAACTCAAACCTGATAGTCTTTGAGGTAAATGCAACTGCTGCAAAACTAACTCTAACATAACAGTGTCATCTAACTCTTAAAGGGAACAGTGAACAATGATGCACAAATCATTCTTTTGTATCCTAAGTCACTTTCAAGTTCCCCATGGATGTTAATTTCGCTAAAGAGCTACCAATCACCACCCCAAAGTCACATCTGGAGCAGCAAACCACATCCAGGTGAAAAGGCTTGTCCAGAAGACAACAAATCAGTAAGCACGTTCATTCTATAACTATTAGTCTTCCTCAATACTAAGAATAGCTGGATTACCTGTGTGGACAGTACTTTATACGACTGCCCTTGTTAAGAGAGCCATTTACAAACTTACTTGTATTACAATTCCACGCTTCCTAGAAAATAGGAACTCTGATTATTTTCCCAGTTTCAGGTTGTTTTGACAGGCAGACCAAAGGACTCAAACTTCTGCCTTTACGTGATCCTACAGCAAGGCATTAACAACCCAGGTAAAAAAAATTGAAAGTCTACTGCAACAACATCTGCAACAACTTCTAATGACCCCTGCAGCAGTGAGAAAATGGAGGAGAAGGGACAGAAGGGCTGGGGGACAGCAAGCTGACAGTTCCCTTTTTCTTTCTTGAATGTACCCTAAAGCACTTACATCCTGCTCCTTCTGGCAGCACCCAGGAGCCCAAAAGGATTCACTGGAAAAGTATAGTGCAGGAAACACTAAAACAATACTATTTAGTTCAGGAAATAAACTAAGTTCAGGAACTCCTTGAACTAAACACTGGGCAATTCCAAACTAAGCTGTTATCAACTTCTCTCATCTGTGAGATGCTCTCCTTGGCTTCCACACCTGCACTCACCTCAGCAAATGAACAAAAGAGACAGGAAGCAAGCAAAATACTCGACTTTAATTACTGCCCAAGAGTACTGCATTATGAAAAAAGTACAAGACGGGTTCCAGGGAAACGCAATATTTATATGGGGCTATGTTCAAATTAGTGAAGAGTCAGCCTAAGACTGTTAAAGGAGCTGTGTATTTGTTAAAAGGATGACTTCTCTCCTGTCCTGTAAAAATACTCTTCGAAATACTGGTATATGTCCAGTGGAAGAAAAAACACTCCTAACCAGCAACTGCTAAGTAGTTTTTCTACTAATTTATTCCAAGGGCAGAAAAACAGTGCACTTTAATGTGAGTGAACAGATAACAGACTGGGATAGGAAGAATACTGAAAAATAACAAAGTATTAAGAGAAAAATTCCTAAAGCATAGGACAGTAAACTTCCAAAAATACTTTGGCAAGGAAACTTCTCTAAAGCACAAAGAGGAAGAAAACTCATCAATAGCACAGCAACAGTATCAAGGGACAGAAATTACAAATCCTGATACAACAGATCACGCTGACCTAAAAAACTCAGATCCTTCAACATTCTTTCCTCCTCCTTTATATCCATGGCAAATATATCACTTTAGCTGTGACTCCTCAGTTTACAGAACACAGACTAAAATTCCCAGAAACTTAGAGGTCACCGTGCTACCCTAAAGCCCAAAAATATACCCACCAAAAAACATAGTCTCCCAAAAACAGATCAAGCAAGGATGTCAAAGGAACTAGCACTATTTGCTAGACAAATGCAAGCAGTAAGACTTAGGAGATCACGATCTTCTTTTAGGAGAGAAAACATACATTACCTCCCATTAACTGACAAAGAATACTTGACAAGAAATGGAATTCCTAGTGACTCTCCATTCTCTCATCCCTAGACTTTAGCTAGGCTCAAGTCAATAGGTAATAAGGAAAAAAATCACGGTACTTTCATCAGGTTTACACTGGGAGTGAGAAAAGCAAAGCAACTAGCATCCCTAAAATTATCACCATGTATGTGTAACTTTTTAACAAGAAGGGACAGAGAAGGACACATGAACTATTGCACTGTTAGCAGCTGGTTATTTAATGATTGTATAAAATGGTCTGCATTTAAACAAGGGCTACAGGTCCTTTCGTGTCATCTTAATTCACTGAAAAGCATCGTATAGATCCTGCTCTGTATTTGCTGAGGGGAAGAGCTTAAACCTTTAGGTGTCTAACCCTACAAGAAGGAATAAAAAGAACTCAAGGAATAAAAAGAACTCAAGGAATAAAAAGAACTCAAGGAATAAAAAGAACTCAAGGAATGGGGCTGGATTTAGGAAATTGAGATACCTACTGGCAAAAGAAAAAGACTCTGCAAACTGAAGAAAGGGAGCTCAGGGGAGAGGTATCTCAGGGGAGAGACAGTAATAAATGTACACTCCTTTCTCCCACATAAGATTACACTGCTTGGAATATTTTTGTGACTAGCTAGAAGAAAAACTATCTTTTCTTCTCATCTCCTTAGCAGGTCAGGCTACAAAGTCAGTACTTTTTATTTTTCGTTGAAACCCATAGATTAGGTTATTTCTTGTGACAGAGTTAGTTTCTGGTTAAAGATCTGTAAACTCTAAGGCAGATTACTAAAAACCACACATGTCCTCCCCTGTCTTCTGGGGTAGATGAAAGACTTTCTCTACTTCTATTAAGTGCATGGGCCGAGTCCTAAATTAGGGCTTTGGACAAAGTGTTATCATAGAAGCCACTAGTAACACTACAACTAAGTTCTGATCCTGTGGTAAGAACTCCCAACATCTGTTCCCCAAGATAAAAATATCAAGTTGTTGTTATGCATTGTTAAGCTCCTCTCCCCTGCCTCAGAAGTAGTAGTAAATAAAGTTCATTGTACAACGGATACATAACTCCCTGCTTTATGCTAAAGAGCTCTATTGCAAGTGTGTTGTATAAATACAAAGCAAAAATGGGTACTGTTCCAGAAACTGCATAAACATAAGTACACATAAGAGACAAAGACAGATGCAGGTGACATGGGACAGTGAGACAGTATCAGCACTTAAAACAAGTATCCTAACGTGAAGCATGTTTCTATTGTTGTACTTCACTGTGTTTTTCTTAATGCATCCACAAATACAGGGGGATTTTAAAAAATATCAGTTAATTGATTCTGTGAGTTCTTAAGAGAAGTGCCTCCTGTGTACAAGGGGCAGCAATAGTGACAGCACAATAATGCTCGCTTGAGAATCCAGCAAGTTAGAGAGAAGAAAGAAAAGATGACACCTTGACAGAGTAGATCAGGAAATTCAGTTGGGGGATTTACACACATAAAAAAAGAAGGCACACAGTTTGAGTCTAACAAGGCAAAGAGGAGACGTGGAAGATGCAAGGACAGCAGTGACAATAGCGAAGCAATTGACTGAGGAAGTAATCCCCACAATATCATTCTCAGTAGAGATGAGCAAAGAAGATAGACTATGTCAAAGCCTATTAACAAACAGATGCTGCAGTTATCAAGAACAATTTGATTGAAACCTCAACTTTCGATGGGCGACAGATAAGGCCAAAAGTTTAATACTGTGTAAAGAGAAACTGCATAATACAGCTTGAGAAAAAACACCTAGAACAGGGTCTAAACTGCAGGTGATGCCAATTTGGAAAACAGTTATGATTTGTTTTCTGATAGAAGTCAATAGGGTCTTATGAGGGGCAACAAATCCTGTAAGAATAAAGAAAAAATTTATCATGTATGTCAAGATGACTGGGGTCTAACTCACAGGAGCCATAAAGCATTGCACTGTGTGGTGTGTGAGACAGCTGGGGCAGGACTCCATGAGGAACAACCTCTCTCTCTGTTCTTCCACAGACTTGCAGTGCAAACTTGGATTTAACATCTAGCAGCATTTTCTTAGCATGAGATAGCCAACTCTTTCTGAGGTGCTCAGATATAGAGCTATTATGATGAACACGACAGAGAAGCTTGTATTTCACAGATAACGAACTTTAGCTACCATCAGTTCTCTACAAACAAGTGGTGGTCTAAAATGGGACCTTTCCTGAACTAAGTGCATTTGAACAAGCACAAGAAGTCCTCAGCTTTCTGAACGTATAGTTATGTCTGCAAAGCACAAAAAGCTTTGAGCAAGCCAGCACATCTGTGCAACATGGCACAAAGTTATGCAGATCTCAGAATTATCACAGCTGTGTCAGTGTAGCGCTGAGCCCAAACTCAGAATTCCCACCTCTCAGCTAAATGAATTTGCTCATGTACAGCTCCTTAAGGATTAATCCACTGTGCTTCTGGATCTAGAACTAGATCAGGCATTTGCTTACATGCTACAAATGTTCTTCGATTTCAGAGCTACCACCTCCAAGAAGCCAACACAAACAGTGAGGTGAAACATAACTGCTTGAGCCTAACAACTCCAAGTTCCAAAGAAAACTAGGAAAGAAATCTTTTGGCCTTGTGTCCCCATCTCACTGAACCATTTTCAAGTTAGAGATTTGTAAACAAGTATATATCTGTGATTATCTCAATGTATCATGTTTGTTCAGCAGCATAATTAGTTCTGCCTAATTTTGTATTTTTTGATAGCTTTTAACATTGCTATGGCAGAATCTAACACTGATAGCAAATCAACGCTTTCCTCTCTTATTTCCTAACTAACTCAACAATTGTCAAGTTCCAAAGGTCATTAAACAGACAGTTAAAGATAAGGATTTATCAGAATTATGGAGTCTAGTTATTTTTCTACTCAAGCTTAAAGAGACACACACCCTCAAACTCTGAACCTCCACATTTCAAGTTATTAATATTTTGGCATTTTTGGACAAAAAGTTGGTTTAAATAAAGAATATTCTAGTGATTTCTCCCCAAGTAATGACAAGCACAAATAAGTTGCATATGTGTATGTATACATATATATATATAGGTAAGTTGGCTGATCAGTATTATCAAGAGCAAAAGATGCCACACAAGATGTCTTCAAAGCTAGTTAGTCATCTGACAGGCATCTCTAAATAAAGATCCTCATGCTCACTAGCAGAAACATTACTATAATAGCAAGCACTCTTCAAATTCCAGCTGCCAGAAAATATTTTAATTGAAAACTCTCAAACTGCTTTGACACTGGCTGTGAGATGTCACATAAGTATTCAGCTGTGAGGAAGAGAAGATCACTCCAGATGGAACAGCTCAGATTCAACATCTTTATAGTGATACAAGATCATTTTTGGAAGGCTTTTTCAACCAAACCCTGTTCTGACCAAATTGCTATGATCTGTTAAAGGACCACTGCTGTCCAAATAAGGAAGTTGGCTTTATTGCCCATGACATTTAAATAGCAAATGCACTTGCTTGCAAGAGGCAGCCAAAGGTCTACCTCAATAAGGCTTACAGATTCGTAAGTATAAATATAACTTAAACCGGTACAACCACAGTTGTCACAGTTTGTGAGCAGCTTTACAAGACAGCCCTGTTCCAAGGCATTTCAGAGCTTGCTCTAGTGGCTAGATGAGGATTATTGAAAAGTCTGCATCTTAAGAGCAATAGTTGCATCTGTCACATATTACAAGGAAATGTGTGTTTGCTCAGGGCTTAGAGATACACAAACTTAGGACTGCTACTGCACGTAAAACTCAAGCACTCAGTTCATAGCCACTGGTGTCCCTCAAAGTGTGCTTTCTATGTCAGTGCACCACAAGGACTGTCATCCTTTCCTCCCTTCCCCCTTCAAAAGCCATGAGTTGGCAATCAGTACACCTGAACAGACAAAAAATGTGACCCAAGTATTTTGCAACTACTCTATACTAGGGTATAATTACTGTGTACATATATGCACACACACACTACTCTGTAGTATAGAATAGCTGTGAGATACTTAAGTCATATTTCCTTGCAATTCATGATTGGCACATTGACTAAGATAGATACAAATAACTACAATACCAAAAGTCACAATATCATCGCAATTCTTTTTACTGATGTTAGCATGAATGTGTTAAATTAGAGCAACCAGATACTGAGTCTTCAGGTGACTACACGTTTTCTTTCAGTGTCTCCTGAACAAGGTGTAATGTAAAAAAATGCCAACTGGAAGCCAGAAGACAAAGTTGAATTTTCACTTGGGTAATTAACCTGCCCCAAGACTTTCATATGTTGCTGCTTTTATATTTATAAATTATTTTTACTTTGTAAAGTGCTTATGCTCACCAAATTTAAGGGCCAACAGAAGAGTTCTTTAACTGCATATACTGAACTCTATATAGTGCCTCATGAGCACCTGTTCCTAGTCAAATAGTTTCTATAATTTTTATCAGCAGGCCTACCCCAAATTGCTGGCAATTTCTCCCTCTTTCACCAAAAGACTAGCATGTAACAGTATTTGTGACAAGTAGTATACCTTAACCATGGTGTCTGTAGGACTTGGATGGCACACTTGGGACACTTATTTTTCCTTTGCCCTATTTCTAAAAATCAGATAAATTTACTTGTGCTAAAGGATGGCAGCAAGGGGCTTTAGTCTTGCATTAGCAGTGCTTGGTACAGTGCCCTCCCCTAGTCGTACGGTATGAGATTGGCTGCCAGCACTCCCATTTGCAGGATATACTGCCTTACTGTCCATGCAATTCTGTTCAGGAATGATCAGCATCTTGCACAGACAGCTCTTATCTTAATTGTGTGTGTGTCAGTACAGTCAATTCTTCCACCAGCTTTGCTTACCAAGCCTCTTAGAGGAGGCTCTTGCCACACATAAGGTTTTAACGAACTTGACCCTTAGAGGAACTCATGAGCAATGCCACTCACTCCAAGGTGCTGTGTCTTCTTAGCCCAAGATGCTCAAGGCACTTTACTGGCCATTGTTTTGCTACCAGTGCTGCCAATTACACTTCACATACTAACCATGCATCACAGCAGCCTGTTAGATTACGATAGAAACTAAAGGATCTTGCCTGTTCAAACAAACTACACTTCTTACCTGGATCTCCTCAGTTTCATCCACCAAGAGGAAACTCACTACTTTCTCTGTCATCTTCCTTCTCTTGGTCTCCTCATCCATTCCCTCCTCCTCTTCCTGTTCTTGGGCTTTGCCAGCATGGTACACAGTAACAGGGTGCTTCCTTCTGTTCCCCCCAGCATGTGTTCTCTTCTGACACTCCACACAGAGGTTGATTTTGCACACCTGGCACCTCACTGCTGCTATTTGCCTTGAGCCCGTCATACTGGCATGCATTATGTTCCCATTGGCACCTTTGCAGGAGTCACAGTACGGGACATGGCCGGGTCTTATACGGGTCCGTTCGTGGTTCCGTAACCTTTCTGGCTGATGCAGCTCTTCTTCACAACGCTGGCACTGGAGGCTCCTGCACTCATCACACTCAAAGATTGCTTCATCTGTCCCACTGCAAACATAGCTTTCTTGGCACAGAAGTGTTGTGTTCTGTCCTTTCTCTGCAGTTTGCGTGTGGGCACTCATCTTCAGATTTCTTTAAAGCAATGTTTTTCCCTCCTGTTTCTGTTTCAAACAATGATATATGTAAAAGTCAGTTGCAAATTTAGTATTTTCATAAAGGAAAGAAACACGAGAAGCGTTGTCTGTACTTAATGTTAAATAATTAATATATATATTTATGTAAGACTCATACACTGACCTGCCTCACAGGAAGAGTCTTTTTAAGTGTTAACGAAGTTTTCTTTCTCCAAAATAAACTTACACAGCGTGGCTGGTTTCATGTATTACTATACCCAAATGCCAGTGTACATTCTTTCTCTGCTTAGCTGTCTAATGTACTTTCAGCGATGAGAAAAAAAAAGAACAGCCTGGTGTACTTCAGCAGGTACAACAAGTATTTCCCTGAAGCAGAGATCGAAGGGAGACAGCTGCTGACAGAGACAAAAAAGGCATCAGAAACACACAAGTCCATATACATGTACACACACACACACACACACACAAAAGGACCGTGTCAAGACTAGAAAATTCCTGCTTTCGCTCCACAGCTAAGCTCCTCCTTCAGAGAGTTCACAGTATTTATTTGCTGGGAATTTCCTGATGTGCTTCGCCAGATAAACAAAAATCCGCTCTATTCGTGCGCTCCTTCTAGTAACGCTGGAAGACGATCGCTACCGCGGCCAGGCTATCAGACGAGGATTTTCTCCCTCTTCCTCAGCGCCCCAAGTTGCCAGAGCAGAGCCCCGAGCCCAGCGCCCGCCGAGGGCAGCCTGCGCACCGCGCCGCCGCCTTTGTCTCGACCTGCTGCCTCCGGGCCGCGCGGGGCACCGGCCCTGGGCCGCCTCCCCTCCTCCAGCCAGCGCGGACGCCCCCGGCTCCGGCATGACCCCCTGCGCCCCCTGTGCCGGCGCCGGGCGGGCGCTGCCCCGCGGCGGCCGCACTCGTGTCTCGGCCGCCCCCGGGGGCGCCGGGCGGACCCCGCGACCCGCCCGCGGTTACGTAACGGCGGTGCCGGCCGGCGCCTCCCCCCGCCCGCGCCTACCTGGGGCTGCGCTCGGCGCCGCGCCGGCGGGGGACGGCCACGGAGCCCCCGGGTTCCTCCCGCCGAGCGGCGGCAGCGGGCGGGGAGCCGCGAACAAAGGCGGCGCGGCACGGGGCGCCGCGAGCCGGGCTATTGTTTACAAGCCGGCGGCCACCTTTCTTCCCCTTCCTCCCGCCGGCACCCGGTGACTAAGGACTCGGGTCCCGGCCGCCGCTTCCTCCTCCCCCCCGTCCCCTCCGCGCCCGGGGGGGTGTCCCGGTTCTCCTCCCCCAGGGGCCGACCATGCAGTCGGGGCGCCCGGGGGGGCTGAGCAGGGCAGGGCCGGGCAAGACCCGCGCCCCCTCCGCCTGTTCCCCTCGTTGTCAGCCGGGATCAGCTGATCGCGGGGAACTCCGGGGTTATTTTCTCACCGCGGAGACGGGAAGGCGGCGGCAGGGGCGGGGCGGCGCTGGCACGCCGGGAGCTGTAGTCGGGGGGCCGCACCGCCCCGGCCTCGCCGCCGTGGCGGCCGGTGCAGTGCCCGCGGCGGGCAGGCGGTACCCCAGGCCCTTTCCATGGCCCCGGGGTTTTCTGCTCCCCTCGTTTTGTTTTCCATCCCCGCCTCGCACCTGTCTGGGTCCCCCGAGAAGCTGCGCCGGAGGAGAGTAAATAGCCACCCGCAGGGTTTGAGAGCGAAGCTGTTTCCTCCCACTGCCTGGAGAACAACCAAGCGGCTGCTCCCAGGCGTCCAGGTTTGGCAGATAAATGGATCGCGGTGTCCACTTGGCGCCCATCTCTCATGGGTTTAAACGCAGTTTCGACAAGGAGAGCCGCCGGCCACTGTCATTGCGACCTTTTTTTATATTTTTTTCATGACAGTAGCCTCAGCCAGTGGGTGAACTGCTGCCATTTGTTTAGCTGACAGAGAATGGACGTCTGAAATAGAGGCACACACCTGCCAAAAAATGGCAGATTCGCAGTCACAAACTGGAGCTGTGGGAATGGGTTGTGGGTGCCAGACAGAAATGGTCAATGGAACTGCACGGTGAGAAAATAACCTTGGCCAGTAATGGCTCCAGTGAGCTTTTGGCTCATGGTACTGGCTGGAACAGGTACGGTTCTACAAGAAAATGATGAGTTATTTTTTCATACGCTGTACATGTATACAAAAGTATGTGATTTAGATAATATGCAACAGTATTTTTGTTGTAGCATAGCCAGTTCACTGGGAATTTCTCTTCTAAAGGAGCAAGAGTTTTTGGCTGGATGCTTGGATGCTTGGATCGAATGCTAATGGTTACCTCACCAGAGGAAGGACATGCGCTGTTTCCCTTCAGTGGACTTTACACGTTGATAACCACTGACAGGCAGCTATAAAGTGCCCCTTCTTTGGTCCCCTGCTTTGGTTATAGACAAATAATTTCAAGAGGGAGCCAAATTACATAACTGGATATCCATGTAGAAGGCAGTGGTTGCAAGTTTACCTTTTCTAAGTTGAACTACTATAATTTCAAGAAACTGAGTCAGCAGGTCTAATTACCACAAAAATGAAGCATTGGTGAAGTTCCTAACACAAGGAGTGACTGAGGCCCTCTCAGAATTCAAGTATATTGCTTAAGTATCACAGAATATTCTGAGTTGGAAGGGACCCAGAACTATCGAGTCCAACTCTGGCCCATACAAGGACCAAACCCACAACCTAGGCACAACCATATATGCACCATGCTCTAAGTACTTTTGTTCCACTAGATTCTACTATATATATTTGTGTAGGCATCTGTATGATTTCTTTCCTATGCAGTTGAGTGATGATGAATGAATGAAGGTTGGCACAGTAACTCTCTTCCCTGTTCTCTTCCATACTGTTATGATAATGTATTTTCATTCGGTATTATGCATAAAAATTAAACAAAAAGATTAACTAAATAGACTGACATCTATCAAATAAAATTTTGCTGAACTAAATGTCTTCGGAGTGGAAAAAATCCTAAAAAGTGTATATAATGAATACATATGAACTTTTTAATCTCCCAGCGCTATTCGCAAGGAGCCAAGGAATGCAATCACTGAGTCTGGCATCTACGGGATACTCCTCTAAGTGGCTCTATTTAGACTGGTAATGTGATAGAGGGAGTTATTAAAGGGTATGAGGAAGAAAAGAAGAATGTGATTGTTGATTTTGTGGTGGTAAAAAAGTACACCTGAAGGCTACTCTGTTGAAATTACAAAATGTACAAAGTAGTTATTACTTTCTGCATAAAGCCTAAACCTTCATCGCCCACTGTTTCCTACTTCTCTCTTAGTAAAACTGCAGCACTGCTCCTCCTGGAATAGGAAGAGTAGATTTAATTTCTCTTTTTAATTGCCCTCCTTATAACCATAGATTTGGTTTTGTTATATGTCAAAAATCAACTCCATCTGTTCCTTGAAAACAAATTTTACTGATTTCCATTAGAGTAACGCGGCATATACTGAAGAGAGACAAACCTGCACTGGTTAAAGCAGATAGGCAATAAGGATCCAGGATCCAGTCACTGGTCACAGTGTTATAAAGACACTATCCTTCACCACTGTGGCAGATCCTTTTCACACACAGTTCTGGAACTGTGATCCATTCACCCAGAAAACATTTACAATGTTGAAAGGCATATATATATATATATATAAAATGTTTAAAGTGCATAGTCTAGAAACAATATGACCTCTGTACCCTGAGGTGCTGCCTAACATGTTTGGGATGATCTCTGATGTTTGAAATGCAAAACAATTTGCAGACATAAAAACTACCTCTTTTCATTTTGGCCTTAATACTAAAAGCCACCTACTGCACTCTTCTTGATTGGCTTGAGCACAAAACTCTGGAGTTTGCAGCAAGGAAGTGAACAAAGTGAAGTGCGGTCAGTCTCTGGACAGGGATCTCAGCTGCATAATTGAAGGGTAAAAAGATAACATGGATAGGTTTAGTGGTAGGTAATTCTAAACTTTTATAGCAGAAAGTGGAGAGATGTGAAAGTAGCTACATTTGCTGGGTGCTTCTGATGCTATTCTTCCTTGATTAGGAGGCTATTTGGCTAAACAAAGCAGATGAATGTGTACATTAGGAAAGCCTTTGCAATGTTTCCTGTAAATACAAGCTTATTACAGCAGTGGAAACGAGTTTGTGTTTTACATTTCTGTTTCAAGCAGGCAAAAGTTTCAGTCTGAGACAAGAGCATAGAAACAGAAGACTGAAGATTTTTGTTATGCCTTTTCTCTTTTCCTTGGTTTTTCTAGATATGATATAAATTATTTTCAACATTAATAGTAGTCAGTATTGCAGTTACTAAATTTGTGTTACTTAAAGGGAGATATGCAGGCTGCTTGGAATAAGCTGTAATTAATAAAAAACAAAAAGGCTGTTTCTGATTGGGAGAAGGAATTGCATTCAAACTTGAAGTATTTCTTAAATATGCTAGTGCTAAAATATTTACCCTTACACATCATCATCTTGTAAAGCAAGGCGATGAACAGGACCTTTGTTCCAGCTCAGTTGCTGACTGTTCAGTAGCATGTATGACATCAGCCAGATAGTTTTAATCTGCTTTGCGCTGAAGAACTCAGTCTGCTTCCAATGTTTTTCTTGCTGTTACAGGTGGAAGAGATTTTGTCATTCGACTCTACTCTTTTGAGCACTTTTCCTTAAACAGGGGAAAATGTAATACAGATTTTTTTAAACAGCTTTATGCACATATATTTATTTTGTGGTCTACCTCATAATCATCTGTGAGATAGCCTTCCTTTCATTCAGTCACTTACTCTTTCCATTTGCAAATCTTTGCCATCATTGGTGTGACTCCAGCAATTACTGTCTCACATGTAATGTTGTGGGAAATTGTATATTTTAAATTGCCTTTTATTGTTGTCTAAATACTGGAAGTAGGTCAGGGAAACCAACAGTTGTAGACCGTGACTAGGCCCAACAGCACAGTGACATCTTTCTGATGAGCTTACGGCTGCCTAAGACACTAGTGTTTGCTCCTCTTGCTCTGTAAATCCTTAGGTTTTTTCAGCAGATAGAGCTTTCTATGAAAGCCAGTCATATGCTGAGCTGCATCAAAAGCAGCATGGCCAGCAGGTTGAGGGAGGGTATTCTGCCCCTCGACTCTGCTCTGGCCCCACCTGCAGTTTTCCATTCAGCTCTGGGGTCTCCAGTACAGGACAGACATTCACCTGTTGGAGCAAGTCCAGAGGAGGGCTGATCAGAGGGCTGGAGCACTTCTTCTATGAAGAAAGGCTAAGAAGAATGGGGCTGTTCACCCTGGAGAAGAGAAGGCTCCAGGGAAAAGTTACTGTAGCCTTCCAGTACCTAAAGGGTGCAAAAAAAGATGGGGACTCACTTTTTAGCAAAAACAGCTTTTTAAGCAACAGGACAGTGGTTTTAAAGGAGGGTACCTTTAGAGTAGATAAAAGGAAGATGATTTTCACAATGCCGGTGAGACAGAGATGGTTGCCCAGAGAGGTGGTGGGTGCCCCATCCCTGGAAACATTCAAGGTCAGATTGGGATGGGGCTCTGAGCAACGTGATCTAGTTGAAAATGTCCCTGCTCATTGCAGGGGGGTTGGACTAAAATGACCTTTAAGGTCCTTTTCAACCCAAGCTATTCTATGGTTCTGTATCTTTACATTTACTGGCTGTAAGACTTCTTTTGACTGTAGCTTTTTAGGCCCTTAAAATTTGCGGAACACGGCTAAAACACGTGTTCTCTCCTTATTAACAGCCTGCTAAAAGCAGGAGTAGTTACCACGCGGCTGTTCCTGTGGCGCAGCCCGTCGCGACCGGGTCGCAGCTCAGCCTGGCCCGAGAGCTTGGCCGAGCGGTCCATCAGGACTGCCAGAAAGGCGTGGAGCCGGCGACACCGCCAGTCGGCGGCTCTCCCGAGGCTTTCCAGAGCCTCCCGCCGCCCCAGCGCCGAGCGGCGCCGCCTGACCTCAACATGGCGGCGCTCGGGGCCGGGGTCACGGCCCCGCTCCGCCTGCCCTCTCCCTCCCCGCTGCCCTTCTGTCCCGCCGCTCTATGGTCGGCCGCGTTACAGCCCGGGCGCGCGGGAGGGCGCTCTGGCACGGCCGCCTCTGTGGTGGCGCGGCGCGGTGCATGCCGGGCCGCTGGCGGAAGGGGCGGGTCACATGACGGCGCGCGGCGCGGCGGCGGAGCGCGGTGTGTTCGCGGCCTAGCGCGGCCTCGGCCGGCCCAGCGCCTCCCGCGCCATCCCCGGCCCCGCTGCGCAGCGAACGGTGAGACCCGCCGGCCCGCGGGGGCACGGGGGGGGACGCGGTTTGGGGTGGGGTAGTGGGTTTCTCTGGGCGTTGGGGGTTTGG
>JAYRBT010000177.1:27484031-27515064 GCA_036023395.1 Myiotriccus ornatus | reverse complement strand
ACGGAGGGCACGCGGCCGGGGCGCCTCGGCCGCCCGCTGGGCGGAGGCGCGGCCGGGGCCGCTGGGCCGCGGCGGGCGCCCGCTGGGGCGCTGGGGAGGCGGCTCGGGCCTGGTCGGGGCGTGGAGCGGGCGAGCGGCCTCGGGGCGGTGCCTGCGGGGCCCGTTCCTTCCTCTGCCGCCGGGACGCGTGGGAGTTCCTTCCGCCGGCCCGGAGCCGGCCCAGGCGGGCGGTGCGGGAGCGGCCCCGCGGGGGGAGCCCATCGCACACCCGGGATCGGGCCCCGCGCCGAGCTTTGCCGGCGCCCCACGCCGTTCCGTACCCCGGCCAGGCCGCCTTAGGCTGTGGGTGGGATTTTTACTATTCCACGCTGGGGAAACGGCTCACGCGATGGAACGATTTTCGACGGTATCGCGACAGGGAAGTTATTGTCCTTAGTGTGGACGCGAGGGGGGTGGTGGTGATCTTAAAACACGTGTTAGGAGCTCGTGCGTAAAGGAATCAAGAGTGATTCAGCCATGTCAGTAACAGCTGTATGTGCACACTGCATGTTTTTCTCATGATATGTTTTTCCACTGTAGAAAAAGACCTTTGTCTGCCTGAAGGAAAGGAGGCTTTTGTTTAAACACAAGGAACGTCCTGAACACAAATAACTTTTTTTTTCAATAGTAATTCTTAAACGGGTTTACAGGAAGTAAAATCTCAAAAGCTGGATAGTTCTCAGTCCATTTAAATTAAAATGCAGGCGCAAGGATTTTTGTAACTTTTTTGTGTGGCAGGAAATCATTGCTTCAGGTATTGCATCAGCATTTATGGAGTTGGTCCAGAGCAAATTAAAAGGAAGAACAGGACTGTTTCTTACTTTCCCAGTAAAGGAGTGGCATTGTACAGAGTGCTTCTCTGCTTCTCTGCCTCTGAATGCCCATTCACATAAACGCTGTGATGCCACAGCCAGGTTTATGTTTTGGGAAGAGTTAATAGCCGAGTTAGAATGGAGAGTCACTTATTTGACTGGGGGTTTATATGGGTGCAGAGGCACAGAACTAGGACCTAAATCAAATATCTTAAAGTACTGATGACATACTTAATGGATCTCTAGGTAAAGGGTTTTTGGACTGAGCTTGTGGTTTCGGTAAACATGTTGCTTCTTGTGTTGCTTCTTAACAGTTTGGGATGCACTATCCCGTGGCAGTTCTTGAATACTTTCTAGATCACCTCTGAAAAACGAGCTTTAGAAAATACTGGGGTTTTCTTTCAGAAATACATATAGTTAGGAAATCTGTAATATGTTTTATCTCTCCGTATGTCTGTTGTGTTTAACATTTCAGCCTTGTTTAATCTTCAGGCAATTCTGGAGAAAACTGTAGGGTCTGAGAAAGTGGTCATTTTCCCTGAGAAAACCAGTTGGCTTGAAATAGATGATTTTTCTTTTAGGGAGCTTTTTTTTTGTGACAGGCAGTAATATAAACAGCATCTTCATTGAGTGACAAACTGTTTATTTTTAGATGTCTTAAATATCTGCACATCACATAGAGACTGATGCAAAAGTCTATTTGATAGTACCGACTTTAACAGATTGGTTTATTGCATATGGTTTTGCCAGTTGCTTCTGAAAATGCTTTTGTTGTTCAGCTGCACCTTTCATGACACAAAGCGGGTAAAATACTTTGTCATACATTAGAGGAAGTGATTATTCACTCTCTGTTGCTGTTTGAGTATTGACATTAGAATCAAATGTGAAAACATTGTACAATTCTTAATAGGAATTACTCTAATTCTTAAAAAGCATTAAGAACATTTTTATGTGTGAAAGCCCTTCTGTAGGGACATTTCAATGAAATGTAGTAATATGGACATACCAATCAAATGTCTTGGTGTAACAGCTCTTTAACTCTATGGTGTTACTAAATAGGGTAATGTTACTGTAGATGTGGATTTTTGGCAGGCACTCTTGGAATATCTAAATGTTAATAGCTTAATCAAAGCCAGACTGTAGTTCATTTAAAAAAACCCCACAATAATATTTCAAGAGAGTTTTACGCTTATCACTCCCTTATTCGTGGGGCCAACCTGCAGATGTTTTGTACAACTTCTTCTTGACTAAGTGCACAGACTTTTGGTTGTGCAGAAGAATTGTTTTGTGAAAATGTTGAAGTAAAATCGGATAAAGTGAAGTCAGGCTAGATCAGCCATACTGTCACTGCTCTTATGATACTTCATTATGTATTCTTAAAACACATGAAGTTTGTTTATGCATTAAGACTTGAGGGGTTTTACAGTTTGTTTAATATAACAACAGTAACTGTTGTAACTGTGTGTTTCATGGGGAATTAACTGTTTTGAAAATGGTGAAGATGTTTTGCAAGTTTTTAAGAAAGACTATCCTTAGGATATTAATCCTGTGATGCTGGTAGAATTATGCTGCCCTGAGATAGAATTGTCAGTTTAAAATACATTAGTTAGCAGCGATTTCTATTAAACTTACATTCTGTTTATGACATCTCTCTTCACCTCTTTATTTAAAAAGTAAAGTCGATCAATAAAACAGAAGGCTTAAAGAATATTATGGTCTAAAAAAAAATTGCTACATTAACAGTGCAGCCAGACCGGTGCAATCTCAGTCCCCTTTTATTGGGACTTTTGGGAGTCAGAGATAATAAAGAAGAACAGGGCAGCAACGTCTGAATGATGGTGACCCTTGTTTCATAGTAGTTGTGAGTTCTGTGTGGTCTCAGACAGTTGAGTCCGGCATTCAGGCCAGCCCCGTGCACTTGCTTTGCTGTAGCGTGTCAGAGCCAGTGTGCTCCTAGTGGACAGAACTCTGTCCCAACAGGGATTGCACCAAGACAGAATTAACAAGTCCCAGTGGATTTTACCAAACCTTAGAACATATATGGATAACTCTGTACTCTATTCAAGCTTCAGAAGATTGGTGCTTGGTTCCACCAGGACTGATTAACTCAGAATTGCAGTGTATGAAAGCAACTGAACTCCTTCTGGGCCAAAGTTGAACCTGAAATATTATAGCTGTATTTATGTAGCACTTCTTTAGTTAGTAGCTTGGGCTGTTTTTGAGCTGGGTCCTCGTAGAGTAAGCTTACAAAAATGGCCCAAGGCTTAATAACATTTGGACCTACTTTACTGTGTTAGCTTGGATCAAGGGTGTGCTCTTAAAGGAAGTCTCACAGTCATCATCGCTTGGGAAACTTTTGTTTCACATTGGTTTGCACTACTTCAGTGGATGAGCTAGATTCCTTTTGGAGGAAAATATATTGCGAAATGCACTCTTACATGGAAACGGGTGAACCGCTCCAAGACATGTAGTGTGGACATCACTGCCTCAACTCCATTAGTTTGGTTTAACGGACTTGCTCCTGTCGCATTGGTCTGCTTGCTGGCACAGACATAGCCTAAATTGACTGCATGCAGAGACCTGACACAAATCCATCATTTTGGGGGCTAAAGATTTCATTGTTTCAGTATTTTCAGTGACATCAGGCCAGTTGATCACTGCTTTTCTTTCTCTGGTATTTTTGTGACCACTGTAATAATTCACTCAAATTACTCTCTTGCTTAAAGAGCTGCTATGCAGCTGTCAAGAGTGCGGCTTACATTCAGTTTCACTTGAGATAATACTTCTGCAAAAATATCTCAGGACTATTTAGTTCCCTACTTACACATTTGAATAAATTGGGAAAATTTGAAGTTTGTCATATAGAATACTGAGACAACAGTGAATGTATCAGACCCTGATCAGTGAACTGTACTGGCAGAGTAGTAGGACAGTCTGCAGAGAATTTCAAGATACTGTTCCTGAGATGTCTACAAATGTATTCTACCTAGATCCAGCTTAGCATCTTTTAACTTTTCATGCTTAACTTTTGGTTTGTACTTGTTTAGAAATTTGATATCAGAGGCCTCTCTGACTGTTGGAAGAGTGTCTACATTTCCAGTATGTTCTGTAGCTCCTGACAGAAAAGAACGCGCTATGCAGTTCCCTTCATTGTTGCATCTTGGATGCATCTTCCTCTCTCATCCAGATCTCTCACTTCTCCAGTGAGCAGTTTCAATCTTGGTATCTGTTGATCTGAGGGTTTTCATAATGGAAACAGAATTAAACTGTTCTGTCTGCTGGTTTCACATTAGTAGTTACATATAGTAGTGAGAAAGAGACCAAGGCTTTCTTTAATTCTGGTGTTGATCTTCAGTGTCACAGGCAGTAGAGGTGCTAGGATCGGTCCATGCAAGAATTAAGTCAGTAACAAGGCAGCTTTCTACAGCTTTAAAAATAACTGTGCAAATATAGGGGGCGAAGGGGAAAGAACAGTGCTTCAAGTGAAATGGATTGTTGAAGCCCTACAGATAATTGTGTTTCACATCATCTAACTACAAGATTGAAAGACTAGGTTTGTTCTCTTCTTACTGCTTTGTTCCTTTTATGCAGTAAATAACAACTTTGTTGGCTGCTAAATCTTTGCTTTTTAAATTTAAATTAAAAAACCCCCAACCAACCAATTTCTCCTGTGTGCACATGTAACATCCACTGAGTACAGTATGTTTCAGCATCTTTTAATTCAACAAATTGTTTCACCTCTTAGTTCCTAGGCTTTTTTTCATTTGCTTCTCCAAAATGGTGGCTCAGATAAAGTGCTTATCAGAGTGAGAGAAGGGACTACACCTACAGGCAGCCTGGAAAATTACTTCTCCAATTGTTCTTTGTTTTACAGACCACTCCTTAACGTCTTGTGTAACTTTGATGGTATAACACTGTTGTAGCCTATTTAGAACCGTCTCAGACCCAGTAGCTTATTGCTGTACCATCTACCCTAAAACACCTTTAAATTTTGTCTGGCTGTCTATCAGCTTGCAATGTATATAAGGACTGAAAGCCTTAAATATCTTAATTTTGTGCCTTTTCTGTTGGCTTTTTTTTTTTCATGTGTAGGTTTCAAATATTGATACCAAGGCAGATAAGGGAGTTCTTTTCCTTTCCATACCATCCAAGTTTCAGATTCAAGAGTAATGTCAGCTGATGTGCACATAGTCTGAAGAGACAATAAATAGTTTTTGTAAAAATAAAATAGCATACATTTTTGCTGCCTTTCTTTGCCAATGCAGTTTTAAAAATGCAAGAATGACAGAAAGGCATATGGAGTCTAAGAGAGAGGGGAGAGTTTATGTTTCTTATATTGCATAAAATCTTTATTGAACTGTTGGAAGAATGCTTGCATTTGCTCTCTTCTTTCTTCTGCCATCTTAAATCTTTTGTCACAGGAGTGTTAATTTTTTTGCCTGGTAAGGTGTTGATAAAAGCCCTTTGAGGCCAATTAATGAATGCCACCATCACACACCTCATGTATTGGATGTAGTGGCAAGTGTGGTTTTGAATTAATTATGTGATAGGGTTATATATATGTTCTTAGATCAGAATAAGTAAGTTCAGATGTTCAGAGGTGTTACCAAATACATTTGGGTTTCTTTTTCATCTTTTCTAGTCCTCTAGATACATTTATCTCTCATAGTTGTTGCCAGAGTCCTGGGGGAATAAAATTTTCCTACGTAATTATCTTGTAATTTTTTTAGCTCTTTCAAAGTACCTACTATTATGTTAGAGTACTGATTTTACTTCTAGTATTTAGGACTGTCATTAATGGCTTGCAAATATTTGTGCAGACAGCTGTCTGGATTCTTGCGATACTGTGTCTTTGTGATTCCTATCCACATGATCCAGTGTGTTTGCAGTTCCTCTAGTGCTTCCTCACAAGGCACGTGTGAATGTACGTGTATGCTCAGCAGCAATAGCAGTGACCGACTGGGGCCAGTCTTTCTTGAAGACTTGACTCTGTAAGGTTGCCATAATAATATTGGAAGCAAGAATGCATGCCTCCTTAGTTGCATTAAGGGTGATCTTGAGGTTTTTGCTACTGGGTGGTGTCTGTTTCAGGGTCAGTAATGTGCACATAATAATAAGTATCTGAATAGCGAATGATGTTGAAACGATCTTTGCTCTCCATGGTAGCATGTTGACTCTTAGCTCGTGGGCTAATGTCCAAGTTGTGCTATAGAAGATTTGTGG
This sequence comes from Myiotriccus ornatus, assembly GCA_036023395.1. NCBI lineage: Eukaryota > Metazoa > Chordata > Aves > Passeriformes > Tyrannidae > Myiotriccus > Myiotriccus ornatus. The sequence continues at coordinate 27,508,990 of JAYRBT010000177.1, read as the reverse complement.
ACTGGGAAGTTAAAAATAGATCACAGAACCCTCTTCCAAGCTTTTAATTCTCTCTATGCTAGAATTTAGGGATCTCCTCAGCCTTGTCGTAACTACAATTCCCATTAATACTGAGCATTGGGATGTCTCAGTTATCTCTGTCATCTTGTGCTACAGTTGTATTGTCTGTGATCATTTCAACAGTGCTAACTTTCTGTATTGAAAATGTATTACAAGATTAATTTTGCTTTCAGATACTGCAAAAATAACTTTCTTTTAAAGAAACTGTACAAACTTTTAAATGCTCTTTATTGGTATGAGGAGTCAGAAACAGTTTTGTTTTTCTCTTCATTCTGAAACACTTCTCTAGAAGTGCTGTCTACTACATTTGTAGTTTAATGAGCAGCTGGGGCAAAAAGTTGAAAATAGTTGAATGTCCTTAATAAAGATTTAAAATAGTTATGGACACTTATCATTTGCACTGCTTTTGTAATTCATGTTTGGGAACTGACCGGTCCAAGTTTCTTTTTCTGTCTTTTTTGGCAGATTGTGACTGCAAGAATGTCTTTTCCACCTCATTTGAATCGCCCTCCTATGGGAATCCCGACGCTTCCCCCTGGAATCCCACCTCCACAGTTTCCTGGCTTTCCTCCACCTGTACCTCCTGGTAAGTTATATTAGTATATGGAAGTGTTGTAGAAATAAATTTCCTTTTATTATTCTGAGTTGTTTAAAAAGTTACTGATTCTTAATGTATTTCAAAACTCTGATTTGTGTACGTTGCAATTGAGTTTCTAGTTTGTCCACCGATCATGTCATGTGAGCGAGCTCCTTTTGGTCTACCAAAAGCTGTTTACTTTTGACCAGAAATGGGACCATTAGAAACAATACTGGACTTTGTCTTGGACCGTTATACAAGACTGAAACTAAGTGGTGATTTTTGTTAACGTTAGGTGTTCTAAGAGCCACTCTTTCAACAGAAGACTGTGATTTTCAGTTCCTTTCACACACTATAATAGCCTTTGAATACTCTTGGGTACACTGAGTATGTATAATGTGAAAATAGAGGAGTAACTTTCAGAGAAATCTGACTTGTTGCATTATTTTTCTCTGCTTTTTTTATGTCTCACTTTCTTTTATTCTGCGTCTTATGTACTTCCTCCACACATCTTGCAAACTTACTGTTATGTTCTTCATTCCTTCTAGTCTTCACAAAATTATTCCCATCTTTTTGTCCTTGTTCATCTGTAAGATCAGTCTCTGTTTTTTGCATTGAGGCTGTAATTTGTTGGTCTGGAACCACTGTTTTTCTGTACATTGCCCATATGGATGATGGTGACTTGAGACAGGAGGCCACAGAGTGAGTGGGAGAAAGGAATGCTTCAGATTTACCTCTTTAAAATTTGTCACAAGAGCTGCAGAAAATGTCTTCTTAAGCTGTGTTGTGCATGAGTGTTTTGTAGACAGTAAAGGCATTCAAAACCGAAATGACTGAACTACGAAAAGATTCTGCACATCCATTTATCAAGCTAATCTTTACTTGCATTTATTTTTCTAAACTTTTTTCATCAGATCTGTGAGCTATTATCTATTTTCTGCTAAGGCAGAGTTCTTGTTCAGATAGCATCCTGCCATCAGAAATTTCAGGTTAAATTTTAAAAATGTACCTCTTATCTTTACTAGCTCCAGTTTATATATACTAGTGTAAAACACCAGATACTTTAAAAAATAATTTTCTGACAAATATTTTAAAATGCCTGATAAATTTTCTGCTCCTGAACAATTTGCTGCTTAACATTTGTGACATATATCTTTTTGTTCTCTTGACTTTTTATGTAAGTAGTCTTTTGTTAGGATTAGGAATCTGAATAGTGGAGGTGTCTGGTATCGAGTGAGAATAAAATTCTTCTCTGCACACTAGAAACATGATTTGTTCACCTGTGCAGACAAAATATTTTGACATATGGAGGATATGGATCTCAGTTCTTGGTGTAAGTGCATCAGTAGAGTTGAAAATGCTTTGGAGACTTTATGAAAGTCTGCTCTGAACTTATTCCATACATAAGATCACAGTTTTAGTGGCTTAGAGTATTATCTTTCACTAGCCGTTTGGTCGAAACTCCATGTTTAACCTATAATTTTTTGAGAAGTTTCAGCTACAGTAGTTTGCTTTTATAAGAATAAAGTTAGGAAAGGTGTTTTGTTTTGCTTAAAAATATGTTTTTTAAAAACAAGAAGTTCTAGCATTTCCACATCTCAGTGTGGAAGATTTGATAAGAAGGGGATCCTCATAACTCTTTTCATCTCTGAAGATTATCCGATACCATTAAGATGTAAAAAATTCCAGTTTGAATGTCAGAAATGCTGTAGTGAGTTAGACCTGCGGTCCATGTAGGCTGATGCATTGTCTGGGCAATGGGACTACAAGGTGCTATTTTGGGTGGGCATGTACACCTACCTGCCCTCTCAGTCTGTTCCCTCATACAACTGTAGCATTAAGGATCTTAGGATATGATCTTTCATTTGTTCTTCATCTTTTTCTGGGCCTGTTGTTCATGAACACTTTGGGATTTTTTGAGCTTGCTGATACTGTCCATTTCCACTGTCACCTCTTACACCAAATTTGACAAGTTCCTTAACTGCTGCGTAAAGTGCTACTCTCTTATTTCTGTCTTTAAACTCATTACCTACTTAGTGTCCCTCTCCTGCCCCAGTTCTGATGTGGGAGTTAGGTGAATTGTGGTTTTGTACACCTTAGCCATGTTCCATGTCTTGCTTCCAAACCTCCACATTTGAAGGTCTCAGAGCGTACAGTGTTTCCTACTAAAGGAGCTGCTTCACCAGTTGAGTCGGGTAGTTACTCTTCTCAGGCTGAGGCTGGGTGGTGGTCTTATGTTGCACAGACTAGGTCTGTAGACTGTTGTCAAAGGTAAAGGTGCACCAAGCTTTTGTGTAGCAGTTAAATTATGCCTGTGGTCGGTATGTTTGGTGATGATGCCCAGTGTTTCAGTGGATTTTTTTGGCTTCTGCTGAGCATTGGGCTGATAGTTTCATAGAATTGTCAGTGATAACACCAGAATCTTTACTGAGATGTAACTTTAAAATCATTGTGATAATCATAGTTGTAATAGTTATAGGGCTGCACAATCAGAGTCTTGTCTGGGAGTAGTTGCTACAGTCTGTGAGATGCCATGGTGCATTAAAACTGAGGGCATGAGAGAGCAATACACTTTGGCCTCTCTGAGTGGCTTGGAGGGATAAGAGGTAGTATGGCTTTCACGTGAAGGGACTGAGGAAGAGGATTGAGTGCTAGAGAAAATAAATTTAAAAAATAACATAAAAAACGAAACAGGAGTGAATGAGGAGAAAGCTGAAGAGGGAGGAGACTTCTCCTGTCTGAGGAGAAGTGCTGTTTCAGGACTACACACTAGAGAAAGTGGGGGGACAAGTCCAGGAGTAGTAGGTTGTAGAAGTTTAGTTAGGTTTTTATAAATATAAGAAAATGGATAAGGGAAGGATCAAAAGGGAAAGATTGAGAGGGGAAAAAAGATGAAAGATTTTTGTAGAATGAAAAAAAAAAAGGTATCTCTACAGGCTATTTCATGAGATTGACTTCATTGTTCTTGAGTCTCAGTGTCTTTACTGGCCAAGAAGTAGTTTTGATGAAATCCATTCACTTAATATATTTAACCTCCTCTAGCAGTTGGCAAGGAAAGATAAACAGCCTTTCTTACAATCAAATATTGTCTCACATAATGGTACTTAGAGCTGCCATTGAACTTGGTACTGTGAAAGAGGGGTATCATGGTTTCATCTGATTATGTATTGTTTTAAATTAAGTGTTAGAGACTGCCAGTCAAGTATTCAGCAGGTAGGGAGCTTCTCAGTTGAGATTTTTTATGCTGTCTTTATTAAGTTATTCCATAAATAGTAGCATGAAGCTTGATGCTATTCTGTAGAGGACCTCATCCTTAAGCTATATGCAGAATTGATTGTGCTGTGTGAATTGTGTAAGTCAGGAATGGAATTACCATCTGTAGGACCTCAGCTGCTTTTGGTCTCTATTTATGGAATTCCCTGCCTGGTTCATCACTCCGCTACCTTCTAGAACAATATTGTGGTTTGAATATGATAGATTTATTTGTGACAAACAAAGTTGAAATGGTAATATGAGAAAGTAACCTGGATGCCCATGGTATGTTAGTGTACCTAGACACTGTTTGAATGGTTAAGTAATTACTAGTGGTCAGTACTATGAAATTCTTATTTGACCAAAATTGCTCTCTAGTTTGAGATATATCTGCAGTCATTTCATTTGTATTCATTAGTTATCTCAACAAGGCAGACTAAAATTAATGTCTTGTCTTTCTCAGGGACCCCTATGATTCCTGTACCAATGGGCATTATGGCTCCTGCTCCAACTGTAAGTATTATAGTGGGGATGAGATTATGGCAAAATCAAATGGAGAATAAAACTTAGTAGATGTCAACAGTATTTTTGTTTTGCTCTATTTCATCAGAATACTACTATGAAAGTAAATGCTTAATTTTAAATGCAGCTATAATGCATATTTTATGCTAATTTCTGACCTAGACAAAGTCTGAAGTAATGTCTGAAGTTAAATGCAAAGGTGAAGCGATTTTTGTTCTTGCAAGGTGTACTTGTCTCAAATACACTGGTTTAGGCTTTGCCTCTGGGTCGTGTGTACATGCAGTACAGCTAAATCAGTGAGATGCCAGGTCTCTTGCCCTTGAGTTGGTTGCCCTAACATAGTGCCCTGGGGGATCGCCTCACCCAGGTTTATAAGGCCATCACGCAGCACTGCTCAGTTGCCCAAAAGCATGTGCTTTGACAAGCTTACACATAAGCTTGCTTTCTCCATCTTGCAAGGAAAGGAATAGTTGCATGTAATACTCATCTGTGGAAGAGCATAATGAAAGGTCTCTGTCTGTTTTAGTAATTTCTAGTTTGGAGGTTTATGATTTTGGGGTGGAAAAAAAGCGCTCTTTAAAATATAAAGGTTACTTCTTGGCTTCAAGGTGAATTACCATTTCTGCAATTTTGCGGAAGTGAAATCTCCCCAAAATACAGATTGTTCTGGGATGTTTTTTGATAGCTTGTATTATCTCCTACTGGAAGATATGTTCATGGTAACCAATCTATTTAAGACAAGGATACTGGAACAAATGAATTATTTAGTTTTGTGAATAAAGTAATTTTTATTAAGTGACACCTGTAGAAGGGTATTTTGAGAAAATAGACTCAGTGCAAATGTACCGTTAAATCCTAGGGGGGGAGGGAGAGAAGTGCAGCAAAATGGAGCAGATGACGTGCCTATCTCTGTACAGTTATTTTACAGATGTTTGCTCCTTAACCCAAAGAGGCTTTGGGTAGTGTATTGATTAAATAAAGCAGTAGTGTTTATTCAGTGCGTGAAAACTTGAAGACCTGTACTGTGTCCGTTGAAGCCTTTGAGTCAGAACTACTTTTCTATTTGCAGCTTGCTTTTTACACTGTTAGGTAAGGTAATTCAACTTCCCAGTGACTCAAATGTTGCAAATTAGTTATTTGCGTAAGAAATAATACCTAACATTACTGTATGCTCATCTTGAGACCTTCCAGTAGCTATTTTCAGATACGCCTTTTGTTTTCTGTCTTTGCCAGAAAATGGCAATTTTTTTTTTAATGTTGTTTAAAGTGTTAAGGCCTAAACTGCTTATTGGTGTCTTACTCTGTAAGCCTAACTAAGGTTCATATGAAAATTTAATTTTCAAATAAATGTGCATGCCCAAGTCTTTTGTCTTATGGATTTAAATAAAGAAACAAAGCAATCCAACGCTTTATTTTACCATCTTTTCTTCTCTTCCTAGGTATTAGTTCCTACCACAGTGTCTATGGTTGGAAAGCATTTGGGAGTCAGAAAAGACCATCCTGGCTTAAAGAACAAAGAAAACGATGAAAACTGTGGTCCCACTACCACCGTTTTTGTAGGCAACATTTCTGAGAAGGCCTCAGACATGCTCATACGGCAGCTTCTAGCAGTAAGTACAGTGGACTGCTTGTAAGGCTGATGAATGAGGTAATGACCCTCAAGCAGTGTGTTGTATATGTACTAAAAGCAGAGCTATTCCCGGTCACTGGAATAGCAGTCCACTATGCTCGAGCTGAAAGTCAGTAAGCGAAGAGTACAGATTTTTTATGCTGTAGATGTCTTTGAACATAGACCTATTTTTTTTTTTGTAGTGTTTACCCTTTTTAATTTTGTCATATTTGCAAAAAAGCTTTTGTAATGTTTTGAATATAAAATAATATTTAATAATGTTTATTTTTAATGCAGAAATGTGGCTTGGTTTTGAGTTGGAAGAGAGTGCAAGGGGCATCTGGAAAACTTCAAGGTAACTGTTCATACTTTTCAAAATCTCTAGACAGACAGACTCTTGTTTTTATTACCTTGGTGGCATTTTAAAGATCTTGACACATTGCTATTCTTAATAATTTTACATTTTAAGATACTGTATATGATAGATAACTGCTAAATACTTTGTATTAGTGAACTAGTATTTTCTGGAATCGGGAGAGAATGAAAAAAATAAAACTGAGAATGATTAAATGGGAAAATGTTGAGAGCCTAATTTTGCCCACCTTTCTGTTCTGAGACTAAATGAGGAGGTTGTAAACCATCCCTGAGGAAGGTTTGCCACTTTTGACTTTGGAGTCTATTGTTGCAACATTGTTACTAGTCACTTCAAATAATGTGTATTGTCCTTCTCTCTTAAGGAGGTTTTCCTGATGTAAAGTTAACCTTCCCCCTTGTCAAATTGAACTGATTTATTTTTTCTTGTGGCCTTTCTCCAGTAGATATGGGAAACAAGTTTGGTTACTATTTTTTGCTGTTAGTGTTTTAATATCTTCCTAGTTTTGTTTTTTTTTTTCCTTTTAAGGGTGTAATTTAGTTCCTTCAGCTTTTTTTTAATATATCAAACTTAATTTATTTTGCTCTCATAAAATGCTTTTCTGATTTAAAACTTTCTGTAACTGTCGTAAGAGACCTAGTTTGAAATACCCGTCCCTCTAGGTTAACGGGGAGCTGTTGATTGATGCCCTTAGTCTTTAGACAATTGCAAATCCACCTGAGGTGCCCTATGTACATCATGTAAAATGCATTTCTATGTCAAAGGACAATTGTCTTCGATGTACAGACACAATCATAGAATAGTTTGAGTTGGAAGGGGGGACCTTTTAAAGTTCATCTAGTCCAAACCCCCTTCAATGAGCAAGAAGATCTTCAACTACATCAGGTTGCTCAGAGCCCCATCCAAACTGACCTTGGAAGTTTCCAGGGATGGGACACCTACAATGTGTGTATTGCTTTCGCTTTATTTACTGCACCATTAGTTACATCAAAGATTAATGCAGTAAGTGAATTTTCTGAGTTACGATGTGTACTCCTAGTTTTTAAAAAGGGAGTGCCTATATGTTCCAAGTTTATTGATTCAAAACACTTTTTTTACCCAGAGTAAATTACCTGAAGAGCTTTAACACTTTTACTTTTCATTTTAATCATCCATTTCAGCCTTTGGATTTTGTGAGTACAAAGAACCAGATTCCACACTACGAGCATTGAGACTGCTCCATGACCTCCAGATTGGAGAGAAGAAGCTGCTAGTCAAAGTTGATGCAAAGACAAAGGCTCAGCTAGATGAATGGAAAGCAAAGAAAAAGGCATCTAATGGGGTACGTGTATAAATGTGTTATTTACATTCTTTTGGTAGGGTGTCAATGTAACATACTGGATCAGATTTCAGGCATGTTTCTTAGTTTCTACTCTTGTCTCTGCCCTTAATTCATTTTAGGATTTTGCCAGAATCACATTAATGAGTCTGAAGATATGTTGAAAGGCAGAGAATTGTAAGCTCTTAATTTCATAGTATTCAAACTTACCTGTAAACTACAACTGCATCTCTAGAATTAATTCTGAAATTCATTCTAAAGTGCTGTACCTTATGATTCCATTGCTTCATTTTTGTTTAGAAACTCTTGAAAGTGTATAAACTCTAGAAGTGGTTGTTACTGTGTCAGTCTGTAAATAGGATGTCTGAAGAGAATTGAAGTTTCTTTCCCCTTCACTGATGATCTTCTAGAACAAATCATCAAGAAGGAAAAGAAGTAGATCATTCAGTACCATTCCTTCTAGAGCTTTGGATCTCCTAGGGAATAATTGCAGATATTGGGTATTTTGTATTCTTGTGAGATACAAAGGTAGTTAATTGACAAATTTGCAATAATTCTGTTTCTTTGCTAAAATAATACATTTCACACCACAATGAAGTTGTTGAGCTCGATCTGTAACAGTTTTAAAGTTTTGCATGTGCCTTAAAATAGCTCTTAAAACAATTTTTTTCTGTAAAATGAAAGTGAGAAGAGGCTTTTGTTTAGAAAACTAAAAATACTAATCGCACTATAGCAGGTAAATTTTTAAAATTCCGGTTTGGAATGTTTCTTAAATGTATGTAGAATATAGTGGAAACACAAGTACTTTTATTTCATATTATTTAAGCAGAACTAGAGGCGTAATGATGACTTGAAGTACTTGATGTATCTTTGACTGCATTCCCAGTGTGTGGGTTTGAATGCAGTGGATTAGTAAAGCAGGGTGTGAACTTCATGGGCTTTGAATGGAGTACCGTACTAGCTGTTAACCTGGGTAAGGGTCTGATTTGTTTGCCCCTTTCATTCCATATTTCCTTGTTTCGTGTTGGCATCACCTGTGATACTGTGCTTCACAGCTGATGTTGTAAACAAGCTTAAAATATCTATGAAGTTCTTGTAAATCTCGTGAATTTTGTTTTCTGTGAGCCCCCCTGTGGGTTACAGTCAGTTCTGGGGGATTGATTGTAATGAAGTGGAGGGTACTGTTTACGGCTTCGCTGAAGACAATGGTATGAACCCATTCGGTTGAACTGTACAGTGAGATTAGCTCCATGTTTTTTGTTATTTTTTTTCGGTTTCTTTGGTTTTTTGCCCTTTTTTTGTGGTGGTGCAGAGAAAGTCTGTGAAGTGCCGAGGAGTACTGATGAAGTGTATTGTAATGAAACTGCTTGCAATATCTGCTTCATACCATCATTGGTGTGCTGGTGCCACTTGGATCCAAAAGTTGCAACTTTTTTCTTTAATATTTTTAATTAAGAAATCAAACATGTACACTACAACACAAATTCATGTAGACACACACCAAGCAAATCTTTATGTAATTAGTTCCTCTCCCTGATCACTTCTTCTCCCTGGACCTCTTCAATTCCACACCCTGTCACTGCCTTCTAGCTCTTTTCAGCCTGCTCCTCCTTCGCCTGGCACCTTCTTGAGCTCCAACTGAATCCTCCCTTCCCCCTCATTCTTAGCTGCTGCTCCATCAGACCCTTCCCTTCCCCTCACTCCACCCACCACCTATCGTTTGACGGGATACCCAGCTGGACTCTCAGGTGAGATTCCATTTTTCTAAAAGATTGAGGGGATCAAGAGGTGGGCTACCTTGCTCAGTATCCAGATCATCGTTCTACCGTTTCATGTAACCTTCAGTGAAAGGCACTTCTTTGTGTTCCTTTTCCTCCCTACAAGGTCGAAAGGGGCAAAAAGATGAGGAACTGCAAAGTACTTGATCAACAGTAATTTAGAAAAAGGGTTTGTTGTGCAAGGAATGTTTTCCCTAATGATGTTTCTTTAATATAGTTCTCCTGTTACAGGTTGCAGCTTGAAAGTTGTAGGTAGGCATTTGTATTGCATGACCCTTAAGTAAAAGGCCTTGAGGAACTGCTGTTGAAATGACTTGAAGTTCTGGAATATACAAGGCAAAACTTTTGATCAAGAGCTGCAACTATAGTGGTTGCCTTTCTGGGAGTGTGCCTGCGCTGACTCTTTTCCTGTCTATTGCCTTAATCACCATTTTTCTGTTCCGTTTTATTATGCGATCCTACACTTGCTCTCTGCAGCCATTCCACGTGTAACTGTGTGGTACATATGGTATTGCCAGTGTGAAAAGACCTGACTGAAATAATGCAATTGATAACTACTTGTAGGTGGTTTGATTTTTGTGTGGTGGTTTGTTTGGGGATGTTTGTCTTTTTTTGGTTTGGGATTTTTGGTTTTTGTAGTAAATACTGTATGGGCATAAATGTTGATGATCAAAGGTGAACTTCTGATAAAGCTGCTGTTATACTCAGTGTCTTGATTCCTGTTACTTTGCCGTTTTTCCTTAGAACTCCAGACCAGAGACGACAAATGAGGATGATGAAGCACTGGATGAGGAAACAAAGAGAAGAGATCAGATAATTAAAGGGGCCATTGAAGTCTTAATACGAGAATATTCCAGCGAGCTCAATGCCCCCTCCCAGGAATCTGACTCTCACCCCAGGAAGAAGAAAAAGGAAAAGAAGGAGGACGTATGTGTTTTGATTTTGGACAAAACAGATTTTTTTTCTTCAACTCACCTTTATATAATGGCCAAACCTTGTGCAAATACTTTAAACCTAAACTTCTGATGAGAAAACACATCAACAACCATTGATGTCAGCAGCAGTTTTTTGGTTTTGTTTTTTTTTTTTAAGCTGAAAGCTAGTCAGTTATAGATACCATCCACTCAGGATGGTTTAGGCATCTAAGCACCTAGACTTCTTGGAACAACAGGTTTGAATCTGGGCAGGACTGAACCAACCTTTCATCCCTCTGAAGGTGGAAATACTGAATTTAGTACAGTTTAATCTGTATGTGCATGTAGATGTTCAGATGAGAACTTAAAAAACAACTGTAAAGAGTTTCTGCATACCATCCATTTCCAATGAAAGATGCCAGGAATTTGGTAGTTTTTGACAAAATTCTTCTCTCTGCTTATATAGTATGCATTTTGTAGTGTGCCTTGATCCAACTGGTTGCAACTGTCTACCCAAGTGTGGAAGCACTTCATTAGTTTTACATGTGTATACCTTACAAACCTTGAAGGGATCCTTCAGGGATGAAAGGCACATTGTAGTCTTCCTGCCTTACAAAACCACGTCTCAATTTGGCTAGCATTTGATTAGCTGGCTTTTATATCTTGTGCAATGCAAAAAAAATATGTTAAGCAGGAATGAATGTTCTGGTTTAGACCTGCCTCTGTGAATGACCTTTTTATGGATTAAAACAAACTGGAGAAAGGGGAATAAGAATAAGCAAACTCAGACTTAGCTTTTCCAGCAAAGTTTCTAACCATGGGAAAATGGGCTTTCACACCTACCATTCGGCACCTAATATGAAAGAGATTGGAAAATGGTTTGATCAAGATTTTTACACATTTAAGTCTTCTGCAAAGTACCTATTCCAAGGCAATAATGCAGTTTCAAATGCTTATGGAGTTTAAGCATGGTGCAAGAAGTAACATCTCCCTCAAGGAGCAAGTGTATCTTCCCACAACATTGTTAGTCATGGCCAACCTGAGGTATAAAAGTGCTGAGCTGAGAATTTGTTTTTCTTTCCTCTCCCTCCCTTTGGGAGAAGACGTTTTCTTGGATGAGAATTTGCAAATGAGTAATGAGTCACTGTTTAATGCTGTCAGCTGTATTTTTTTGTTACGAGCACTGTTACAATGTTTGTTGTCCTGTGGGTAAATATATATATATATATGGCCATGAACAATGTCAGGTAGTTAAACGTTGTAAGGGACCATTGCAGTCACTGAAGAGCTGGATGCTGACTATGTCCCTGGGACAGAGTGATATTCTGTTAGCTCTGTGTTGTGTAGAATTTTACCAATATGAGCTAGTCAAGTAGGCAAATAAGTTCTTTTAAAATACACAGCACTTGTTGGTTGAAATTGCATCCCATCATCCCTCCCATACTGGGAAGGAGGAAAAGAAACTTGGAAATTGCCATCTTTGGCCTGTGTGGATAGAGGTGGGAGTGAAGAGATGGTACTAGCTTGTTGCTCTTATCTGTAAAAGAGAGTGGAGAGAAAGACTGTTGAGGGTGGGGGGGAAAGGGAAGATGGATGCAGATATATTGGGGGGGCAGGGGGAGGGTGTGGAAACTTGCCAGCCTCGGGGCTGTTGTCCCCTGAAGAGCTTGGTATGAAGAAGACTGTGCTATCAATCCGCTGGTGTTAGCAGCAGAAGCTGTTAGTTCTTCTGGATAAAGGCATGACTGATGTGGGGGAGTTGAAAATGTGTGCGGGGAACTGAGAGTGAGTGGAATCTGGTTTTCAATTTCAAGCACGGGGGAACCTCGCTAATTCGCACTAACTAAGTTAGCAGGTGCAATCTACCAAATTTTGCGAATTAGCGAGTAAATAAAATCAAGACATGCAATATTTATTTTGGCAAGTGTAGCTTAGCCTTGTTTATGATGGTACCATAGCGTACTAATATCCTGTAGTACACTTGTAATTCAGTGAAGTCTTACTAACATGAGACATCACTATGTGTTTTAAAGTAGTTCAGCGAAGGTAGAATTAGCGAGGTTCTTCTGTAACTTTATTGAATCAAAGAAATGAGATCACAGCAATACAATATTGCTTTGTAGTACAAACATACAAAACATTGTTTTTCAGAGTAGTGTGCAATCTATTTTTAAAAAAAAAAATCTCCGTGGATTTTTCCGCAGATTTTCCGCAGATTTCCAGTGGCCCCACTGATACCTTATCCACTCATCACCAAGGTTCGTTTACATTGTAGGCTTTGACAATGACTATGTTTACTGCTAGTTGCCAGATTTGTGACTCTTGTCCATCTGATTTTTTTTTTTTTTTTCACTCATTAACATCAGACTGTCAGGTTTGGTACTGCAGAAGGACTTTATTTATCTCTTGCAAGACTGGTTGAAAACTTCTAACCTGCGGCTTTTCTCTTGTTCTCCTGTGTCTGTATAGATGGCTCTTAATGCTTTTACTCCTGTCCCCCTTGTTTTTTAGGAGGATATAAATGCTATAGAAATGGAGGAAGACAAAAGAGACCTGATATCAAGAGAGATCAGTAAATTCAGAGATACACACAAGGTAGTATTCTTGTTTTTGCACTTGATACAAATTAGGCTTTTTCAAAATCCAAATACCACTATTATAAAATTTAGCAGTACATTGCATTATCACTTAAAATGATGTTTATATTAGGTTTAATATACATATAGTTCTTTGCAAGTCAAAAAAAGACAACTACCACGTTAAAGTGGCCCTTGACATCTTTATGCTAAGACTTTGATTGCTACAGAGTATTTTGCAGTCTTCTCACTTTAACATGAATAAAGGCAGCTTAAGTTGCTACACATACATTAAGTCAAGATATTTATAACTAAAGGCTAAACGGGGCTGCAGCATAAGACATACACTTGAGTGTGTTTCTGTAGGTAGATTTGTAACATTGTCCAAGATTTTATGAAGAGTTGAAACTTGAATTAAATTTAAGTCTTTTATTTTAATAGTTCTAAGTTAAGAGTGGGGGAAGGTAAAAAATAGGTCAGTGGTTACCAGACTTACCAAACTTTAGATGCATGGAAGAACTGTAAATTCCCATAAAGCTAATCTATTCATTGACCCCCACCATTATGATAGAGATCATATGGTGACTAATGCAAGATGAAACTCACAGCTTGGAAAGTAACATGGAATAGGATGTAAGTATGAGCTTCTGTTTTTTATTATACTTATGGATGCCCCCTCAGAAAAATATGCAAAGGGGTAACTGGCTTGAAAATGTTTGTGCACATCAAGTCCCACCTCAGGGTTCCCACTTACAGAAGTTTCCACTAATGCTAGTGCATCTGTGAATGTTTCTGCTTTGGAAAGTGATACTTGCGGATAGTAAAGTGCAACAATGCATGTAACGTTCTTATTTTAATGTTTAGCTTAAAGTTGGTATTAATTTTTCCCCAACAAGATTGGAATGGTCCTTGGCCTAGAGAAGTATCAGCAAGCTCCTCTTTTGAGCACATACTTTTCTTTCAAAATACCCCCAAATCAACATTAAAGAAAAGGTGAAGTATGCCCGTGTTATTTAGCTTTACCACGTGCAATCCCTGGGGTTGGTATCATGTTTTCACACAGCTGTATCAATATAAACACAGGTGACTACGTGTTATTGTATGTACACATATTCAGTTTTGCTCTTGACTGAAGTTGTTGAAGATAAAAACCTGGGGAAAAATTCTAGAAAAAATCATCTGGAGAAGCTCAGCAATTGAATGTGAAACTGGTCAGTGGTGAAACTTCAGTAGAATTACGTTCAGTTCCCAGCCCCAAGTTGTCACTGATACTTAGATGCAAAAAAATAATAATTTTTTTAAAAAATTTACAAACAAAACAAATGAAAACCAAGCTTCGTTGTTTCAGAAGCTGTTGGGCATTTTACTGCCTGTAATCTGTATTATTGGGGGGCTGTTTGGGGTTTCTTAACATTAAAATCAACTGGAAGTAGTCATTGTATATATTGGATATGTTTAAAAGGGGCTGTTGAATCCTTAGCAGCTGGCTAGTGAGCACAGTGAACCTTTGCATGTTTTTGGTATGAGTTTATAAAACAGTAACGACAGACTGTCAGGGTGTCAGCATTGCAGGGGGCGTCCATTTACAGCACGGACGAGTCTGAAGAGAGCTCAAGGTAAGATTTATAATTCTTCTACCTGTTCATTTCTGTTCATTACTTCAATTTATCTGATACTGTTCCCATCCCATTACCCTTTCAGATCCTTTTATTTAGGCTTACAGAATTTGAATGAGGTCAGATTTTGATTACAAAATAGACCAGTTGATTTTTTCAATTGGATTTTAAGAAAGTGGACTTAGAAAATGGATCTTAATATATCAAAATTTGTGTATGTGTATTTACACTTGTGTGAATATATTAAAAAAAAAAAAAAGAAAGAAATCCACTCTCTTGAGAAATCTCATCACAAAGTTTTTGAGAGTGGCAAAACAGGAGTTCAACCAAAGATAACCTGTAAGTATCAACCACTTCAGTATGTAAACTTTTCTTTAAAAGTATATGAAATTTGAGGTAAGTTGGATTTTTAAAAGTTGAAAACCTAGTTTAATATCTGACCGTACTGAGGTTTAACACTGTAAAGCTCCTGGAAAATGTAGTCCTTAGAAATTAGTTTTCAGCTTAGTGTATATTGTAGGGTCTAAGTTTGATTTTTTTCACATCAGTTTTCTACCAATTCCTGCCATTTTTAGTCCCTTTTTCCTTTTGTGATTTCAATGTATCCAACATTGGTTTGCCTGTATTGTGCTATCAATGCAGCATAGTTTCACTGGATACATTAATCACTAGTGAATTAGCTTTATTTATGTAATCCTTTGTCGGTTCTCTGGTCCCTGTGCCTATGGCAGAAGAACACTAATCAGGTAAGATTGCTTTTTAAAGTTGTCTTAAATGCTTTGTTTAAAAGAAAAGAAAAAAACAGAAACTAGAGAAAATGCTGTTTCATTGTTCCAGTTTTTAATTTCATTTCAGTGATGGTAAACGTGGAGCCAAAGGGGATAAACCTGTTTATTCTGCTCAATATTTGTTCAAAAAGTGGTATTCTGGCATCCATCAGGTTGAAATTTGGTATATTTGGTTGTTATTTGGTATATTTGTGAACCGTGTACTTGCTCTTCCTCCCAGAAACATAGCTTATAGGCAAGGTTAATCCAGTGTTGGCGGCCCATGTCCTAGCACAGCATCTGTAAGTTAACACATAACAATTGCTTCCAAGGATGGATTTATCTATCATTCTGTTGATGTATTTTCTAATGTCTTATAGGAATTCTGGTCACAAGTACTGTTTCTAATTGGAAAAAAAAAAAAAGGGGGCAATTTTGTACAGTTTTTAGTAAAACTGTAGCAGGTAACCTTTAGTTCCTGTGTTTCAAAAGAGTTATTTCCAACCTTTTGTTAACTGTCTCCATCTTGCAGTGGTGGAAGTTAAAAATTCCATTCTGCAGAGTCCAGTTCTTACCACTAAACAGAACATTTTTTAGGGAGGGAAAAGGGGAAAGGTGTCAGTTTTCTTTACTGTTTAACCACATGCACCATGTGTAAGTGGATGTATTTCTTTACCCAAGTTTTCATATAGGACGGTTTTGGTCTGCCAAGACTTTTTGGGAAACAACTCACTGTCCCAGTAAGCATTCCACTAAAATATATTTTCCTAGATGGACAGAGTTAATTTTATCAGCTAGAAGCTCACTTTACTTGTACCTATGTGGCTTAGAGGGCAAATGGAATTTGAGTCCCACCTGAATGATGACTGGTAATGCACTGTCTATGTGCAGTTTAGTCAGTTTATAATCCAAGGCCAGCCCTACTCTGCTAAGGTTAGAGATTGCTGGTCCATGTAGACCTATGCTTTTGCACGAAACTTAGTCTTGTGATTGCTGCATTTTGATTTCATACTTATGAGTTCCAAAAAATACCCATCAAACCCTATTTAATATTTCAAAATTAGTGGCGGTTTTGGTATTTCCATTACCAGCCTTGTGTGTTGCGCCGGGAATATCCAGTTCCTGTAACTGCAAAATTAACTATGAAAGTTCTCTTGTTGGTTTTTAGAAACTGGAGGAGGAAAAAGGCAAAAAGGAGAAAGAAAGACAGGAAATTGAAAAAGAACGCAGAGAAAGAGAAAGGGAGCGGGAGCGTGAACGAGAAAGGAGGGAGCGTGAAAGAGAGAGGGAGCGTGAACGAGAGAAGGAGAAGGAACGGGAGCGTGAACGGGAGCGAGATAGGGATCGTGACCGAACTAAGGACCGAGACAGAGACCGCGAACGAGACAGAGATCGTGACAGAGATCGTGAAAGGAGTTCCGATCGCAAGGATCGGAGCAGATCAAGGTAAATGTACCTGGATTGTTGTTCATTTCAGTTTTCCCTAGTGGTGTTTACTAAATGTATATAGTTCAGCAGATCAGCTGCCATTCAAAATGGTCCTTGTGGAAAATCAGAGTAACAACAGGAAATCAAAATTTTGGAAAATGTTGTATTTATACAAATTGGGAGAATACTTGATTCCCTCCACAGCACAAGAGTATAAGGACTGCAATATGCAGTAAGCAACCACCCAACCGTGACTTAAGCATACTGGTTTTATTTCAAATCTCTCTTATTTTTCATTATTAGCTTTATTCCTACTTAAAAGTCTTATGTCTGTTGTATTTTTTAGCTTAAGTGGGTTTTACTTTTTCTTGTGTTACGCAGTGGCGATTTTTGGTTGGATTTTTGGGTGTTTTTTTGGTTAATTGGTTACCTTGGGGGTTTCTTGGGGAGCTCTTTGTTTTGTGGATTTTTTTTAGTAAAATCATGGAGAGTACTCAGTCTCAGACTGTGACTAATCATGTCATACTCTGAGTGCTGCTTTTTCCCTCTTCACCATAGAGAAAAAAACTGTTTCACTTCACATCATCCTGTCAGTAGTGTTAAAATTGTCTGTAAGCCATGTAAACATGAAAGATTTATTAAGGATGCCCTTTATTTGTGGTGCTTTTAGCTGTTATTTATAGAGAACTACTAAAACAGTCTGATAAGAAATTGCCAAATGCTTATGCTTGGTTTCTGTAGATATCACTATTTAATGGTTAGTGCTCAAACAACTACTTTTAGTAAATGGGTTTTTGAATATGTTAGTAGTATTGATTTATGCCTATTGCTATACCCACTAATCATCTTGTAAATTGCAGAAAAAAAATAACCTGTAAGATGCTGTAAATCATTTAATTGAGTGGAGAGGAACGCTCTGTACTTAACTTTGTGGTTTTTCCTTCCTTCAGAGAAAAAAGCAGAGACAGGGAAAGAGAACGAGAACGCGAGAGGGAAAGAGAACGAGAACGCGAGAGGGAAAGAGAACGAGAGCGGGAACGGGAAAGAGAACGAGAGCGGGAAAGAGAGCGAGAAAAGGATAAGAAGAGAGACCGAGAGGAAGATGAAGAAGATGCCTATGAACGACGAAAACTAGAGAGGAAACTGCGTGAAAAAGAAGCTGCGTATCAGGAGGTAGGTTGAGATTTTTAAGATTCTTTAAATAAAATAATGTTTTTGAGAGTTGCTGATAAGTCTTCTACTATAAATCACATAATTCCTCTTCCTAAAAAAGCTTTTAATCCTTTGAGTACATGAATTGGGGCAGAATATGTAAGTCACGGTCAAGATAACTTTTGACTTCTTATTCTGGTGTTTTAGAATAAAATTTTGCAAATTATTTATAATGCTGCTTTAAACAACAATCCAGACTAACTCTGAAGTAGTACTACTGTTCTTGAGATTTAAGCGTGTGTATTTTCTTCTTTTGTAGCGTCTTAAAAACTGGGAAATCAGAGAACGAAAAAAAAGTCGAGAATATGAAAAGGAGGCTGAAAGGGAAGAAGAAAGAAGAAGGGAAATGGTAAGGTTCATAGTTTTACATATCATTTTCCCTGCCTTGTTCTTTTGGTCTCATTTAGAATGGAACATTCTGCTGCTGTTTATCGATAGTAGTAGAACTCTCATTTTGTGAGAGGACTATGTATGTTTTTATACAAAAACCCCACAGTTAATTGACTTGAAACAGAGGATGTCTAATAAGTGGGAGTACTATTTAGAGTCTGGAAACAAAGCCTATTGGCTTGGTCTTGTGAAGGCATGAGTGAGAAGTGGGCAGCTGCAAAATACTGTGGTCTGATCATCATGCACTGTTACATCTGTAACTTGTACTTGCGTCAGATTTGTGGCAAAACTTACTGTATGTTTTCCGTCATGCAGGTGGGACTAGGCCTGGTTTATAATTTCCAACCTGCTCATGTGCCCAAACCTTCTATGAGATACGATTTTTAAGTTATAGGGGTGTTACTTCACTTCATAATTTTCCCAGAGGAGGAGAGGAAATAACAGAGAGAGTTCTAAGTAAATGATGGGTTAGGAATTGCTTCAGAGCCAAATATGCAAAGAAACATGCGGGGACGAGGGGATTATAAAATACACCATTTCATGTGGAATCTGAGTTTTCCTTCTAAATGCATAATGGGAGTGAAATGGTTTGAGAATGACTCAAGGATATTTTCTATTCATAATCCTCCTGGATGATGACTATGGATGGCAGTTGTAGAAATCAGTATTAAATTTTGTGCTGAATTTACAACCTTAATCGTAATTTGTTTCTCAAAGTCATTAGCATAGCAATATCTTACTGTTGGTTTAAAGATATTGCCTAGATACAGGTTAGAATGTCCTAATTTAGATTTCCCTTTTGATATGATCAGAGGGAGAAGAAATTTCTCCTCTCTATCTGCCTTGCCCTCTTCAATTTTATGCCTGTACGTTATTACAATGCCACATGGTTTGGATTAGGAACAGGAGAGTGCTTATCCTAGAAGCAGCCATCAGATTTGTTTCTGTGCATAACTAAATCTTTTTAAAAAAGCTCTTGAAACAAAGCAGTACTGATAACATACACTTAAGGTGCCATTGTAAAATACCCAATACTTGTCTTATGGATTTGGAGAACAGGAACTTTTGATCTTCCTTATCTGTAATGAGAAAAGAAACAGTGAACAAACAAACCAAAAAACACATGTGTATATATGTGTGTATATGTGCATGCGTATATATGCAAATCAGTGACACAATCCTAGTGAACCTAATGGAGGCTATTCCAAAATTTTTCCATTTTCTCTTTGGAAATCTCTGTATTTTTAATTGGAAGTGTAGTAGATCTACAATTAACTTACTCATAATATTACTAAATTTTAAACTCTGGGAAAGAAATCCAGAAATCATTACTTAAGTTTCAATTCCTTGCAGACAAAAGAAGCCAAACGGTTAAAGGAGTTCTTAGAAGATTACGATGATGACAGAGATGATCCAAAGTACTACAGGTATGTCTTTGTGTTGATTCCTAACAACTAAATCTTCAACACAGTTGTGGAGTTCTTTGGCAGAGGCTTATGGAGTTTACATTTAACTGATTATGTGGCACTGTTACCTAAATTTTTTCAGTGTCACTTGACAGAGGGAAAAGGGAAACTCCTTACTGCTACTTGCAAATGCTTGGGAATAGCTATTCATTCCTATCATTTAAGTTGTGGGTGAGGCAGGGTAGAGGTCAGTGTAATGTTAAAATAAGGTGGTGGGGATAGGGAGAAGGGAACAAGCATGCCTCTAAATAATTCACTATAAGGAAGGTGTAAATAATATGAAGAACAAGCTTGTTAATAGTAAATTGTCGCATCCTTCAGCATGTGATAACTAACATTTGCTTAAACTAATTTAGCAGAAGTGGTACTTGTCAAAAACATATAAAATTATTTGATTCTTTCTCTAAAAAGTTCAACCACATTCTACATCTGTTTGATGTGATGGGGTAGATTCTGTATAGTAAGGTTGATAACTGGTATCTTATATTTTTCTGTTACAAAAATAGAGGACGCCAATGCTCTTATGGATCTTATTTTCATTTAGTGAAAGATACATCTGTATGAAGTTTTTCTTGTATTGTGGTACAAGGTTTTCATTGAAATGTTCTTCGAAGTACAAAATATGTATCGTTTGTAGGGGTAGTGCTCTTCAGAAGAGGCTACGAGACAGGGAGAAAGAGATGGAAGCAGATGAACGGGATAGGAAAAGGGAAAAGGAAGAATTAGAAGAAATTAGGCAGCGTCTTCTGGCAGAAGGACACCCAGATCCAGATGCAGAACTCCAGAGGGTGAGTAACTGTTGGTCTGACATAAAAAAGAGTCCTTGGTATTCTGGTTGCATTGAGCAGAATTGTGCAAGTGATCTGATATATACTATTTCCTCTGTTCACTTTTTCTTAAAAAGAAGTCCAGATAAGCAGTAAGAACAATGGGGGAAAAAAATAACTTGCCCGATTAACATCCAGATTGGATGGAGTTGGAAACCAAATTTGAATTAATCACTGTTTCTTATAATAATGCCAGTAGTTCCATGTCTTTTCCTTGACTAAGTCTTCTAAAGAGAAGGATCTTTAGATTCCTTTCAAACAATGCTGGTTTTGAGAGACCTGCTATTTTGCTGATGGTTTTTTTCATTGTAGATGGAGCAGGAGGCTGAGCGGCGTAGGCAGCCACAAATTAAACAAGAGCCAGAGTCTGAGGAGGAAGAGGAAGACAAGGCAGAAAAAGAGGAAAAAAGAGAAGAGCCAGAGGAAGAGGAGGAGGAGCCTGAACAAAAGCCCTGCCTTAAACCAACATTACGACCCATCAGTTCTGCTCCATCTGTTTCTTCTGCTAGTGGAAATGCAACCCCTAACACACCTGGTGATGAATCTCCCTGTGGCATTATTATCCCTCATGAAAATTCACCTGAACAACAGCAGCTGGAGGAGCATCGGCCCAAAATAGGACTTAGCCTCAAATTGGGCAAGTTTACATTTTATTTCAATCTTTCATATGGGGTCAAAGTGAAAAAAAAATGCCAAGCTGAGTAACCACATGGGTTTTCAAATGTGTTTTGATGTACTTATATCAAGTTCTTGTTATCCAGATGCTGTGTTTCATTTGCCCTATCTAGAAGATACATTTTATAGAGCTCTCTTCTTTCAAAATTTAGAGGGGAAAAACAGAGGGAAGTTTTGGCATGTTCAAGGCCTAAATTTTTTAGGAATATTCTGAGCTGGGATTGGTTATTTTCACATGCTTTTTCACCTTAATATACCTATAAATCTCTCTTGTAAAACTCATTGCTATTTTACATTGGTGTAAGTATATGTTAAATTTAAGACCTAGATAGTTCTTATGTTTACTTAAAAAGACCTTTTTGAAAAAAAGAAAAGGAAAATTAGGGGTTTTTTTCCTTCCTCTTAGAGTATCACAATGAATTGATGACAATTGTGAGTGGAACTTGAGTTCCTAAGTACTTTAGCAATTTCCAGGTGTTCTAAAAAAAATTAGTTCTGAGCAGCAGAACTAAGGATATTTGTACTCCAGAAGGTTTGTGCATTTATTATTTACTATTTTGATTAAATTATATGAGGCTGCAGTTTGAGCTCACACTGTGTTAGATCTTCAATGAAGAGAGACTCTATGGTATTAGGTTGATTAGTGCTTTTCGTACAGCAGGATTCATTGCAGCCTTTCACTTTTGTGGTCTGCCTCTGCTAAGGTTGGAACTCGGCTTTAGTCTTCCTTCCATGAGAGTGCTAATTGGTTTCAGGGCAGAGCAAAAGATCCTGTTTTTCAAAAATCTTGAACAAACTCCATCTGAGATCTTTACCTCTTTTTTCACTTTTATAACAGAGTTTGAGAGATTAAAAGCCGATGTCAGGCATTCACAGACATTTATATAACATACAAACCAACATTCCTCGAGAAATGTATGAAGGGCAAACTAGCTTCAGTTGAAGTTCATGAATATGTTATTCTGTCTTCTGGGTTGTAGGTGCCTGCAATAGTCCTAATCAGCCCAATGCTGTAAAAAGGAAGAAGCTTGCTGTGGATAGTGTATTCAATAAATTTGATGATGAAGACAGTGATGATGTGCCCCGCAAAAGGAAACTTGTCCCCTTGGATTATGGAGAAGAAGATAAAAGCAACATCAAAGGCAGTGTCAATACAGAGGAGAAACGCAAACATATTAAGAGTCTCATTGAGAAGATTCCCACAGCAAAACCCGAGCTCTTTGCTTATCCTCTTGATTGGTCAATTGTGGATTCAGTAAGTTGATTTCATTTGACCATTTACAAAAAGGCTTAATTTTTCCAAACCTTTAAATTGAATAGAAGAACAATGTTACTGGGATCCCAGTGGATAGAAGCATCATCATCAGATGGAGTCAAACTTGAGTCCTCTATTTCTTGTTCATATATAATCTTTATACTGATGTATGCCTGCTTATTTTTGTTTGGTCTCTTGAATTGCTGTTACATATTGTCAAGCAGTTTCATGCTACATACTGTTCAGCAGTTTTATGGAAGAGGGAAAAAAATTGTCCTGTAAAAACATGTTTGAGTGGCTGTCAGAAATACTTGCAGATGCCAAATCTCTAAGGATTGTCTCATTGATAACAAAATGTATCTTTTCCTAAATAGTTATTTGAGTCTTATAACTGTCTACCTGGCAGTTATTACAAGACAGTAAAGTTTAAGGTAATTATTCATTTTGTTTTTGTGGTATTCTTTTTCCAGACATTAATGGAGCGTCGAATTAGACCATGGATCAACAAAAAAATAATAGAATATATTGGTGAAGAAGAAGCCACGCTAGTTGACTTCGTTTGTTCTAAGGTTAGTATCTTCTGCTTCCTTTGTGAAGTCTGGGTTTTGCTCCCTATTTAAACTGCACCATTGACTGTCATATCTGTGTTTGGGGGCAGTTTGGTCTTAGCTTCTCTGTAATCTGTGATATTGGTCAGCAGAGATGGTGCACTTGGAATCAGTACCCTGATGTTTTACAGTTTAACCTCTGTTAGTGCTTACGCGCAATATGTACACGTGAGATGCTGTGTTATCTGTTAGATAAACATGGAACCAGAAAAGTTGTCAAGAACAGCTGTTTTAACTGATAGTTTTATCCTTAGATTTCAGAGCTAATATCTCACTTGCCATTAACCTTTTTAACTTAGAAATAGGCTTTGTGTGAATGTAGGGGATAAAGAGCTAGTAGTTTGATTTTTACCTATGTTTCTGGATTAAGTAGATGAATTTCTTAAAAAGTAGTTCCTTTAGCAGTAGGCAAATACTAAGGTTTTAGAGTTAGTGTTAGAAATCATTCTAATGATAATCATTTTAACCATTTGCATGAGTTGTTTAAAGTCTGTGGAGTCTCCTCCATCAAATTAGAAACTGAATTCATATAACTTGCCTTTTTTTAATCTCTCAGGAAAACTCTATGGCTTTTTATTAGGGAATTTAGAAAACTCTTCAGATTCATGGTACTCATGTCCATAATGGTTTGTCTTGGTTTATCTTTTAGGGCCACTCTCTGAGGGGCAAAGCAAGTGTGATGGTTTTGTGACACAGCTGATTAGTACAAAGTGAAAAGCAGAAGATAAATATTTGCCATGCTTAAATTATATATATATGTGTATATAAATATAAATGAAATTTTATAATATTGAAAGACAACTTATCTGGTTCTGAAAAAGATTTTAAATACTTAGCTGGATTTTGCATCTACCTGTTAGAGGAGTGATACAGGGAGACTTTTGCCTTTACCTTCCATTACGAATTTATTGTTGAAGAAAGGGGAGCTTCTTCCTTGAATTAGGAAAGCTTAGTTGGAGATGCAAGAATAGCCAGCAAATACCTGTGAATGTCTGGAGCTTCCTGGAACTTGTTCTTCAGTAACCAGCCATAAACTTGAACTCACTATGATGGACTCTGATGCAGTTTAATACTAATTTTTGCCTTGGCTAATACTGGGACCTAATGAACTGCAAATACTTCTTGCATGTGCGTAACAGTCAAAATCCAGACGTAACTGGATTTTGTCTGAAGATGTTTATAGGGTTTATTCTAAGTTTTCAGTCTAAAAACATTTGTTTCTTTCAGGTTATGGCTCACAGCTCACCACAGAGCATACTGGATGATGTTGCCATGGTAAGCACAAATTGTGTAACTGATAATGCCTTCTACATTTTACTGAAGCTAATAGTCAGTTATACAAAACAGCAGGAGTCCATAACAGAAATACTTGGTGTCCATAGAACATGGACAGAAAGCACACATTAGATATGAGAGGTGTTTTGATTAAAAAGATCATGTTAGTGCAGGCATTATTCTGCAGTTACAGCACCTTGGTACAAATTACTGAACCCTGTTCAGAATTTCTCAGTATTCAGAAACGTGGAACAAAAATTTTGTCCCAAAGATATGAGAATCAATAATGACAGACCTGTACCAGAAATACAAACTTTTCCTCCTTCTCGTTCTTGTAACTAGATTTTTATTGGTGGTTTAGTGGGTCTTTTACTATTATTATTATTGGGAGCCCCTGGTGGTCTAGTGGTTAAGGCGCGGCGCTGTCACCGCCGAGACCCGGGTTCGATTCCTGGTCAGGG
>JAYRBT010000177.1:27326483-27483931 GCA_036023395.1 Myiotriccus ornatus | reverse complement strand
AAATCCAATGCGCAGGCTGGAAGGTGTAAAGACCTTCCCCGGTTCTTCGTTCGCGAAGACTGGCCATTACTTTACTTACTATTATTATTAATGAGCAAAAGAGGTAATTTTCTCTAGGAGAGTAAAAGTTTCATTTTGCCTGATGTTGGAAGACAGAAACTTTATGAAATAGTGCTACTGTTTCACCGTATTTTCACACACTGACAGGTGAATAAAAACTAATTGTCCACTCTCTTTTGGTAGGAGCCACATGCGTACTAAAAATTAGTAGATTGTTCTTGGTGTGACTAGTAGGGGACCTGGGGAACTTCCTGAGAGATGTTATGCATGCTAAAAGTTTGTATGGGTTCAAGAAGAGCCTGAATAATAAGTTCAAGAAAGAGGAATCCCTTGAGAGTTTACTTAATAAATATCCAACCTGAAAATGAGCAGAAACTAGCAGATAATTAAGGGAAAATACCATATGTCAATGTCCTGCTCTTATATTCTTTCCAAGCCTGCCATTTCTATGCCTCTTCCCAAACCACTTTTGGAGACTAGTTTACTGATACTTTTAGTGCTTAACAGCTGTATTATACAAGTATATAATTAGTGATAAATGCAGGACAGAAGGTTTGTTCAGTCCCTCCCTGAAAGACTTTAATTGTATTATGCTACCTCCACTTCATAGTTCTGATGTATCTACAATTAGTCTTTATAAGTGGAATGCCTAACCTAAAAATAATCTATAAAATGTGTATTTCCTACAGGTACTAGATGAAGAAGCTGAAGTTTTCATAGTCAAAATGTGGAGGTTGTTGATATACGAGACAGAAGCAAAGAAGATTGGCCTAGTGAAATAAAGCACTCTCCTTGCTCCTAGGGTTCCATTTCAGTTTTAGGCTTTTTTTTCCCAATCATTCAAAGACTTTGAATTTTCTCTGTTCTCAGAGACTTGAGACCTGTATTTTTTTATGTAGAAAATGTGAATTTTTTTTTGTCCTCTGCTCTGAGGCCCCTTTTACCTTCACAATTAGTTATCTGAATCCCGCATTGGTTCTCTTTATAATACACAAGGTACAATTACCAGTATGTTTTATAAGCTGCAGCTACTGTACATGCTCTTTGGTAATTTTGTTATGTTACTCTTATTCTTGTAAATATTAAGGAAATCCCCCGTTTTGCAAAACATTTGCACTTAATGTGGAACTATATCAGTTATAGGTGAAGACAAAGGATTTTACTGCAAGTGCTTTTTTGGGGGGCATACTTTCCCTCTTTTTATTTAAAAAATGATCAAAATACGATTTAAAAATAAGTGGCTTGAGCTGTTTTCACAGAACAGCTTTATGTGTTCACGTGGACTCTTCATCTGACTCTGGAAAAGGAGTTCCTTCAGATTTTTCATTCTGATGTGAACCAGCAGTAGTCTTGATACTTTGTTCCCCATTTAGAATTACTAGTGAAGCTGGGAAGTTAATCTCTTGCAGATGCTCTGCTTCTTTCCCAGAAAGTGCAAATCGCAGGAAGTTTTTTATTTGCTCAGTTCAAACAAGAGCAGGACCGTGGGATGTCTTCTCAATTTCATTTTAGCCCTTACCTGCTATCCCTTCTGTCTCCAAAATAATCAGATGACTTTTTTCAAAACCAATTATTTTTTAAAACATTTTTTTTTAGTTTATAGAAACAAAACAAAAAACCTTGTTTCAATGTAACTGTCTCTAAAAAAAACCCCAAAACCCATGAAAACTAAACCATAAGTTTTCGAACAAAGCTGAAATCTTGTTTTTATCCATACTGTTAAACTAGCCCTAAATTTTGTTTTCTACTGTACGCAGTCTGTTGTCCACAAAAAGAGGGTAATATTTTCCTGCCTTGTTTGTATGGATTTTTTTTATAAATAGTCTGATATGGTATAAATGATGACATGTACTGTAAACTGCATTTTTTTATCTCATACCTGGGTAAGAAGTCAAATCTATAATATGCTGTGAGCCGTTTTGATTGCAGAGGACTGTATTACAGGGAGCAAACTGTCTCAAAAATATTTTTAATTTTTAAAACACAGTTCTTTAAAACAAACAAATTAAGTAAAGGTGTTCTGGTATCTCTATATTGTATTTAACTGAAGGATGCAGGTTGACCTGTTCAGAAAACATAACTGTGACCTTGAGTTACTAGTTCTTTGTATCTGGAGAGGACACTTGAAAACACTGTTCTTAACAAATGGGATCGTGTAAAGGTTCCACCATGTAAATATTTCAGATATTAAAAATGTATATATTTGATTCCAAGGGCTGATATTCTTTTGGAGTCTTGTGCAGCATGCAGTTACATTTAATACTGCTTACTGAATCAGCAGCTGTTCCCACATCAGGGGTGAGGTTTTTTTAAAACTACCTCCAGCTTTTTATCAGGTGACAAGAAGCCTGCAAATTTAGATGTGATCCTGAAATGTTCTTTCTCATCCCTGTGATACTGCACACCACAAAATGTTCTTTTTTAAGTTGAAGTGTAATGCTCAGATGTTACTTTTATGTTTTGCTTGAGTTTGCATGAGAATGTTTTGTTTTACATGCTTATATGCTGCAATCTTCCTATTTTTTCTGCAACTTGATGTTACCCTGAGAAATTACTTCCCCATTCTCCTCATACAGTTTTGCATCACCATTTACCAAAAATTTTTTAAATTCTAAATAAATTCAAAACTTGCACTGTTTATAGTAAATACAAAGAAGAGGGAGAGTGAACGTCATGAGTGCCTTTTGACCTGGTTAATTGGCATTCTCTCTCTCATTAGTAGTAGTAAAATAATACAAATGTGACAAATGCATTGTAATGCTACTATGTGACAGATTGCCCAATGTCCTTATTGAGATTCTTCAGTGAAAGCTCAAGTTGTGAAACTTCAGTTTATTTTGTTTCTGCCCTCAAGCTGTATGTGTATTGGACAGAAGATTGTACTCTTCCTTTCCTGAGGAGACTGAAGGTACCTGGGTGAGAAAAACATCTAGAATTTAAGCTGGAGTGTTAAATAGCTAAGAAAATAAGTATACAGAATCATTGTGACATCTTAAAAAAATTCATTTTGTGCAAGGTGAGGTTTTCTTCAGTAGTGGAAGAAGGAAGGAATGTTCATTATAGCATCTCTCACTTGGCTTATGCAAGTACTTCAGCAAACTTACTTTTTTCAGAATACAAGTATGAAGTCACTTCTCCTTTTACCTCTTACTCAAGTTATTATATCTCAGTGATAATATATTTTGTGTCTGTGATGCTGGGAAGTAGAACGCAAATTACGTACTGCTGAGGTTCTTAACATAGAAAGTAACTTCTGTTTGTTAAGTTTTTCTTTTGAAATGTAGTAACAGAATTATTTCAAGATAAATCAGAATTGTTTCAAGATAAATTTGGAAAATCTGTGGTAGAAAAAGCCTTTTTTGCCAATATTACAACACTTTCTGAATATATGATTTAATATCCACTAAATGTATTATGTCAGTGAATGAACAGATCAAGAGTATGCTCAGAATGAGCTACATTAGGAAACTGTGCAAGTTGCCACTGGGTATTCAGTGCATCATGCCACAGTATGATTTGTTCTGTGATGGAAAATTACTTCAAAACTTCTGCATACTGTGCAGTGAAGAAATACCAGTATTTACACAACAGAATGTTGATCTGGACTTTGCTGTAAAGTAAGGCTTTACACCTTGACATAACACATGCCTTTATTCTCCTGATAATCGTTGTGTATACCTTCAGTGCTATTTGGAATATGTGAGTACAAAATATAAAATACCATTTTTGTCCATTAATATGCACTGAAAAGAAATGGGAAACAAGGAGCAAGTAAGATGCATTGCCAAAACATTTTTATATTACCTTCAAGTTGTAAGAGACTTTTTTTCTTAGACTAGTTAACCTGGTCACACACTGATTTGGTCTTTGTAATCTTGGCTGTTTCCTTCCTCCATTCTCTTAAAGCAGGAACCTGCATTAAAAATAACCATCTAACTAGATGATCATAGCTCTAAATGTGGGCAGGGGGAAGGCCCCAGAGAGTTAAGTTCCTTACTGAATTCTTGTGTCTTACTACTAATGCTTTCCTATTATTGAAAGGGAAGCATTAGATAGACCTTTCATGCTTTTATTAAACTGGGTTGCTCGATAGCTGCTTGGAGTAGTATTTTGGAAAGTGGATACACTTAAAACTGGAAGCTGTTGGGTTTTATATTACAATTTGGTCACACTTTCTCGTATTCTATACATTATCCTTTGTAGGAACACTGGATTGCAGACTTACAAATTAGTGCACAGTCATGCAGTGTGAGCAGTGTAAGGTATTGTTTAAGTGATACTTCATCACAGATTAAACTGATATTAATAACAAAATAGTCTGGAACAGCTGTATGGCCACATGGTTGAGGTTTCTTGGGTGTCTTTTTCCTCTTCTAAATTAGGAGTAGGTTTATTTGGTTAATGGACATCACTTTCAGTCTGAAAGTGGCTTCTTTTAAATGCATTTCATATGCATAAGACCTACTGAAAGTTGATATGTGTGTTGCAAGGCTTACATCAAACCTTTTAGGCACAACAGTTCTGTGCCACTTAAGTTTACCATAGATCTTCCTGTAGCGTAGTCAAATACTGAAATACAACATTGTTTTAAGCATGCAGAATTACACAGTCCCTCAGAATTGCACATCTTTTATGTCCAGAATGATTACATTTATCATATTTACTATATGTTAGTAACCTAAGTGATTACGCACTTAAAGGGGAGTTGTGGATTACTCTTTAAATATGGATAGCAAGGTAAGTTTCAAGTTTGAAATTGATTTTGTTTCTTCCACAAGCAAGTCATAGGTCTACTTAGAGGCTTCTTGAAAAGATACCGTGTTTACTTTTAAGTTTTAATGTTGGGATTTTGGAATATAAATATCCCTTCAAGTTATTTTCATAATGCTTTCTCGTGGGATCATTTCAAAACAGGGTTGTTAGTATATATATGGCCTGACTTAAAAACAACGGAGAAGCGTATTTTCTCATAATACTCTATTTGGTACCAGG
Source organism: Myiotriccus ornatus (assembly GCA_036023395.1). NCBI lineage: Eukaryota > Metazoa > Chordata > Aves > Passeriformes > Tyrannidae > Myiotriccus > Myiotriccus ornatus. The sequence continues at coordinate 27,478,879 of JAYRBT010000177.1, read as the reverse complement.
TTAAACAGGACAAGTTAGATTTCCTTTGCGAGACTCGCTGGAATTTCAAAGAGTGCTCTCTCCATGCCCAGCCACCCCCTCATCACCGGTACCTTTCCTCAGTCCCCACCCCCGGGTGGGCTCCGCGCAGGGGTGGCGGCGGAGCTTCCAGCGGCGCTGCGGGGGCCGGTGGGTGCCGGGCCGGCCGCGCTGCGTGCGGGCCCGCCCGTGGAAGTGAGGTGGCGGCGGCCGGAAGCGGGCGGGCCGGGCTGCGGCGGCGCGGAGCGGCTGGCGGAGCCCGGGGAAGGGGCGCCGGGCAGGTCCGTCTGTGCGCGGGGCTTGGGCAGGGCCGGGCGAGGCGCGGTGCCCGCGGGCCGGGCAGCGGGGGCGGCGGGCCGGGCGCGCTGCGCCCCCCGGGGGCGGGCCGGGCCGGGCCCGCTGTGGGGGCGAGCGCTGCGAGCACTCCTGCGGGCCGGGGCGTTTCCCTGCCCCTCTCCCGCTTCCAGGGTCGGTGGGGCTGCGCCGGGCCTGGGCAGCTGGTGACTCCGGCGGGGTTGGGCAGGGCGTCCCGGGGGTTGGGACCCCGGCCGGGCCGGCCCCGGCCCGGGCAGCGCTGAGGGCGGGGACTGCGGGGTGCCCCCAGAGCGGCCGCAGCTGTTCTTGCTGTTCATTTGAGAGGTAAAGCACGGGTTAACTGTGCCGCGTTTGTGTCTGATCGATACTTGCTTTGCTTTTTCTTGTAAGTAAAGAGGAGCTTACGCGAGTGTCGCCTCTGCTTATTATATGTATTACCTCTGCTTATTAGGCTAAATGTGAGCGCATGACAACGAAGGTTGTAATTCCTGTTGTTATGACCTAGGAAAACCAGAAGGAAGCAAGGAAGAACTTTTTTAGACAGGCTATTTTAATATTAACAGCTTCATTAGGAAGAAAGTGTTTTGGTGAGTCCCTTTTCAGTTAAAACAATACTTTAGTTTGTGTCTGCTTATGCACAGTCCATTTGTAGATTTCATTCATTTATAGTTATGTTTCAAACGTGAGAGTGTTTATTTATTTAGAAATATAGAATAAAGTTGTTTGGAACCCATTGAACATTGAATCCGTTTTCTGACTTCTTGAGTTTTCAAAAGGAATTGTTTTAACGAACCATAAATTTTGTGGTCTGTCGTTCAACCTTTGGTGCAATTCTTCTGTCAGTTACTCCTCCCTGTCTTCAAAGTCTATCTGCTCCTTAGTAGCTGAGGTTTTTGTTGTTTGTGTGGTTTTCTTTACCGATCTTTAAGTAGGATTTTGTGACTGGTGTTAAGTTTTGGTTTTCTCTCCTGTGATTTAATTAGAATTTTGACATGCAGCAATGTGAAAAATCTCATTCTGATATTCCACATGTGGATAAAAATTCCCAACTTTTTCAGCTGTGGTTGACCTGTCACAGAATTTCTACCAATAGCAGCCTTAAAAAAAACATAGTTTATATTCTGTAACCCTACCAAAGAATTGGAGCAAAACTTTGAGCAACGGAATTCTTATTTATTTTCATCTAATCTTACATTTAAATTATATTTTAAATTAATTAATTTCCACGTTTAATGGCAAATGTGGAAGGGAGCTATTCTAGTAAATACTACATTGTCTTTCTTTTTACAGAGTTTGCATGTTTCCACTAGAGCTTTTTTAATTGGTGTTGCTTCCTGTTGGGTCTTTAGTGAAAGCTACAGTAAGTTAGCTGCTGAAGTTAGCAAGCACTGTGTGCTAGTCTTGTTAGATTTGTATTTATTTGTAAATTGTTAATATGGTCACATGTATGAAAATAGGCTTTACGCTCTCTGTAAGATGCTGTCTTGTTGAACTTGTGTCTTTCTGCTGCCAAAATGAAAGGCTTTGCCTTGTGATGTCTTCTATCACAAGTGTTTTTCAAGATCCCTCTGTATGTTAGCTGAGTATACTAAAACAGCAGAAAAAATTCTTGGGGTTTTTTTCCTGGATTTGTTCTCTTCCATTTCAGTGAGTAAAAGCCACTGTTAAGAGGACTGATGAGTGCTGGAGTTGGCACAAGGTAGGAGCAAGAGCCACTTGGGCTAGACTGGTACTCCACCCTTAAGGTTTATTCACTATTTATTATTTGTGTAACAAAGCTTGTGATTTGTCTAGGCTTGCTCTTTGTCTCTTAAAATTATGAGGGGTTTTCTAAAACTCAGGGCAGATTTCCTCTTTCTCGTTTATTGCTTTATCCTCTTTTGTTATGGGGCACATAGTTTATTAGCGTTTGCATGGGAAAATGTTAGCATCTGACTTTTTTATGGAAGAACGTATAAAGCTGTTGCCTATATGTGGCGTGTTTATGTAGATGTAGCTGGTGCATAAAACCTATGGGGGACTGAATGCACATTAGTTCTTGAGGCTCAGCTGAAATGCCGTCTGGTGTAGCACTATGTCACTCTTAGGGCATTACAGTATGATGGTTATATGTAGATTTTAAATTATCCAAGTGTAACTGCGTCATCCTTACTTGAAAATGACCCTGGAGCTTATCAGCAATACAAAACCAAACAACTTGGAGCAATTGTACTCTGCTGAGGTAAAAACATGGAAGTTGTGCTCTGAGCAAGTGTGCAGTGCTTCTCATTTATTGCACAAGAAGGAATGGAGAACTGTTTTGAATGATTAGTTTGTTTCTGGCTGATTTTTGTGGCTGATTTGATAATACCTAGAGGCTCTTATTTTTGTTCTGGAAAATCCCTGTTATGAGCTCCTAATAGATGCAATGCAATTGGTATCATCATTGGATAAAAAATGGTTGTCTTTGGTCTATGTGAACTCTAAAAATTGGGGTAGAGAGGGGAGGGTGACTCTGGTTGTATTAAGAGCAAAGGCTTTTTACACATTCTTATCCTTTCAGCGTCTCAAGAGGAAAGATCCGTTTTGTGTGGAAATAAGTGATTTCCAGAGGACTGCTCCAATGACAGAGCTGTCTGCGCATTTACCCCAGTTTCAGCATGGGCAGCTGACAGAAAACTTCCCTGATACCCACCTCAGCAACACCGTATGTAACAAACAATTTTATTATCTGGTAGCAGTTAAATAGAGGCTAATAATTTGTTGGGATTAATTTTGTCTATCTGAGCTGTTGTGGTGATAAGGAGTACAAAAAAAAATACTCTGCAAAATATCTGATTTTCTAAGCTTATTTTTATGTACAGATAAGACTTCCCCAGGTTTAAAGTGGTGTTGGAGTGACTAAGCCATCAAAAAAAAAAAAGAATGGGGGTGGGACACTGTGGTATCAAACACTGACCTTTAGAGGATTTAGTGAGCTCTCTTGATCTAGCCTGGCTGTGGTCTACATGGTTCACAGGTTTCTCAGTCACAGAGTTAATTTTAGTCCAGGTAGAGCTTGAAGCCTGGGTTTTCTTGTCATTACTGGAGGACTGTTCCTATACAGGAAGAGCAGCTCTGTCTTGTCTTACTCTGAATAATTGTGAAGGTGCTCTCAGAGTTCTTGAGGTTTTGGGGTGGGAGGGAGAGAGGGGAGAACTCAAACGATGCAGTTTTATATGATTACTTTCTAAGACCTAAGTACATACTTGTTGCTAAAACTATACCCATTGTACTATATGTGTTTTGGTAAAACCAAGTTCAGATGATCTGCCTGGGTGTGGTGCTCAGGCTCTTGGATTTGTTATGCTCTGTTCTTTGTTCCTGCTGTAGCTCTTGAATATCAGGTTTCCTTTGATACAGAAATGCTCTTGTGAGTCTGGGCCACTTGTAGCCATGTTTATGGCAGAATATTTAAGAGAATATTCTGATCCCTGCTCCAACTCTTTTATACAATACAGCAGTTTAAGTAGAATTTTGAAAAATCCTTGTCTTCATCTCAGGTCAGCATCATGCTATAGCAGTAAAAATATAAAACATTTGAAAAATAATTTTTAAATTAAGAAGTCAGTTTGACTTAAGATCTTACTGGTTATAGAAACTGCTAATAAAAACAGAAAAGTGGGAAACTTTCCTACTGCATCCTTTCTGCTTTTACTTCAGAGGGAATGAAAAAGATTTCTTTTCCTCTTGGACAGGTGAGAGATTAATTTTTATTGAACGCTTCTGCCAGATTAAAAAGGCAGAGCTCAGTGACAGGCTGTGGGCTCACCGTCCTTACAGATAACTTGGTGATGCTCCTTACCAGCAATGGGTTCTATTTTCTTCTTACTAACAGACTGTACTGATGAATAACTGCTACTTCCGCTTTTTCTTTCCATATTTAAGTAACTCTGTAGTTTTGATACTTAGTTGTAATGATTTTTCTCCCCTATACACATCTACTTTGGTTTTGTACCTATGTACAAAAGTCCTCTCTTACTTATCTATCTAGCTTTTATGGCTAGCAGTCAGCATGTGAAATCACTGAGTGCTGTAATTTGCCGTCTCTTCTTTTAGTCACAGACGAAGAGTTCAGCCCAGTCTTCAGTATCTGTCACTGTATGGCGACCTTTAAACATCAGTGGTTGTATGCAAGACCCGATGAAGTCCATGCCCACTGTCAGGCATGGTGGTCTGCTCCTGATGTATAAATCTGGATATGATAACTAAAAACTTCTTATCAAATATGCTAGGTTTTTATCTCTTGGTTCAGGGGCATTGGTCTGGGTTTGCTATTAACTATTTTCCTGATAGGAAAAAAAAATTAGCGTTTGCTTTTGTATTGTTTATTCACCTGAAAGCGCGTAGTTCGTAACTTACATTTGCTTACGGTGTTACAACAGGTGTTACTGACTTTTTAGCTTCAGAATTTTCACTTTTAACTATGTCTGAGGACAGTGAAGAGTCTGTTCCTTTGCTTCCACTTCAGCAAGAGTCCATGGCCTCTGCTCTGTTTAATACTGATCAGGTAGGATATAAGTGCACTTTGTTCTTTTAAGAAGTGGGGCACGCGCATGTCACATTTAGCTAACTTTAGTAGCCTGAAAGGACAACTTACTTTCTAGCTTTAACTGCAAATGAGAATAACTCATATAACTCTTGATGCTGATGTGGTTTTCATGCATTGTATTTTAGTATGTAAAGGCATTTTGTATGTAAAGGCGTTTTGTGATTGCGTCTTTGTTCCTAACTGGTGAAGGGAGTAAAATGGCTCATGTTGGTCTAATTTCTTCAGTTTTTATGTTTAATTTTGCAAGTTTTTTGTAGTGGTGCGCTAGTTAATCAGGCGGGTTTTGTGTTTGCTCTCCAAAGCTGTAGATTTTTATTTTATTTTTTATATTTCTGCTCCAAAGGTGGGGTAAGTGCTGCCTCATGCAAGACTGCTAGTACAGCAAAGAAAGAGCGACCCATTCTGCAAATGTGCAGAAAGCTAGATACTCAGTTTGCTTTGCTTGTGCAGTGTTCCAAGGCTCTCTGCATCTCCACTGTCTTGTTATGATCATCTTAGGCAATTAATTTAGACAGTTAAAGTTTATTGTTGTCTTGTTGTAGACTGAGAGAAACGGCATATTTTACTATCAAAGTGAAAAATGTTACATTTGGGCTATGATCTGTACAGAAAGAAGTTCAGTTGCAGCCACATTTCAGATTAATTAAACATGATCCCTTTATTTGCATTCTCCCATATTCCCATTTCTCACTTTCAGTAATTGTATGTGAGGACTTTATGTAAGATACCAAGTGATTTATAATAAATCTTTCATTTAGTAAGAAATAATATTGAACCCAAGATGTTTTTCAGGACATACTTTAAATTAATGATACTAAATTCAAATTAAGGTTAAAACCTTAACTCAAAAAATCTGGTTGCCTCCTAGTTTTAATTGTTTAATTTAGATAAGTTTGGGGTTTTTTTCTCCTCTTATATTCCATTTCCTCTTTGAAAAATAAAACAGATTTTCTCAGAGGACAGATCTTGAAACTCTGCTGAACTTGATCCTGAGGATACCACAAAAAAGGAATAAGTAGGCATAGCATTTTGTGTACGTTGTTACTTTGTACTGTTCTTTAAAAGTAAATTTTTCCTGACTTGGGGAAGTTGTAAAGCTTCAACCAGGGTTTTAGCAGTGTCAGTATTTGCAGTTCAAAGTCCAGGGACTTGTGTTCCTTAATCATTTAAGTGCTTTTAAAAACCCCACTATGAGTTCCTGAGTGTATACTTGAGAGCTTTTCTGAAGTGCAGGCTGCGAAAATTCTGTATAAAGAATTTCCAAAATTACTACTGATCTATCAAAAAACTGCAGTGAATTACTGAGATACAAGTCAGCAGTTATGTTTGGAAATGGTACTGAGAACAGGTAATTAAACTTTAACACCCTGCATGTTTAATGAACAAACTACGTGGGTAAGAATACATAAGGAGAAATTCGTGAGGTTATTTTCAATGCCCTGTCTTATATCTAGATCAATTTTACTAAAACTGACTTACATTTTAAAGGTATTGCAAAAGGTATCTTCCAGTGCACTTATTCAAATAGAACTGGTTTAGATTAAGTAATTCTGAAGAAATTAGTTCCATTTTATAAGGAATCAAAAATCTTTGTGTTGTGTCTCTTGTATTAAACCTCTTGAGTTTGAACAGTTCATCATTGACTTCAGACATAGTAATACACTACAAAAATGGGTAGTCTGTATAAACTGTTGCATTTAGGGCTTGTTTAGAGTGTCTGGTAATGGTTTTGGTTTTTTGTAGTCCAAAACAGGTGAAGCATAGCTCACTCTCTTGTTGTGTTCTCTGTGTGCACACAACATATAAAAGGTGAATGTCCCCTGCTCGTAGGGCTTCTTGAAGAGGGGCCTGATCATTTACTTATAGGTGATATTCCTAGTTTGTGCTTTTGCTTCCATTGAAAGTTCAACACTGTCTTTGTGTTTGAATTATACCCTTCATGTTTCATATTTGTTGACAAGAGTAGTGGAATTTCTTCAGTGTCAGTGGAAGGATGTGGCAGTAGTATCCTTGAGAAAGGAGAGAAAGAATCTGTATGTTTAATTCATCACAGTAAAACTTTGGGATCAAATCTCAGTATAAAGACTGAGAATTACCTGAGCTTGATCACCACTTATGCGTCATTCTTTTTGTTAAAAAGGTGGGAACACAATACCTCATGAGGCTCCATTTTAATATATATTCTACTTAGTATACTGTAGTGGGAGTAACATAGTAAAGAAAGTCGACATTTTCTTGCAATTTTCATGGAGAGGGGATCCTAAATGTCTGTTTGGCATTATTCTTAGGAATTGATACAGTTAATTCTTGTCAAGCTATGGGCATTCTACTGTCATGCACCCTTGTCTCAGCTGTAGTTGAACCAAGGGAAAAATCTGTCTGTCTTTATTCAGCTTTAAAATTCTGTTTAAAGGAAAGGTGACATAGGCTGTTAAATGCAACCAGCCTTCTTTCAGTTTTTGATGTTTTTAATGTAGGTGTTTCTAACCCTGTGCTCCCATTCTTTTGTTAACTGTGTGACGCAGTTTATTACTGCTGGTTAAGTTCCTGCTGTGGCACGTGTCCTTGACAGTAAATATTACCTTACATGTTTCCTCCTCAAGGTCGTGTTTAGCTTAGTGTACAAGAATGGTTGTGGAGAGTTGCTGAGGAAACTGGGTTTTATGTGTTGCAGAATGACAACAGTGAAAGACGTCGCCATGATCATAACGAGCGCAGAAGAAATGACCGTCCCGAGTCTGAGACCAATGGGCAGCCACAAAACAACATTCAGCAAGTGGTGGAGCAGGATGAAGAAGAAGATGAAGAGCTGACACTGAAATATGGGGCAAAACATGTCATTATGTTGTTTGTACCTGTCACGCTTTGCATGGTGGTCGTTGTGGCAACTATCAAGTCTGTCAGCTTTTATACACGCAAGGATGGACAGCTGTATGTATCAATTTTTTCCCATATCTTTTCAACGGACTCAGATAATTTTCCTTAAACTCCATTTCTTTGAGAGTCTAATTCTTGCCTCCCTTTTCCCCTTCTCCAACCCAAAGAGAGTTTTGTTTTATTCCCACCAGAGACCAGACTCTTATGCTCATGGTGCTATTAACATTTGTTGTCTGTCTGGTGATCATTGGGGGTATCTTAATTGTCACTGCTTCATTCAGATCCTAGTCCTCATTTTAATAACACATCATACCCTGTGGTATTTATAAAATAATTCTAAGCCAAAGCCATTTCAGTTGTACTCTGCTAGAATACAAAAGTTTTGGAAAAGGAACAAAACTACTAGTTTAAATTGTTAAATGAAATAACATATGTGCCAAGTTCTGTTTTGCCCACGCTGTTTGATAAAAAAATTCAAATGCAAGGGGAATAAAACTTTATGAGGTTCACTTTTGGTGTAGTTACAGAAACTTTCCTGGCAGTTGACTATGTAAAATTTTGGGGGGATTATGGTAAAATATTAATGTTGGAAAAAAAAAAAAAAGGCAATTTTAGTGAAAGCTGGTATGAGAGAAAGGAGATGAAGGAAGAACACTGAGCCTGTCAGAAACCACAGCAAATCATAGAATGTTAAGAGGTTGGAATGGACCTTAAAAATCAGTCTAAATGTTCCACGGTGAAAACGTTTAGATAAAATGATTCAAAGTGTGTTTGGTTTTGAAATGTTTGTATAATATAAGTACGTCATAAAATGTTTCAATAAAACACAATGTTCTTTTTCACTTCAAAAGTTGTTGATCAAAGAAATTTTGAGATTTTATGTATGATAACTGTTTTCCTCCTGCCTTGCCTTCCCTTTTCGCAATGAAGTAGTTTCGCCAGGGGTTTGTATTTCTTTAGGAAAGAGTGAGCTGAGCTCTTAATGTGGTTTTGTTGAAATCACGGAGGAGCCCTCCGTGGTGAATCCCTAGGTGGCATGCTGTTGAAACTCCAGCTGCCCTGACTGGAGCATGAGTGATGGCGTGGGAGAGTGGGAAGGACACATGACATGGGAGTAGCCATATCAAACAGGGCAGTTCTGGGCTTTGTTTGCTTTACAAAGCAGAAAATAGTAGTGATCTAAGAATGTAGGAAAGGCAAGTACTGTAAGGAATTTTTTTTTAATTAAAATTCGCCTAATATGATACTATGCCATTTTTCAAATTTTGCCTTAGCAGAAAATAGCTTTTACAGCTCTGAATTGATAGATTACTGCAATTTTGTTTGATGCTGGCCTCATGTATCAGAAACATCTGCGCATTCAGTGTGATTTCAGTTGAGTCTTTGTTGTTGTAGCATCTACACTCCTTTCACAGAAGAGACAGAGACAGTAGGACAGAGAGCCCTGAATTCAATTCTCAACGCGGCTATAATGATCAGCGTTATCATTGTCATGACCATACTCCTGGTTGTGCTTTACAAATACAGATGCTACAAGGTAAGTAGTTGTGCTAGTTTTATTTATTAATACAGATTATTTAGAGAATAGAACAAAATGAAAGGCTATCAAGGATCAGTGAGCAGAATTGGTGATTGGATTCACTGTTTCAGTTTTGTGGCTTCTGTTCCCCGGACACAAAGCTGGGCAAAGGCCCAGTGCTAACACTGCCATCTGTTTTGTCAGTTAGAATTAGGGTGACATTGCTTTCTATTCTTTTGAAATGTTCATGCACGAAAATCTTTTTGTGGTCAAGAAATACAAAGGACAGGCCTGGACCTGCAGTTTAAAATCTCTTCAGGAGCTTTTTGAGGGCTTCCCTCTCCCCACCCTGTCCCCAGTAGAGATGTCTCCCATCAGTGTGATGTGTGCATGGTTGTACATGCCAGGTGATACTCTTATTGCAAACACAGAGACTCTTAAGGATCTTTTGTGAAAGGCTGCAATCATATAATGATGTCATCTAAGCAAGTCCAGGTTTAGCATAAATAATTGCAATGTCACTTGTCTGTGAGGAGTTATGTGTGAAAATTCTTGGTTTGTTTTGGTCTTAATGACCCTTTTGATAAGGTTTGGCCTAATAAAGGTACCCAATATGCAGACAGGACCAATATGCAGACAGTTTCATAGTTTTGAAACAGGCAATGGGATTCAAAGCTTTGCTTCACTTTATTTTGTTTTCAAGAGGGAGCAATGGTTTTGGTCCTCATGTCTGTGAATGAAACCCCTTTACAAAGTATCTGTGGAGTGACTGGGGAAATTATTTTTACCTGAATCTGCATACATCTTAGAATAGTGATCTTTAAAGTACGGACCTTATCTTTTATCACAGTGTGCTGTTAAATCTAAACTGACAACGTTTTCTTGTTGAACTGCCAATTCTCTTCATTCTGTTGAAGTCAAATAACTAATGTGCTTTTGTTAGGTTCCTTAGTAGCCAGTTGCTTCTCTTCAGGTGCTGAAGGCATCAACTAGTGTTTACTAAGCTTTTGACATTTGTGGCATCCTTCTTGACCTTACAAAGCAGGGCATGTTCTCCTTGCAAAAATAATTATTCTGCTAAAAAATTAGAATTATTAGATACCAAATATTTCCTGTAGTTATATTGTATGCTAATTACATTAAATAATTATTTATTTTTAGATTTTCTAACAGAGTATTTCTATGCTGCTATATCAGAATGCTGTAAAATGCAGTTGTCTGTCCACTGAATTCCATTTAACATGCAGTTCTATATGTAGAATGTAGTCTAGAGTATGGGGAATGAAATTTATGACGACAGAACATTAGGTCTCCATCCGGTAGTGATGAATTGCTTATCTTCACAAGATTTTTATCTGAAAACTCCTTTGAAGAAAGGAAATACTTCATCTTCACTGTTGTTAGTTTCCTGTGTTTGTCCTGTATATGTTAAGCATGATCCTGATTCTAGTGCCTAAGTCTAACCAGAAACAACATCTTTGAAGGGGATTATACTTGATTAGCTTTTTTCTTTTAAATTTATTATTCTCTACATTCTTCATTGGTTTAGTCTGCCTAGCCAAAGTCTGACTGCTGTAGCTCACTTTAATTATCTGCATTCTGCAGTTCATCCTTAGTTTTTATTCAAGTTATAGGAGGCAAAGCCAAATCTGTACCAGCAGTCAACTAGTGTTGAAGTTGTTGTCAAATGAAGAGTGAAAATTCTTTAACGAGAAGGCAACAAACCTGTTGTGGTAACCTGCTAGGAAAACACTGACCAAAACTTAGAAGAAATAACTTCAGGAAAATCACGGGTATGAAAAGAGGCTGGTGATCTGGAAAACGCTGTAGTAAATGAGATGCATACTGAGGATAAAACAGAAATCTCTATAAAATGTCAGCTCAGGTCAACTCTTGAAACTGCCCCCTGCTGACAGTAGTTATGCGAAGTGTGTGTAAAAGTTTGCTGGACTATCCTTGGTGTTTGACACTGTTAGCATTTTACTGCCTTTTAGGATGAAACATTAATATCCACTTTATTTTCTTAAGTGATAAGAAAGTTTAAGAGGTTGTATTACAAATGGAAGAACTACAAATAGAAGTCATGACACAGCTTTCTTTGCCATTTTCTTTAAATATTTTCAACTAATTTTACAGATAAATAAAATTACTAGTCCTAGGTCACTACTCAGTAGCTTCATAAGTTGTTGGAAAATTGGGTTCTGCTTCAGGTATGTATCAGTCTTCAGCTTTTGTATGGTTCTTTCTCCTACTTGCTCTGAGTGGTGACAATTTTCCATATTGCAGGAGATACTTTGGCAGTTTTCCTGCAGCATCTTTACAGGCACTATGCTTTATTATATATTGGAAATTCCTAAGTCTTTTTAAGAACACAGTGGCAAAAGCCAGTCTGAGAGATTAGAAGTTAAATTACAGGTTTGTTAGGCTGAAGGTTAAATTTGAACCTGTTTTGAAAGACAGTGTGAAGGATGAGAATGAAAGTTTCAAAACTTACTGAGAATTTTTAAAATGCTTATGAAAAATTTAGCATTAGACTAAATGTACTAAATTACTAACTGTAATAGCCATATTCTTAATTTGCCAGAAAGTCTTGGTTGCATCATATAGGTGTGATTCTTTTAGTCTGTGTGCATATGGACTTTGCTTTTAAAATAGCCTTTGCAAAATATTTTAAGAACTATAACATAAGATGTATTTTGTTACACATGTTTAAGAAGAGGACAAAGAGATAACACAGTTATTTAACAGTTTCTGAATACTTCGATCTGGTGTACATATATAGCTAATTTAACCAGTTAATTTTCCACTTAACATGTCTGTTCAAAGCATGATTCCTTATGCAGCTTTAATTTCTATATTATTGTTTCTGACTGGTTATCTATTTGCAATGCCGAATCAGGTTTTATATATGAGATTCTGTGCTGGGACTTTGAACATATATTTGTCATTCTCAGTTCAGAGATTACTGGAGTTAAAGGGCTCTTCAATCTTAGTTTTTAATTTTGCATGGTAAATACCACAAGAGTGGTATGCATTTTTGTCAGTGCAAAGTCTAAGCACCTGTCATTTCCAGCTTTAAATCTTTGTCCCTGCTGAGTACAACACTGAACTTTTTTTTTTTATTAAATTGTTGGGTGTGTATGTCTGCTCTTATATCAAAATTAGAAATTGTGTGTATAGATGACTGATAGAGAATATAGAAATCCTTGTGTAGTTGTTCACTGATGATAAGCACTGAGGGCTTTTCTGGGTTCCAGCATTTAATTCTGTAACTGTATTCCGAAAATGGTTTGGAATCAGAGCAGCACAAAAATGAATCATGTTTTCCATCTGTGTTAATTCTGGATATTTCTACTGTGTTATATTGCCACTGGTATCAAAATGGTTCAAAAATATGCAAACAGTAGTTTTCAGTAGAGCTGAAGAATCTCTACTGAAAGGCCCCAGGGCACCTAAAATGCATAAGTTTCAATTAATATACAATAAATATGAATTTAGCAACAACCAAAGAGAGAAATCTCTTAAATCATTCTCTTGCTTTAATCAAAAGGGAAAATAACTTTAAAAGCATTATTAATATATATTAATTTTAAAATGGCAAGTCTAAAAACATCTGTATTGATATCTGTATCGATATCTTCTTTTTCAGGTGATCCATGGCTGGCTTATCATTTCTTCTCTTTTGCTGCTTTTCTTTTTCTCATTCATCTACCTGGGGTAAGTAAATGAAAGCATTAATATGCTATTTTTCTTTTATCATTTTATGTATGTATTTATTCTAGAACTAGGCTTTGAACCTTAAGAATTATTGTGAGTAACCTATTGCAATAAATTGCTTTGATGCTGGGCTATATATGCAAAGGCTGTTTGCGTGGGAGTAGTGGGAAAGAGGCAGCTGAAAAGAATCTTCTGTCACACCAAAATATATTCCAAGCTTTTCTTTTCAAATTTAGAAGCATACCTTTGTCCAGACATCAAGAAAAGTTGTCCATAATTGTTTGGTATTGTGTAAAATGAGCAACCTGATCTGGATTTGTATCTAGAGTTACGTTATGAAATTACTATCCCCTGTATATTTTTATCCCACTTGATGACAAATACACTTCTCTCTGAAGAAGCTTACTTAATTTGGTCTTTGGGAGGAGAAAATGATGTTTCTTATGTCGCTGATTTTTCCTGAAAATGAACCCTGATGCCTTTTTTGGTCAGTAGTTTCTCGAACCTTAACAATGACTTGAAATACAAGACAATTCCTGTATCTGTCCCTGCTGCCTCACTTTTGTAGAAGTTCAGTGAGTGAGGGGGCAGTTTGTAGGCCAGTTATACTTTATGACAGTAAGAGACATCCTGTTAATACTGTGCTTCTCAAAGGTCAACTGACAGCTACAGAAGACAGATTTCCTGGAGGAAAATACTATACAAGTTATAGGGTTCTTGGTGGCTTGATGATCTGGTAGCAGCAGAATCTTTAAAAAGCCATCGCAACCATTTCTTCCCTGCGTCAGTGAAGTCACCTGTGACTTGGTGACAACATATTTGTCTATTTTGGTTGAGGGTCTTAATTAGTTTTTAGTATTTGGTGTGACAGTGACATGGCTTATCCGAAAATAAAACTTTTTACTTTGTGGTGAGGAACAAAATAGAATAACCACGTATAATACTTTTAGCAAAGTATTCTCCATGCAGCACATAAGTAGAGAGAGATCTGTTTGCATGCCTTTAAAGATCCATAATAACTTCACAACCTTCTATTATTCTGATTTTTATAAATTATGAGCATAATCCAAATGACTGATTTTGCAATAATGTCCTTTCCTGTCAATTTCTGCTTTGATTGAGAAGGAAATAGAACATTTAGGAGAAGTGAGAGGTGGTGTGAAGAAAACACTGGAAAAATTATCCCAATTGTGAAGAATAGTTAAATACTAATTGGAGGAAGAAATTTACATTTGTGCCATTGCATTGAATCTGAAGATTTTTTTAAAAGAAATTTTGAAGCTTGCATCTGTATCTTGTTTCTGTTGTTTTAAGCAAATGTAGTCCATATTATTTTCATTTTTTTCAGTGAGGTTTTTAAGACGTATAACGTTGCCATGGATTACATTACGGTGGCGCTCATGATCTGGAACTTTGGTGTTGTGGGAATGATTTGTATTCATTGGAAGGGTCCACTTCGGCTCCAGCAGGCATATCTCATTATGATAAGTGCTCTCATGGCCTTGGTGTTCATTAAGTACCTTCCTGAATGGACTGCGTGGCTAATCCTGGCTGTCATTTCAGTGTATGGTAAGTTTTGGGGCAAGGATACTATGGCAGGAATTTTTTCTATTCCATAACTTTTCCACTTGTCTGACTAGACCTTAAAAAAACAAAAAGGGTGTCATCCAAAGTAGCAGATAAGGTGATTACAGACTTCAGAAATAAGATCATGATCTAAACTGAGATCAGATCCCTCCAGCTGAGGGCTTTTTGGGAGTGTATGGTGCAATTTTTCTTCATGTTTCTTGGACTCATTACATTCTTTGGGGAGGAGAATTGAAGTAATTCAGGAGAGGAGTAGATGAGACCTATGTTGTTATTTTGATCTGTTCTATGAAGGGGGACAGTTTTTGGCTTCTCATTTTCCCCAAGAATCCTTGGAACCTTATACATTCAGAATTTAGGAAGAATTTAGGAGCTTGTTTGTGTACAGTCCCATACATGCCCAACCTATGAATTGCTCAAATTTGTGGACATAGAAACAAAACCTGATCCTTGCCTGATAATATAATGAGAAGAAAGCAAGGAAGTATTAAGGGCAGTTTGCATTGCTCAAAGTCGTTTTGCATTTAGAAGGATATAGTTGTGAGACCTGTTTCCTTAGCTTTTTTTTTTTAATAAAAGAAAATCGTTAGAATTATCACATATTACACATTTTCAGAAGGATGGCTGAGAAAAACCTAGATGTATTTTTTTCATAAGCTGTAGGGGGCACTGGGTACTTTTGGTAAGAAGATCACTATCCCAAATATTGATTTAATTCACAGGCAAGTCTAAAATTCAGTTACTTAGACATAATTAAAACATTACAGCTAAGTAAAGATGTGCTCATAATTTGAATTTTCTTGGAAACATGTAAGTGTGATGAATGTGTACTCTCAAAGTCACTGATAATGTTAAAGACTGAGAATCTGGTAAGTTGTAAGTGCAGGGATTAATAAGATTTTATTAGCTCTGATACCTCAGTGTACTCCTTAAGTGCCCTCTTTCTTCAGATGAAAGGAAGTTTGTCCCTTGGTGTATGCTTGTGAATCACAAGGCACATTGAGAACACCTTCCCATCCCCCATCCCCACTTCCACCCTTCGTATGACTGGAACAATCTGAGTATTCCAAGCGTTCACCCTTTATTCAGTGACAGCAAAACAGAATTACTTTTGAGATGAAGTTCCAAGGCCATAATGCAGTTGTTTTGAGTAAAGGCAAGTAAGTTTCAAAGCCTGTGGCCCCACACCAAGAATTCTTTACTTGAGTGGGACCAGCAGTGGTGCCAGGGCAGTTAGCTCCAGTGCAGAAGGCCTGCTCTGTGCAACGTACAGCTCCTGACAAGTAAGCTGTTCCTTTCAGTGTCAGGATTTAGTTCAGAATGAATTTAAAGACGCATGGTGAGTGGACAACTGCAAAAGGTAGTAGCAGTGTTAGAGCTCTCTGTCCAAATATGCCTACTTCATAGAAGTTGTGTAGGCCTTGCCTGTTCTCTTAAAATTCGTTTTAGCATTAAACTTAGGTTACAAGAAGTTTTGATAATAGAAAGCAACCTTGACTATTTCCAAGATATAGTTGAATAGTAGCTTTCTTGAATTACTTGCAAGTCGACAGATTCATTTGCAGTTAATATAATATCTTAAGTGAGAAATACAGTATTTTTAAATTTGTATACATATTACAGTAATATGTAAAATAGGTTGTAGAACTAATATTAAAAAGTATTCCTGTACAATACTAAATTGTGGCAAGTGACTGTCTTGGAAGCCTGTCTTCAGGGTGCATTTTAGTTTATTATGAATCTCTGCAAGTGTTATAGGAAAATAGTTAAGTATGTCTGCAGTGATGTAAGATCTGTTCACTCTTCCTTTCAGATTTGGTTGCTGTCCTGTGTCCTAAAGGTCCTCTTCGTATGCTAGTTGAAACAGCTCAAGAGAGAAATGAAACTCTCTTTCCAGCACTTATTTACTCCTGTAAGTACATTAAACTTGTAATCACCCACTTAAGTGATTTTCTCATTTTTCTGTGTTTTAGTAAGATGTTTTTCAGCTGGAATTCTTGGTCCATTCACTTGGGCCTTAGTTTTCCTTTCACTGTTGACTCAGAAATTTGACTCATCATTTGATGAAGATGCTTCAAGATAAAACCCAGTATATTTTGTTACAAAATACAAACAGGAAGAATGGTAACAGATCTTGGTTTGGACAAAGTAACATGTTACTAGGCTGTGTATTAAACCTGTTCAAAGGCAGGACTTGTTTTCAGAAATTATTTACCAGGTTTCGGTGCCTCCAGGGCTTGTCTTTTTTGATATGTTGTTTCTCCCTGCAGCTGTGAAAAATAACCTACTGAATTAAATTTGCTGTTATGACTTGTGTATCAATTAGTAGATAATTCCACTGTTTTTGAAGTTCCATATTGCTAGGTGGAATCATATGGATAAACAGTGGAGTAGGCTTATCGTAAGTCATTATGCTACTGATGCTCCAGACAGGCCTGTGTTTGGAAGCAGGAAGCACGCTGTAGACTGGCTACTTCAGGGACAAGCTGACAGTGGAGAAAAGAGAGAGGTTTCTCTACCTGTTACTCTGCTGTTTTACTTACTCTGTGCATAACTGCCTGTTATTCTCTTTTGCAAGAGGAGAGGTTCATGCTGACAAACTACAAACCTGAATTAAAGTACACCATTTAAGTTTGACAATGTGTCGTTACTCCAGATTGAAAAATATTTTATGATGGTGGAGGCAGAGAACAATTAACTTTGATGCAGATGCTGCCTCTGAGTTGACATAACTCAGTTCCAGTGGTAATAGACCTTTTTACTTGCAAATAAAAGAACTGATTAATGAAAAGAAGGTATAGAAATTGTTGATTCAGATTTTCAGAGTGAACCTCATATACTGAACTAATTTCTCTGGCAACAGCTGTTGCCATTTTTTTCAACATTTAGTAGGAATAAAATTTTATTCACCAAACTCTGTAAATGTGTGTTGTAGTTGGTACTGGCTGTGTTCCAGATATTACTGTGCTTTACCGAGAGTAAAAGTGCCTGTTGGAAAAGGATGTTGTATCAAAAAAACCCACAGAAAATGAGAAAGTGTTAGCTTCAGTCCATTTTATCTCAGAATTGCATACATCTGAAGATATGATAAGCTATGCTGTTGTGTTTTGGTTTTCTTTAAAATAGCAACAATGATATGGCTAGTAAACATGGCTGAGGAAGATCCAGAAGCCCAACGGAAAGCTTCCAAAAACTCCACTTATGGTAAACAAGGTGAGTTTTTCTTTGACAAGCCTTTATAGTTGTCACTTTATTGGAATACATGTTTATGGATATTTGTCTTTTAATTTAAGTGTCCTGGTTGCTGTAGAGGAGTGAAAGCATGGAGACCTAATTAGGAATGATGAATCTGTCAAGACTTCAAAAATTGCTTATTTATTGTGCAGTTAATGTTGTTGCATTCATTTTTCTGGATTCCACGGTGTTGGTGTCGAAATTATTCCAATTAGCCAACTACTGACAGAGCTTAGTTGTTTGTCAAATTGGGAAGATATAGTATAATACAAACCTATTTATATTTATATTTAACAGAAATGTGTCTAACCCTCTTGGCTATGCAGCTAGTGTTTAAAAACATGGGGTTTGTTTATTTATGTGTGCTATTAAAGCAGAGTAGAGTTTCTGAATTGAACGTGTTTGAAGGCATCTACATATATGTAACTTTCAGTAAAGTTTTATATTTTACTGGAAAATTAAGCTCTCAGTATTGACTAAACAAGCTACTGAAATATTAGATGAGAGTTTATTGCTTAAATTGTGATCTTTAAGAAAGGCCACCACAGAACTTCCACTGTTACGTGGAAGTACTCCTGAATACTAGAGCATGTAGATGCTGTGACTGCAGAGTGCATATTGACCCTGATTGTTTAAATAAGTATTAAAATCCTAAGTGAGGATGTCTTGTGATTGTGTGTGACAGTGTTAGATGTTGCTAAATATTATGGCATACCTCTTTTTTCCTCGTTCTTCTGTGATCTTACGTGTGGAGAGATTTTAATGTTTTAGATTGCGAATTTTTGGAGGAGGTCTTAAATGCCTTTCTTCCTTTGAGCTCCAGCAAGCCAGACTCAGAATGAGGATGCTGAAGCAGATGACGGTGGCTTTAGTCAGGAATGGCAGCAACAAAGAGACAATAGAATAGGACCCATTGAATCAACGCCTGAATCTCGTGCTGCTGTTCAGGCTCTGCCCAGCAACTCTCAAACAAGTGAAGACCCTGAAGAACGTGAGTATGGAGTACTGTGTCTGAAAATCTTACGAAATCTGAATCTAGTCAGTCTCAGTCATCCTCGCAGCACAGATACACCGTGCTGTGAGCTAATAGCAAGCTGAGGATCATGACCATCCTCATTGCTCATGATTAATCCTGATATGCTTCATAGAAATAGATTGCATTGCTTTTTGGTAGCATTTGCTACAGAAGTGCATAGTATTGGCCAAATTGCTCTTTAATTTGATGCAAAGACTCAAAACTTTAATAGCATGAGCTGTTTTCAGTCCATTATACAGTCAGTTGCATTAATTTCTGTCTTTTTTATGCAGTGTTCTGCTGTGTATCATCTCTTTTGAATTATAGGCCCTGTAAATGCTATTATTACCCTTTTTTTTTGTCTCAAAATTAAACTACTGTTATCCACTCTGTAGAAAGCAATGTTTCAGCAGCTAAAGGGTGTTTTAGTGCTCACAAGCTTTTTATGAATGCACTGTTCTAGACATTTATTGGAGGCCTGTTGAAAGAGAGTAGGGTTGCCATTTTTCTTTTATCCATTTTTTCCCTGTTGTTTTTTTTTCCAATGCTCAAACAGGCATATACCTCTGTTTTGATGTTCTGAGTTCCTCTTGGAACTCTAAAGTGAGATTTGGGCTGGACCGTGGTCAGGTGACAAAGTAATCAATAGGCCAAATGAAAACAGCTGATCACCTGATGTTTCTTAGTTAATATCTTGTACTAAAAGCTCAGACAGTGAATTGGCATTCGGGAAATTTTGTAGTGCTTGCAGAAGTAATTGAGTATTTTGGTTGCAGAGTTGTTGCTAAGGTGGTAATTACTATTTAAAAGAATAAGACATTAAATCATGAATTTTTCTAAACTTTATGTCTTTGACTAAGTATGTTGAGTTTTTGTCTCTGTTATATGCTTTGTAATTACACACAAGTGCTTTTAAGAGCTACCTTCTTAAGAATTCTGTACGAAAATTGGGAAGGCAGTGGAATACTTTGCTGCATATAGGTTTCTAACTGGCAAATTAAACATCATCTGTAAGGGATTTATTTGTTTTTCCCCTCCCTCGGCCAGCTTAAAGGAATTGCTCTTCAATATTCTGTTGACTATGACAAGACAACATGAAGTGGACATCCCTCCACAAATATAATTACAAATATCTGAGTTTGTATATGTTGCATTTATATGTCCAGGACACTGGGAATATAGGAAAATTCTATTTATAGGATTAATTAATTGAGTAGTGTAGTATTTCTAAGCCATCTTGTTTCAGATGAGTTTATTGCTTGATTCAGGTGTGGTACTAGTTTTGAAAATAAAATGTTATTTTTAGCAAGTCTTGTTAATCGTTAATGTAAATCTGCATTATTCTTTGACAGTTACTGATGTGTAATATTGTTAGATTGATACTTAATGCTGCCATGTGTTCACTTTGCAGGAGGGGTAAAGCTAGGTTTAGGAGACTTCATTTTCTACAGTGTCCTTGTTGGCAAAGCCTCTGCAACAGCAAGTGGGGACTGGAATACAACTTTAGCATGTTTTGTAGCCATATTAATTGTGAGTATGTAATTATGTAATGTTATAATAGGAATAGTTTCTGTAGTTCATCAGGGACAAAGTCGTAACTGCAACATTTTGTCTCCGATTTTGTTTATTGGTTGGCCAGACTGAAAAAAATTGATGTGGTTTTCATTGGCTGTACATCTGTCACTTAAGCCTTTAGTTTATGAAGGCATAAACTATATCTTTTATTTCTGTGGGATTCATGTTTTTATATATATATATAATCTTTTGCTTGTCAGAGTTCCCTAATTTCTCTGTATGTTTTTTGTGTTTTGTTCGTTTTTTTGTTTTTCCTCCCCCTCAGGGTCTGTGCCTTACACTTCTGCTTCTTGCCATCTTTAAGAAGGCCTTACCAGCTCTTCCAATCTCCATAACCTTCGGGCTAGTTTTTTACTTTGCTACAGATAACCTGGTGCAACCCTTTATGGACCAGCTAGCGTTCCATCAGTTTTATATCTAGCAGACTTGATGCTGGAATGGGTATTTGTAGCAAATCCGGGAGAAGAAAAAATGTTTTTCCCTCAGTTCTCAAGTGAGATGAAGTTAATTACTCAAGATTCCAAGCCTGAA
Source organism: Myiotriccus ornatus (assembly GCA_036023395.1). Classification (NCBI taxonomy): domain Eukaryota; kingdom Metazoa; phylum Chordata; class Aves; order Passeriformes; family Tyrannidae; genus Myiotriccus; species Myiotriccus ornatus. The sequence goes on along the minus strand of JAYRBT010000177.1, from coordinate 27,457,921 downwards.
TCCATTACAACTTCTTTCGATGGTGGTTTTTGGTTTGTTTTTTTTTTTTTTCCCTGAGACAACTGCTGCACTGGGCACCGTACGAGTTTTCCTGTGTCAAAGTGGCTCCTTCCTGATGGCCAGTCTAAACCAGCTGCTGTTATATCAGAGGTTTTCTGATATACATATCTCTGGTAAGGACCACCTGTGTGAAAATTGCTAACGCTTCCACCAGCAATGTGATCTCTTACCGCAGGTTGATTGTTCTCACAGCATTAAGGGTGCTCAGGACTTCCTTGACGTTAACAGAGGAAGCTGATGAATCACATGGAGTTTGTCCCTGTAACTGCTTGAACAGAGAGAACCCAATCTGGACTTCTTCAGCAGTGATTTTTTGACAGTAGAGTCCTGACTCTGCTTTGTGTAACAAGAAAGGACTTTGTAGCAATTTGACAAAGGGAGAAAGTACTGTCACTCAAAGAGTTCTCCACGATTTCATTGCCTCTGTGCCTGAGTGTGTTTGGTTTAGTAAATTTAAAAGCTTTTTTTTTTTTTTCCCCACACTGGAACCAGAGCCTCTTCTCAGTTTTAATACTTGTATTCTCAAGCATGGAGTGCACTTTCTGTACACCTGCTCCAGTTTATGTAGCTGCTTAGACTTGGACTGAGTTATTTGGCATTAGAAGATCAAAAGGTCCTAATTTGGATCTTATATTTTAAAAGGTTAATAAACTACATTAAAAAACAATTTCAGGACTTATTCTTTGTGCTCTTGCAAATCATTTTGCTAGAACACCATTTCAAACCCTGCATTTGAAAATAGTCACTAACAGCATGGACTGCATTATTGCTGTATGTTCCCTCTGTTGAAATTCTTCTGAAATAAGTAGACATTTGCAGCAATCCCAGATAAAGTTTAGCTTGCCAGATCTGGATATCAGAGTGCTATTAAAAGCACTTCTAATGCATCACTGAAATTCTTCATCATCAAAAACGTGGTTTAGAGTTCTGTTGACCTGAAGTATTGGTCACTCAGCTGTCTTTGACACCTGAGGCTGGACAGGGATTTTTTTTGGTGCAGTATCTTTATTGGTGAGCATACCTAAGTTAGGGGAGACATTGCTAAATTTTACCAAGGAGCAAAATTTGTGACTTTCTTCACTTTAATTACTTCTCCCATGAAGAACTGAAGATTGGAGAAATGAAAGACAATATGATGGAAAAGAAGATAGCAGATTTTAAACTTCTTACAAGGAGAAGAATCTATTAAAACCTTAAAACTGATAAACTCTGTTATCTTCTTCATTTGGAAGAACTTGTTTATGAATAGTTGTGTGGAAATGAGACCTGTGTGAGATGGTTTTGCCATAGACTCTTACTCTGTGCAAGTAATTTTTTCCTTCGGAAGCATAGGGAGTGGATGGGCATTCCATTTTACTTGCATCTTGATACTGGAGTCCTTGCCAAGTAGAACAACTGTCAAAATCCTGACACTAGCTCCTTTTACCTTTTTTTGTGGGGTTTTGTTTCAGTGCCTATATATTCAAAGGACTGAAACATCAAAGATGCTCACCAACCATTGCCCAAATAAAGGCAGAAAGGCTATGATGTGTAAATCTGCTCTAAAACCAAGAAAGGTTTTCTTTGATTGTCCTTGGTAATGTATGTTTCTTTTCCAGTATGACTTGCTAACTGTAGTGTTAGCATTTATATTTCCATAAAATGTATTGTCTTGTCTCATCTGAAGTACTCTTATTCATCTCATTTGTGTGCTGATTCGTCGTGGATAGCATTAATAAACTAACCATATCAAAATTGCTTACAGTGACTTTTCAAGTCAAACTTGTTTGTGTTTTCTAGTTTATATCACTGTTCCATATTTTGCTGCAATGAAGTCTGACTTAAAACAGGTTGGTTGTCTGGGGTTTTTTGTTTTTTTGTCATTTTTTGTTTGTTTGTTTTTTGTGTTGTTTGGGTTGTTTTTTTTTTTAATGAGACTTTGAGTTGGTTTTATACCATTGTAACTTGTCCCTTTCCTGAGGATTCTATTTAAGAAAATTCCCTCGTGTATTTTTCTGGACATCCCAGCTATAGTTTCATTGTATAGGTTTGCTACAAGTTGGCATCAGTGGCATTTGTTTGCATATCTGAGCCGGCTCTTGGTTAAGGGTTCTTGCTTAAAAGCAGCAGTCATCTCTCGTGTTTCTTTTTTGGCTTCAATATGCGCCATGGGAGCACTAGCTCCATTAAGAGTTGCTTTAGAATCTATAGAAATACACAAAAGCCTTTTCATATATTTGAATGTGTGTTAGTTGTACAACCCAAGGAAGAGCTCAGAACCTTCAAACACTAAATTGCCAGTCTTCCACTCCCCAGAGCTGCTTGTGTTATCCTGCAGTTTTAATTTCTGAGCTAGTGTAGAGTGGTGGAGACTATAAAATTTGTATTCACAGAAACTGTTCAGGTTTGTGTTTGAATCTCAAAATAAATTCAGAAGGGAAATTGCTTTTCGAGCCTAAGCAACTGTACGTTAATTTACAGTGCTTATTATCAGGTCTCAGTAGACCTTCAAAAACCATATTACGTTTCTAGATCTGCCCTCTTAGGCCAAGTCACGGCAGCTTATGTTTCAAATGAGATCTTGCGACTAAAGATTGTCTCAGTAGTTGGGTCCATGTAAGATTCGGTTGACAGTAGTTTTTGTTTGCATTTGGGTTGTTACTACACAAGTGTGAAGGTTGTGTCACATTTCTCTCCTTTGTCTTGAAACACTGATCTAATTTGAGATCATGATTCATCTTGGTTGGATTGTTATAAGTGAAAGACTTCTGATAAGTAGTCTGCACTTTTGAGAGAGATTTTATTATTATTAAATTAGTATGTTAATGACAGCACGTTAGACTGTAGCTCTGAAAGAACTATTGTGTAACCCTAGTAGCTGGATTCGTCTCCTTTGTGCTCAAGCAGACTGGCAGTAACTGCTTTGTGACTGTTCCAATGTTCATACTTTGAAACTGGGTATCATGGTAGCTTTCTCTCCCCTTTCAGCTTACATCAATGATAATTCTCCTTTTTTGGCTGAGCTCCAAGTAAATATATAAATGAGAAAACTTAATAACAAATTACAGATTTTCCTAAAATCCAGCCACATCCATTTCTCTTTTTTTTTTTTTTCCCCCTTTTTTTTCTTCTGTTGGGGGATTTAATCCAGGGCAAAGAAAAAGAGACCCACGGAAGCTGGTCTTACAGCAAAGCGTATGATGCTGTCATATCTATGTATGGCTACTCTGGTCACACTCAGATTCAATGCCATCTGTGTGAGGTGCATCTTGAAGATGTAAGCACATGATACTGCAACACATTCAGGATAGTTCTGGCTGGGTAGATGGTGACTTCTTTAAGCCAAATAATCAAGGGCTGTGCTCCGCTAAAAAATGGCTGATCTTCTCAATGTACAAAGCAGACACAGGCTATTTCAGGCATAGGAGACTGGTGCTTCTTGGATATATAGATATATATCTGTACCTATGGAGATATAGATACATGTACTCTGGACGTGTAGATGACTACTCTTCTGCCACTAGTGCAGTCAAGGATTAAATATGCAGAAGTAACTTTTGTTGGGTGGATGGTACGGTACAACAAAACTTATCAAAATACTTTGTTTCAAAAACTAGCTTTGACAATGCTGTTGAAGCAAGTTTAGTAAACTGTGGAAGATGTCTGCACTGCGATTGCATCTCAGTGGTAGCTTGGTCATTGGAAATGTTGAAACGTGAATTAGAATGGAATTCTTTTACACTCAAAGGATTTGCTGTTTTCTTTTTTACAGACACTGGTTTGTACATAACCTGAATTGAATGTGAATGTTTTTTTAAACATTGATAAGATATGGTTTTGATAGATTATTGCAAATTTTCCTGTATTTGTCTAATCATTAAAATAAAAGTTGCATGGATCCTGACTCATCTTGCCTTTACTACATTATTTTAAAGCCATCACTTAAAGCACTTGGAGGCATAAACACTGTAGATATTTTTATTCAATATTTAATGAGTAAGATTCCTTTCTTAAAACACTTAAGTAGCTGCTTTATTTCCCAGCAGAAGAGCTTCAACTGATTTCTGTAGTACTTTTTTCTAAAAGCTACTTTCTGTTTTCCTTTAAAGAGTTGGTCAAAGCCTGTTGCAAAGGCATCCCATAAGGGAAAATTAAAGTATGAAAAATGGGACAAGATTATATTGAAACACCAGCTGGCACAATGAAGATTAGCAGGAAAAAAAATATACGAAGTTCAGAAAGAAAACACTTAATGAACAATGTTGCATCTTGTTATTTTGATGTCGATTTATTATCAATATGATTGAAAAAGAGCTTTTTCCCTAGCAGCACTTTTTGATTGTTTTGAAGAAGTATTCACTGCAAAGTTCAAATTTGTTTGTGTTGATTATCTGCTGCTAGAAGTGTTTCTTTGGGGAATTACCTTGTCTCTGCATGAAAGACCTTCATGGAAGACCTAAAGAAAGGTCTGTCCTGACAAGTAGAAAGTAAAGTACAGGTGTTAGGAGGCTTGCATGGATGAGCAAGGAGCTCCTAAGGCCAAACAGAAAGTGAAGAAATGGTGTAAGTGGGGGCAGATAACCCAAACAGAGCATAGAGTTGCTTTCCGATCTTTCAGGGATAGGGTTTAGGAAAGCCAAGGCCCCTCTGGAGTTGCACCTGGCAAGGGAGGTGAAGGGCAAGAAGAAGGGATTCTACAATTACATAATAGCAAAAGGAAGACTGGGGAAATAAAGGTGCCACCCCTGCTGAAAGGGGCAGGGAAATATGTGACAACTGACATGGAGAAGGCTGAGGTACTTGTTGCCTTCCTTGCCTCAGTCTTAAGGTCTTAAGGAATCCCATACCACTGAGACCAGAGGGAAAGTTCTGGGACAAGGTAGATAACCTTGGTGGAAGAGGTCAGGTAAGGGAGCTTGCGAACAAACTGGATGTATTTAAGTGTGTGAAGCCTGACAAGTGCACCCATGAGTGCTAAGGGAGCTGGCTGGCATCATTGCAAGGCCGCTCTGGAATTATCTTTGAGTGATCATGGCAGTTGGCAGAACTTTCTGAAGATCAGAAGAGAGCAAATTTTGGTGCTATCCTCAGGAAGAGCAGTAAAAAAGAAGGGGGAGGGATACAGGCCTATCAGCCTCATCTCAGTCCATGGGAAGCTGACATGGAAAATCATCCTGGAAAGCACTTCCAAGTACTTGAAGGACAAGAGGATGACTGGGAGTACCTAGCATGGATTTATGAAGTGAAAATCATGCTTGACCAACCTTGTTGCCCTCTACAATGAGCTGAGTGTCTTACTGAATGAGGGGAGAGCAGTTGATGATCTCCCATAACCTCACTCGAGACAAGCAGATAAACTGTGGATTAGATAAGTGGACAGTGAAATGGACTGAAAATTGAGCCAGTGCTCAGGCCCAGAGGGTTGTGATCAGCAGCACAAAGTCCAATCGGAGACAAGTCATTAGTGGTTTGTCACAGGGCTCAATACTGGGATCAAGCTGCTCAACTTCTTCATTTATGATCTGGATGATGGAATGGAGTGCACCCTTAGCAAGTTTGCAGGTTATGTGAGAAGTGGAGGCAGTGGCTGATAGACCAGATAACTATGCAGTGTTTAGAGGGACCTCCATAGGCTGAAAAATTGGGCAGAGAGGAATCTCTTCAAGTTTAACAAGGGAAGCACAAAGCCATCCGTGTGGGGAGGAGTAACACCAGGCACCAGTATATGCTGGGGTCTGACAAGCTGTAAAACAGAAGTATTTTATCTTACTGAGGATAAATACTCAACTAGGAGATACAATCTAATATGCTAATTTAATTACCCATTTGTTTTCTTACTTAATTCCATTTTTTAATGTATTTTTTTGGGGATAGGTAAATAAGTTTCCTTTATTGGCAGCATCAGCTCTCATGGAGAATTCAGCTAGGTCTATAGCAGTTACTGCTAAGTATTTTTTAATTACCAGGAAATCTCTATTAAAGTTATATTTACGGCCTCTAAATGTCATGAATTTGTGAACTCTATAGAGAAAAGAACAAGGCAGGAGCTAACAGAACAGATTTGGATAAGGAAACAATTGCTTCCTGAGTTTTACAACCTGTATTTTTTTCTCTTCTCTTTACATCCTGATTTGCTGCAGAAAGGTCAAGAGACACTGATGTAAAGTACCAATGTAATTGGATTAGATTTGATTTTTCTTTGTTTTGGAATATCCTTTTAATCTAAACTGACCGAAGTAATGAATCGACTTCTGTGTTCATAATAATTTTCTGATTTCAATAGTGTTAGATAAGGGTTACCCGCTTTGATCGGGGTAGTGCTGCTGTCAGAATTAAGGATTGTACTTCCTGCTGGTTTTGTTGTACAGGTCAGCATGAACATACTTGGAGAATGCCTCAGAGCACAGCTGGACATTCATTGAATGTAGCAGCTGCATATTTGACTGAATCAATGGTTTATTTGACCATCCTTAGCAATAAAATGCTAATCACTGATACAATAGCATACTCAAGTGAAGAATGTCCTGCTACCATTTAGTTATTGGCAGATTTATACCCTGGGCACAAGCCTCGCTGTTTAGTAATGGACTGTGTGACAAATTCTACTTCCAGAAGTGGATGTGTTACTATGAGGAAGGAATTAATTCAGACTTAGAAACTATAGAATACCTGTGAGCATCCAGGGAAAGATTTGGAAGGCCCAAAATGGCAGCATGGAGCAAGCTGATTAGACCCCAGTGTGCACAGGGTGGGGTGATCACTGTTGGAGGGCAGTGCCTGTCCTGGTGCCTGCAGCCAGCTCCCAGCAATAATCACTTCTAAAGCTGTAATCACAGCCACATGGCAGCACTGTGCCTTTTTTACTGCTTTCTATTCTTAGTGCTCGTAACAAGGGATTAAAGAGCACGGTAAAAATACATGGTTTAAAAAAAAAAAAAAGTAGACTGTTATGAAATGATTTCTTTTTGGAGGACTGTACTTAGTACATGATGAATCCTGTAGGGGAGGCATGTATGCTTTTCCAGTCACAGCTAAGGTTTCAAAACTATTTTAAGAACAGCAGAACCTAGCTGTTGTCATAGTAGCAATAAACCTTTTAATCTCACTTCCTCTGGAGATGAAGCTGTTGTGTACTTAATCTGCTTAAAGATTGTCGAGGCTGTTTATGTGACAGGGAGCTAGGGATACAGTATGGAGAAGATGCTACTTGTTGCCTTCAGAAAGTGCAGTGCTTTTTGTCTACTTTGTTAATGTTTGAGATTTGCTGAGAGACAGACCTTATGACAAGCTAGCAGGAGAACAGTCACCTGGGAAGCCAGCCTTCATTTATGCCAGTGTTTGGCACTGACAGCTTGTCACGGTTAAATGACACTGTTCCTAGGTAGTCCTGGGCAAGGGCTTTACAACATCATGGTTCTCCTATAGTTTAAAAGCATCCTTTTTGAGAAAGTCCTTTCATCCTCAAAGTGTCCATTCCTTACAGTCAGAGGCTTCTCAATCAACATTGAGTCATATTTCTATATTGCTAAATAGTGAATGGAATTAAAAATTCCTTGAAGTATTTATATAATGCAGAGTGACTTGTTCTTAAATGTACAAGAGGTAGTCAAGAGGAATCCACAGAAAACTGACAGGTTCTTCAAGTGTTTTTTGGAGATTGGGTTAGCTGGATAAAGGGAGTTTTAAGTGCCATGTCAAAATAATCATTATAATAGAATTTGACATCCTGAACTAAAAATCACGTGAGTGTTCACATGTATCTAGAATTAACAGAGGACTTCCTTCTCACCAGATCAAATTTCTCAATAATTGCTGACATCTGCGCCATTGCCAGTTTATTTGGTGTAGTCTGGTTACAGTACTGGGTTACATAACCTCATGTTCTGCAAATAAACGATGTGCATCTTTTCTTTGAACCAGTATTTCAGCTCATATGTACTGAATAATAGCAGTTTGGGAATTTTCACTTCTTTGTTTTCCTGAAGTCTGCATGTTCTGTCAGGATGGACACTCAGCCTTTAGGAAAAAAATCACACTACAGAATGAATGAAAGAACGTTTCTAAGGTTATTTATTTGCAAATTTTATATAGATAGATAGATATATTTTTATATTTGCTCTTCTGTAAAGTTTTGCTTATGGATAATTGGTGTTTGCTCATCCACCTTCTCTCAAGCAGCCCCTTAATTCAACATGACATGGAAAGATATATTAGACAAACCATTGACTATTATGTTATCATCAGATCTAATTACTCCTCAGGGTGCCTTGCTCACTGAGTTACTGGGACCATCATTTGAGTCCTGTGCATGTGATCTGCCCTTGCAGGCTCTGGAGGTGCTGGCTGGCCCCCTGTCTGCATTAAGGGATGAGGACAAGGTCTCCTTCCACTTCCCTTCTCACAGTGTTGACTTCAGGTACCATGGAGAGGGAGCACCGCTCAGGACGGGGCACAGGCCACAGAGGCTGGTGTGGGGGTGGAAGCCCCACGGACAATCCCTTGTGGTCCCCAGGAGGTGTCCTTGTATAGTCTCCTTACCAGAAGACTGGTTAGGTGTGATAGAGGATGTCTTCCCAGCAGAATTGCTTGTGTGACTGTTTGGAAGGGCTTTGGAAGCTTTCCAGTTTGACACTCTGAACAAAAGAAAAGTTCTTATTTTAGAACAGCTTCTGTTTTGAAACATTCTTAATGTTTAAAAATAGTCATTAATACGTTCCACTGTTTTATTTAATCTGAAGTATTCAACTGTCCCACTTTGGAAATTTTTTCATCTTAATGAGGGAAGAGTTTTTTCACTTTCTTAGATGGTAGAAGTCCTAGTAGAGGGTTAGGGGCTTTTTCAGTTTGTGTAAGCAACCTGTCTCTGCTTGGTATTTTTGTTACCCAGTTGATTTCTGGGGGTTTTGGGCTTTTTTTGTTTGGTTTTGGGTTGGTTTTTTTTTATTTCCAAATGGTTTTAATATAGAGATGAGAGCTCTTTATGGTTAATTTTGCAATAAATTTGAATAGAATGCATTTACCCAAGTGGAATTCCTAGATTGTAAAGCACAGAGCTTGCAAATGCTGCACTGGCTGCTAGATGTGCCATTGAGGATAAACTAGGGATAAGTGAAAAGGTTGCAAGAAAAAACAGTGTGGAGGGCTTTAACACTTTCACTAGAGTTAGTGGCACACTGTATGTCTTTAAAAAAAAATCTTTTGTTAAAATAATGACCATTGTTAGCTGGAGATGATAATCTTAAGATAGCTGCTCTGAGGCATTAAAGTGTTGTCTCTCACTGCAGTTGTGTGAACGTTGCGTTGGACATTTGTGTCCGTGACTGATAGAGGTAGGAGTAGATACGCCAATGTAAATATGTGCCTGAGAAGACAAACTAGATGTAACTTTATTCTGCAGGGTTTGTACCAAGTGGCGTGCTTCATCAGCCTGAGCAGTCATTTAAAAGCCATCCTTGTTGAGGTTTGCAGTTTTTTCTTCCCATTTAAAATTCTAGGCCAGTGAATTGTCCCCCATTTGTTGCTGAGAAAACTCCAGAGAGTGAGGTAGCTTAATGATTTTTTCCACAAATGTTCCCAGAACCTGTTTTAAATACACTAGGAAGTCAAATGCCCTTAGTTTGCTTTCAGGTGGATACTTCAAGAGTATGATTTTTGTGTCTTCTCTTCAGACTCTCAGAGGTATGCACATGATAGAGAAACTGCATTTTTGGCTTATGTGTGCCTGTGGGTGAGAGGAATGGTTGATTCTCTTTGGCTCAGAGACCTGTGAAGAAGGCACAAGTATGTCTTTCATGAACCATCCTGAGCTTGGCAGCCTCATACTGTCATCTGCTTCTAGTGCTAAACCCCGCATAGTTGCGTGTGGTGTTACAGTCAGATGCGGCAGCTCCCATCCATTATGGGAAAGCATGAGAAGTTTCACTTCTACCCGTGCCACTTTCTGAAATTTTCCCATCATCCAGAAAAGTAGGGTGGGTGTTTCCAGTGGTTGCTCCCGTTTTGGTCCTAACTAGTTTCCTGTGTTTCCTTCTTTCATGTGTTTCAAACTCGTATGCAGAGTGAAAGGTGGAATAGATAAAGAATGTGCACAAGAGAGCTGATAGATTTACTGATGGTGTCTGTCAATGTAGCATGTACTACAGTGAGAGGTTTAACACCAATTTTTCTTGATTTAGTGTGGCTATGAAATGACAAGAGAGGTACCATTTGCTGAGAGCACAGAAATCACTGATGTTTTCAAAAATGCAATTGCACAGTCAGGCCCTTAATAATTAGAGAAACATTCTTTCAGCTGTGCTGTCTTCCCTGAAATGTGCAGAGGACCTGGGTGTGATTGCAACACAGTCCTAGAAGTATCTTGCCATGCAGTTTTCAATCCTTTAACCTGGTTCCTAGAGTTCAAATTTTTTTTGATATCAGCATCTTCTCTGGACACTTGTCTAAGTTTCAAGGGGGTTTTTTGTCTCCTTTATGACAAGATGTCCAGAACAAAACATTACTTTTTCTCTCCAGCAGGGTGGAGAGAGAAGCTGGAGGTACCTCATCCCCTTGTGGTGCAATGCCTCTTTGTAATACAGCCTAGCAGTGCTTTATTATTTTTCCCTGTCGTGTTGTGTCACTGATTTCTGTCTTAACACAATATTTCCACAACACTTCTAAGACTGCTGTTTGCTGTGTGTCCTTGTGAACTGAATTCTTGTGGTTTGAATTGTTTTTCTCAGGTATGTTGCTCTGCATGTTTCCCCAGCTGAATTCACTCTTGGTGTTTGCCTCTTCCTCTGGTTTGTCTGCAACACGGGAGTCCAGCATTGACTAAAGGTAAGAAACTACTGTTAGTTTCATTGCTGCATTTCTCTAGGTCTGGTGATTTTTGCATCATTCTCCCACTGCAGTTTCCATGAGCACACTTTTAATTCCCACTTCTTCATCAAAGAATATTTTAAATCAAACCAAGTGTAGTAATTATTCCCATCTATCTTTGTAGAAACTCTTCGTGCTACTCCTTGTTTTCATTTTACATTGTTATTTCAGTAGTGTCTCTTACCCCCTTTCTGTTGCCAAGATTCTGTCTGTATCCAAGGCAACTTAAATAATTTTGAGAGTAAGATAGTGAGAGGTGATGTGTCAATTACTAATATCCAACGAGATGACCTCAGTGGCACTCCCTTTGTGCATCACTGTAATTCTGCTTTATTTAAACTGTTTGGGTGCAATGTGTACAGTTCTGGAGACAGGGAAGATTCCACACTAATGAAGACCTGCTGTTTTGTAATGCTGCAGCATGTTCCAGCCTATTCCAGTGCCATGTGCATCACGTGGGATCTGGGCTGACAGCCAGTGCAAATGTTTCTTCAAGGACTTTAGGACATATTCTAATTATGTTTAGATTCACCCACTCTCTTTTCATCTGAAGGATGTCACTCTGCTCATTTCAAAGTGTGGTGCAAAGCACTCTATCTGCCAGGATGAGAGGGGTCTGCTGGTGCATTTGTGTGAGAGGCAGTAGGATGACTGGCTTTGTGAGCCACTCTTTAACCCCCAGCTGTGAGAAGTCCCAGGCCTTTGAACACTGTCAGAGCTTGGCCAGCATCCAGCAGTGTTTTCATCCAGTGCTGGAGGAGATGTAAAATTTCCTGGAAGAAAGAGCTTCATTTCTCTGAGCCTAGCAGGGGAGAAGGGGGAATGAGTTGTGGGAGGAAGCATCTGAAACTTTCCATAGCGAGAAAAAATTAACAGTTTTGGGAGAAAAATTAAGAAAAAATGTACTTGGGGGGGGTTACATGTGCAAACACGTATATTCTCTTTCAACCTGGTATTGAATGTGTGTTATGGAACTACAGGATATTACCTAGGGGTCTTTTTAAGGGGAATTGGAATTGCAAAACAGCATGCAAGAGTAAAGGCCATTATGCAATACTGTGCACTGGAACATAATTCTGTGAGGTGAATACAGTGAGAACAGATCTATGTCTGTGTGCTCTATGGCAAATGAAACTGTGCATTTCTGTGGGTGTGTGGAATAGACTGAGGGCTTTTGAAAAGGCGCAGACTCAGCCTCTAGGAGATGTTCCTGGTGTGGGGAAGAAGGAGAGACACGCTTTTCCACCCTTACTGTGCAAGTTACCCAAGGGCAAGCCTACATTCTTGTCTCTGCCGTGGTCCATGCCCTCCGGCCATGCTAAACTGCATGGGTTCTTTCCTGGAGAGACACATACAGTAACACCTTCTCAGCCAAGTTAATTCTCGAAGGTGATATTGTTACATCAGGTCGTTGGCTAATTAATGATTCTTATTGCCCAGGCAAGTGCACTGATTAACTGGATACATAAGAAAGTCTGGGTCAAACTTCAGAAAGTCGGCCAGACTCTCATAATCCCTTGTGGCTGCTGGGATCACCCTGCTGTCTGGTGTGACCTGAGTAATCGGTGTATTGAGACTGGCACGTCTCAGTCCTGATTCTCAGAAGTTCAGTAGTGCTCAGCGGCCATTTGACACTCTGCTGTGTGTGGCAAGTGTGTACACCAATAAGTTTTTTTGTGAATCCTGGAGCCAACGTTACTGATGGAGCTGAAGTGAGAGAAGGGGTACCAGGGTTTAAAATTTCCAGCCTGCATGTCCCTAACAGAACACAAGCTGCCTTCAAGTGGTACATGGCTCTGTAACTGTGGTTGCCACTGATTGTGATAACCATTGTGAATACCTTCAATAGAAGACGAGGTACAGGCTGTTGCAGTGTTTATTGTTGGATAGAACTTCTGGGAAAAAAAGCAGAAATTTTGGTTTGTTTCTTCCATCTTGCCAAAACATAAGATTAGGAGAGAGGAAGAGAAACTGAGGCTAATTCTCTTTGCCTATACTTGACTTGTATTGCTGTAAGCTTGCTTACCTCAGTAAGATGAAAGTCAGTCTGTGCTCTTGGGACTGGGTGCACAAGACTAGAGGAGACGTCTGGCTTGAAGAGGTTTCTTTGTACTTTAATGGGTACTGCAAGGGGTTCCCAAGAGAATTCTTCAGATGAAAGCTGTTTTTCTATGGACGGGTTGCACAGTCTCATTATTGCTCTGGCTTTTGCTGCACAGCACAGATGTTACTGCAGGGTTGTCAGCCCCTCAGTCGGTTTCTACAGCGCAATAAAAATAAGTAGATTAACCAAGTTAAGAAGATTAGAGTCACTTTGGGGAAGGGAAGGAAAGGGAAGGGAAGAGGATGAGCAAGAGTGAGTATAAAAAGAGACCACAAGACTGTGATTGCCAGACTTCCTGGTGCATGTTGCACAGGGTGGCTTTCTTTGTCCCTTTCGGGTTTGGGTTGGGCCTATTGAATAGAACTGATCCTGACACCATGTCCAAAGAGAAACTGGAGTCACTGGTCAAGAACATGGAGATCATGCTCTCTGAGGTAGAGCAGCTGAAGATCCACTGCACCAAGCAGACGGAGGAGGTGAACCAGGTGGTACAGGAACTGCGCCGAGAGAACAGAGAGCTGACAGAGAAGTATGAGCTCATCTCTCAGGACCTAAAGGAGGCCAAGGAGGCCATTGCCCAGCTGCAGGACACCAGGTTTGCCTTTGAGGCAAAGGAGCGGCAAGCACAGAAGCTCAACCGGCAACTGTGAACCAGCAGGAAAGAGAAGCAAGAGATTTCTTAACCTGATCTAAGAGTAAACAGAAACCTTCAACTGCTGCAACTGGAAATCCCTGGATCGCTAAAAGCAACCCTTTCCCTCCCTCCTCAGACTGAACCTGCATGCTGGAAAAAATCATCTCTTTGTGGAGGCAAGATCTCAGGCGCAGCTGGAATTCTGCCCCAGAAGGCTCCTTTGTTAGTGACTAAAGACCTCATTATGCTGGAGGGAAATCTCATTCCAGAATCCCTTGTCGGAGATCTGAGCCATAGGCGTACAGATACGGCTGCCAGGATCTGGGCACCTTCTCATGCCCTGTACAGGTTGCACAGGGACAGAGCCTGGGAAAAGAACTGTCCCTGCCTTGAGCCATGGGAGAGAGCTGTGCCACGAGAGTCTGCGGAGATGGAGAGAAGGATCATCGTCTTGACAGCCCCTGTTGCTCTGTTTTGTTGCTAACTTTTCTCTGCTGTGCAGCAAGGCTGTAATGCTGTCCTTAGTACAGTGTCAGCTTCCTTGCTACCTGATGCTGGAAGATATCATCAAGAGCTTATGTTGTGCCTCAAGCTTCCAAGTACTTGCTATCAGCGGCATGTTGGTCCAGAGGATCTGTTAATGCTATTACAGTCAGTGTTGTCTTCTTCCAATTCCAAAGTGAAGTATAAGAACTGGAAAGGTTTCTGTCTCAATTTCCTTTTCAATAGTGTTAAATCTTAATGACTCCATGTTTAGTATGCTAGAGATTAAACCACTGCTGAATATAACATGTTTTTAACCAAAGAGCTGTATTTTGGCACTGGATTTACTTTTCTTTAGCAGAAGTAATGTGTATAAAAGGACAGGGAATTACTAGGGATAAATGTATGTGGGGCATGGAGGTGAGAATTGCTTTGTCGGAGGTCTTGCTTTCAGCTTTTTTCTCTTCTCCTGTCTCTCCTAAGCAGCATTTGGGGTAGTCAGTTAGTGCCAAGCCCAGCTAAGAGTCACTGTGGATTTTCAACTCCACAGTGAATAGTGTGAGATCTCTGAGGGGAGTGGGGAAAGAGTGCTGAGAGAAAAAGCCTGACTGTTTCAACGGAGAATAGCTGGAATAGTTCCAGGGGGATTTTTCTTCCTGTTGGCTGTGATGTAGCCAGCTTCCTTCTTCCCTCCAAAGCTTTGCTGTATTGTTATCTCTGCTTGGCAAGCTCACCATGCACAGCAAGGGCTGATGTTTGGGAGAAGCAGAAAAGCTGTTTCCATCCCTGAGGGCCTCAGGGTGTGTGTGGCACCAGGAGCCCAGGTGCACTGTGTGGGGATGAAGGAGACTATCCACACTGAGAGCAGGGAGTCAGCTCAGAGGAAAGGAGAACCTAGCTGCTTTGGTTTCCCATAGAGGTTTGGGCAGGACAGAACAGTTCAGCAAGACCTTCTCTTAGGACTCAGTCCAACCCTGGTGGCAATAACTGTAGTCTTGTCAGTGTTAATAAAATTACTGAGATCAGGCCTAGAATTAGCTGGTTATTGCTCCTTGTCTGCCCACCCTCTGCCACGTTAGTCTATGCCTGGTCCAAAGCCTTTGGAAATAAAAATCTTCCCATTGATTTGACTGAGCTCTGGGCAAGACCTTCTGAACAAAGAACTGATGTTGGTGTGGTAAACAAAGCACTGGAACAGCCACGGGGAACAGGTTTTTCTGTTTTTGTTTCATGTGATAACATGTTTTGTTAAATTTGTGTGACCTAGACTTTTACTTTTTGCTATTTTGGGTGGAGCAGATTGGAATATTTGGAAAACATTTGGGAGATTAGAGAGTGTCCTTTATGTTTTAAAATGTAGTCTGAATACAAATGGCCAGCCTTGACCCTTCGCTCCTTGCTCACCAGTGACAACTTGGGGAGCATGAGAAATCAACATTAATCACTATATTTGTTTGTATAAGAACTAAAAATGTTTTCTCTTGAAATCAGTTCTCTAGCTCAAATCTGCTTACCACCTATGATTTCTTCTACTTTTTATATATCTTTAAAATGTAAAACTAACAATAAAAGGAAAACAAACAGCTGAGGGGAGCGTCTGTTCTGGATAAGGCATTGCCTCGTTTAATGAATATATATGTTATTTTTTGAGTGTGTGTGTGTATGCTTTCTGAATATAATTATTCCTGTTTAAATCCTGTGCATCAAGGAATGGACTAATGGAGACCCTCTAGATCTCTCTGTGTTCGGAGGTTAATCTCTCTAAATGAGATTCTCTGTGTGGCTGCCAAGTTTGCCCTACGCAATATTTAAATCCATGATACAGAAAAAGAAAATGGGATTGTAATGTCCTTATGATCAGTTTCTTAATAGTTAACAGGATTCAAAGTGTCTGGTATTAAGGAAAGCTCTAAGAAAGATCTTTTATAAATAACCTGAGATTTGGGATGGGACACTGGAAAAACTGGATGTGCTATCCAATACTAGAAAAAGTTTATGTAACACCCCTTCCCTTCCAACTAACTCAGTCGTGTCCTTGTTTTGATTAAATGGGTTAAACTCAGGAGTAGTTGGGTTGGTTTAAAAATGATGTACACTCCATTACATGTAGGCTTTTTATACACAAATCTTTGTGTATCCAAGTATAGTCTTAGCAGCGGAATAGTGCCTTCACTTTGTGTCCTACGGTGCAGTGTATTGGACTGCCCTTCTCAACAGAGTTTGCATGGAATTGGTCACAGCACTTTGAAGTTGGTTTTGCTTTTTGAACACCGGTGTTGTCAATAGGTGCTGCTTTTCTTCTTTAAATGGTGTAAGGATGAGGAGCTGAAACTTGGTGTACCATTACCAGGTTGTTTAGAAAGTTGGCCTGAATAAAAGTCCTACCTGATTTGGGTGAGAATCAAAAAAAATATGAAGTGACAGGTTTGCTATTTCCCTCATCTTGGAAATGGATGAAGAGAGGTATCTATTGAAGAGAAAGAGTAAATTTATTTGAAGGCCCTCTTGGAGATCACAGCACAGGAACTGGCTCGATCATCAAGAAGAGACTAAGAGAAGAGGACCCTGACAGACCAAGTGCTTGTGAGTTGCTCCATTCCTGGAGCAGACTATAGCAAAATACTGCTGATTGCATTGGTTTCCACTGTTCTGGGCTGCATTATATGGAAGTGTCCAAGAAGGGAGACTGCGTAGGAATGAAGCTGATATCTCTTTGCTGTCTTGCATTGCCGACTTCAGTGGCTGCATGCTGGCAAAACACAGTAAAATCGTCTCTGCTAGTAGCAGTATCTGTACAAAAGTTATACAGGGTCAACTCCTCTGCAACACTCCTCAGCACCTGAAGGAGTTCATAGGCGGACAGGTCTCTGGAGCAGGTATGAACCAGTGCAAGAGTCACTGCAAGAGGATAATAGGCTTTGATGCAGTCAAGTTGTACAGCAGAGCTCATCAGTCTGTAATACACTTTCCACCTTTCCTCTAAGGACTTTGTAACATCTGGACATGAAATTGAGCTGCTTTTCCTGAAGGGTTGACAGGGATACATTCTATATACTGAGAGGCTGTGATTCCGAGGGCTAAACCACGTCTCTCCTGCGATAGTGAGTCAGAGTGTGGGAAGAATGGAGTTATTGGTGCACTACTCAAGTTTGAAAAAAGTTCAGTTCAGGTTGAATCAAATTTTACTTTACTGTCATTTTTTTAAAAAATAATAAGAAAAAACCAGTATGTTAAAAGATTAATTCTTTGCAGAGTAAGCTGAAGCCTCTTATTTTCCCCTTGTGCAGCTGATGGAATGAGTGACGTGCTAAAATGTCCCCAGTAGCTCTGGACTTGGTTTGACATCCCTTAGACACTTATTTCTTTACCTATTCATTTAGCCATCAACACACTTACCTGGGATGTCAGATTACTGTTCAGTATTATCCTATGCTCAGAAATATTTGAGCATATTCCCTGAATAAAATGCCTCAGGTAGTAGGCTAAAGTATATAAATGGCTGTACCTTTCCCTTGATTAGGCCACTACACTTTTCTAAAAATCTGGATATTATCCTGAAAACAAGCAAGGCAAACATTCCATTTTTAAGCATGTGACCCAACCATAATTACAACAACCCAGATCCTTGCTCTTTGGCTAAATGACGAAGCGCGCCATCAAGAACAGCAGTTTGTAACGTGACTCTGTGCCATTGTTTCCTGGTCACAGAAGTCTCCTTGGAGGTCCAGATTTTGGAACCAAACTGAACAGAGATTCTTCTCTTCCCCGGGTGAATGCTCAAGCTACAGAGACCAGCTTTTCTTTTGGAGGCTTTGTGAGTCCCATCTGAATTTCTTGGTTGCTGCCTAGGGAGAGAGGAGGGGAGGTAGGAAAGCTGTGACTTAAGTTCCTCCCTGGGAGGAAGCAGGGATGTTTTGGTTTTTTTATTTCTCGGTAATTATTGTCCCTGCAGTTAAGTCTGTTTTGCCCATGACAGTAACTGGTAAATAATCTTCTTGTCTTTATCATGTTTGACAAGTTTTTCCATCCATTTTTCTTCCTCTGTTGTGTTGAGGATGAGGGGTGATAGAGCATCTTGGAGGGCATCTGACATCTCAGCTAAGGTCAGCTCCCTACAGTGCTGTAAGTGTTACTTAGCCATAACTAGTCAGACTGGAGCTTTGTCCAGTAAAGCATGCAAATCTTTAGACAGTCTTTGGAAACAGCCTCTGGCAGTAAGGAGTCCTGGTGATTTGTTCCCATGAAAAGTATTTCTGGAGTATAGCAAAAGAGAAAGCAGAAGCCTTACTACTGACCTCTGGCCATGTAACTGCTGAAATCCTGGTGCCACAGCTCCTGTAGAAGTTGCTTCTTGCCAAAAGCGCTTCACTGATGTGGTTAGAAGGGATATCGTGTTCCGTATCAATTCAGTATGCATTCACCTCAACTGTTCCTTCTTGGTCACGTCTGTGACACCCAGATGCCATTACCTCCAGGCTAACCACTGATTAGAACTAGTGGGAAGAGGCAAATTCCTCTGGTCCTGACTGTATTGACTCTGTAGTGACCCATCAGTGTCTGATCAAGAGATGAGAATGGTCTTGAATCGATGCATTATCTTGCTTTCACTAATGGGAGGTGTTGAAAACAATTTCAACACAGAGATCATGTCTTTTCTCCCAGAGAAAAGGTACATGCACCAAACTTTCTGTGCAACCACAGGGCAGAGGTTAACTTTGTATTTGCCTTGTCTTTTTCCTGGTAAGGACTGGCCTCAAGTTCAAATCCTATACTAACAGGTTCTGATTTTGTCACATCTCTGCTGCAACCAGGAAGTGTGAGCAGATTTTTCTTTTCTCTTTTTAATAAAAGGAGTTTAATCAATGTTTCATGTTGCTTAGTTGTGGTAAAACTCTGGTTACTTCTTTTTTTTATTTCAGTATCTGAGGAGCTTATCCATTAAGTTTCTATGGGGTTAAAAATTACTCCAGATGTGTTTACACAATAACTTCTTCAATGCAGTAGGCAAAGCTGGTTTTTGGATGTATGCTGTCTAGATTCCAACATGGGCAGTTATATTTTCCCCGTCTCTGAATTCCCTTGTAGTTTAAACTATGAACAAGAATACAAGAACTACAAGAACATTACTAGATTTTGTATTTCAAAAAATCATTCGTTGAGGGTCCTGCTGCCATAAGAGACAGTATTTGCACATTTATAACCTCATCTGAAGTTGTGGGGTTTTTTTGTCTTCTAGATTTTGAACCTTTGGGATGATTTCAAGCCTTTTCTTTCCAATGGTACCGGCTAAAAGCTTTAAACTGATCTGAAGGTTTGGTTTATTCAGAGAAGGCCAGGAGTTCAGGTTTCAGTTTGGTCAAATATTATGAAGCTTAGGATAAAAGTGACAGCTGGCAGGATGACATTAGCCAATGGCCAGTTGAGAGTGCAGGTGGATAAAGAAAAAATACGTGCTGATGTAATTTCTTTCTGGTGGAAAAGGAGGGGCCACAGCTTGGCCCAAGGCCCAGATTTATTTTTCTTAAAAGAACATTTAAATCTAAAGGGGCAGGACAATAATTTCTATATTCTTAATTAAGGCATTTACAATGTCCAATTGTTGTCTCTCCTGACGTAAGTAGCCATTCATCTGCACCACCATTAGATGTTCTTCTGGGATGCACTGTGTCTTTCAATCTTTCGGAATTCCCATACTGCTGTGTGGAGGTGTTGATGTTTTGTGTTGGGTTTCCTGTTAGGGCTTATCCTTGTTTATTCTGGCAGATTTAGCTTTGATAGGAAAGTACAGGATTGCTTTTGCTTGTGGAAAAGATGTGACTTTTATTTGAACTCTGTCCCCTGTGGGACGTGTAACAGCAGGATTTGTACCTTTTGCAGCTAGCTTCCAGACAGGGATTGAACAGCAGGGATGAAAAAGAGCTGTAGCCCTGGAATAAAATTGCTTCTGTGTCACCTGATACATTTATGAGTCTGTTGGAAACTTTCTTTTCCATTTGGAGCTGTGTGCATCTAGGCTTGTCAACAGTTGCCCAGGATGTTGTCTCTTTTTATTATCTAAAGCAGCAGGGTGGCCAAGAAGACATTAGTGATAACAGTTCTGGAAATTTCATTGCACATTAATATCTTCCTGGGAACATCCAGTGTGTGGAGTTACCTGAAGGTAGAAGCTTCATCTTTCCTTTTGAGAGCAAGGTTCTGTTTCTCGTGGTTACAAATGAACTACTGATGAAAAA
Organism: Myiotriccus ornatus; assembly: GCA_036023395.1. Taxonomy (NCBI): domain Eukaryota; kingdom Metazoa; phylum Chordata; class Aves; order Passeriformes; family Tyrannidae; genus Myiotriccus; species Myiotriccus ornatus. The sequence continues at coordinate 27,437,568 of JAYRBT010000177.1, read as the reverse complement.
GGACTCTAAAACTGGAAGGCAAACATGGAAGACCAATCCAAACTTAAGACTTTAAAGCTATTCTCATAATCTTGGAGACCTCAGTCAAAATATTAAATAGGGTTGAAATGCTGGTAGCTGTTGTAATTTCTGGACCAGAATCTTGTTTTCTAGATCTGTGGTCTCTGTATTTCATTATTTATTTGGTTACTACTAAGCAGAGGACAAAATCAAGGCAGGGGAGGGGGAGGACAGAATTAGCTCTTTGCAAAATAAAACAACAACAGCAACACATAAGTTGTTATGCAATAATTTCTCCAGTACCCTCATGGTTAATAACACAAGTTTTATCTTGTAATGCATCCAACTAGATACCTTTTCGTTTAGCAGTTTTTATCTTCTTAAATTGTTCCTTCACAGGAGTTTTCAGAGGGTTTCTGAATTGCATGGCATTTGTCAGAGGAAAAAATAGAGAAACCTGTGCTGCTATCATCTTTGTTTAAATTCAAGTGCATATCTAAAGTGCTGCTATTTTCAGACCTTAGGAATCTGCTTAACTTTGCCTAGACACAAATCTAGCTGTGAATTGTATTGAAGTTCAAACTTGCTTTTGTCGAAAGCATGTCTGTGAACTGTGATTTGGGCTGCAGTTTTAAAGTAAATATGAAGTAGATTTTTTTTTTTCAGAGTTAGGAACTTACTGAAAAAGAATATCAAATGGCTCCGTGGATAGCTGTCTCTCTTTGATATGCTGCCTACAGCTAAAATGAAACTAGTTACAAAGGGCTCCACCCCTGGAACAACTTTAGGCACAGTTTAGAGATCATATGCGTGCTCACACACAGACTACAGAAGCCAGAAACAATTGCAAAGCAGGCGTGCCTGCATGCACGCTTACGTCTCTGGCCTTCCAAATCTAAAGTGAAAACTCTTGCGAAGAAACTGAGAGGCTGAACGGGTTAAATGAAATACAACTCTCCTTTTCCTGTGCAGTAAGGATTAGTAACCGAACAGAAGCTGGAGAGAAGAGTACTGAAGTGCCACTGTTTGAACAAGAACTATAGGAAAGTGGGGTTTGGAGCCTGGTTGCAGAGTGGTGCGTGTATCTCCAGTTTTTGTGCTCACCTTTCACAGGCACATGCAGAAGGTAAGAGTTGACTTTGTATTCTGGGCTCTTTCCTGATCCCTTTACCTGGATATCTGTTCTCTATTAGTCTTTTCAGTGCAGTTTGTACTGTTTAAACTATTTTTTATTTCCCACCATTTTTTTTCCTTTCAGTTAAAAGAGTACGGGGGGGAGGAGAAACCAGAGTCCTTATGACTGCAAAATTTTATTTCCCAGAAGGGAGGGAAGAAGATACTCTATATATTTGGTGAACATGAATCCCTTTCACACACAGTTAATCACACTGAGACTTAACATAATCAAACCTGCTGTTCCTGACGTTGTGGCTGGGTGGAGCAGGGAGGTGGAAGGGGAAGGTACTCATTTGATAGGATGCTGGACAAGCCCACTGGGGTCAGATGTATAGATGCTCTGTTTAAAAGGATGCAGAATGCAAGACAAATGGAGCAGGGGTATTGACTGGAGAAATATAATTTTTGCACGTAGGAATAAAAGGCTGCCTAAGGCTCTAAGCCTGCCTAAGGTTCTAAGACTCTTGTGCCCCCTCACTATTGCCCCTGGAGTCTCAGCTGCTTCTGTTCATGTGCCAGCAGGTGCTGAGGGGAGGGAGTGTCTCCGGATCAGTCTGGTGTTGCTTTCAGCCACCTGAGACAGGATCTGTGTGGGAGGCCCAGCCAAACAAGGCTGTCAGAGCCAACAGACCTGTTTGTGAAAGGGAGATTTTCAGGACTAGATCTTCCATCCCTGAGGAAGTCTGATGTGTGAGGCCTGTCCTGGCATGGAGGTGGTAACGGGCTGGTAGCAATGTGGAAAGGCAGTAGATTTAGCTGGTGTGCTGATGTTCCTTGTGGGTGGTCAGAGGAGCAGTAAATTTAAAACTGAGTTTCAAAGCTTTGATGAAGGTAATGTTTGCTTTGAATGAAGTCCCTAGGACTAGGAATAACTACTGTTAGTACAGGAGCTTAGTGAGATGATATGTTTCTTTAGGTCTGTCTGTAGAGACCTTAAAGAGGGTTTGTAAACACCTTTGCTTATTACTTTGGAAAGTGTCTTCACGACACTTGTTTGGTTTATCCCTCCTGCATCGTACTTATGAGGCCCTTCAAAAGCTTTTCTGTAAACTAGTTTGCAGCTTATATGTTTTTACCCTGGCTTCTTAGAGGTGTACCACACTCTTTAATCCCAGTCTCTATAGATAGAGCAGCCACGAAAAGCCATTCTTTCTGAGGTGCAGTGTGGGTATGAGGCAATGTGCTATACAGCCACGTGTGGATTGGACAGCCTCATTCTGGACTTCCAGAACAAATGCTCTGCTGTTACAGGGAGTGAAGGGAGGTGTTTGTGGTGGGGAACAAGAGTGGATAAGATTACATGTCTTCGGTATGGCACTAACTTAAACTAATACTTGTTTGTGACAGTGAATGAAATTATTAATAAAATGAAAAAAATTAAATCAGAGACAATTTGCTATCTCTGGAAGTTTTGCTCTTTTTTTCTGTCCACTGTGAGATAACTGAGATTTCTTCTTCTGGCCTATTTGCAGGTTCTCATATACTGTGAAGTGTCCTGACACCTCAGAGGTGTTTGTTTTTAAAATATTTCACTCTGTGAGCATAAGTGCTTGATGGCATTGCAGAAGTGCTGGGGTTGGGATAGTTTCTTTGTAGTATTTGCATATTCCAAATCTGTTTACTAGTAAACAGTCCACTCTGAATGTAGCATTTGATACAAGGTGTCTGATTAATGATATTAGGTGATTTTCCAGCAGAGATGTAGAGCTTTGTTTGCTGGTCTCTTTGTGTATATATGTTAAAAAGAATGTTAAGTATTAAACAAAATTGTCTCAATGTTAAGGGAAAGTAGCAACCACTGTGCTACAGAGAACTTAGAGAATGGATGATCTCAAACATTGCTGTTCAGTAAGTGTAGTGACTTCTGATGCAGATCATTTAGCTTTGGCTTTGGGATGGGCTCTCTCTCAGATCCAGCTACTTACCAGCTTGGTAAAAGAGAATGCTGGTAGATCTCACCTCTAGTTGCTTCAGGGATTAATTGCCTCTCAAATTAGGCACTGAGGTTCGCTTGGAGTCTGTGGGAATGGCTGTGCCCTGACTTGCTAAAAGGGTTTAGGAAACAGGAAAGGAGTTACATTGCTGCAGCTGGTTTTCTTTGTAGTACTTGAGTTTGAGTTAAAGGAACAAATTTTATTCTATTTGTTCTGTTAAAATAGGAAACTTGGGGGAAAAAACCCTCTGATCTTGATTGTGGGCCCCTTCTTCTGAATGTAATGTAAAGAAGACAAAATACTGTTCAGTGCCTCAGAACAGGTAGGGCTTAGGCGTCAGAAGGCTTTCTCTTCGTTCAAGGAGGACTTTAGCTGTTAATAAAGTGTTAAGCATTTTATTAGTTCATGTATGTACCTAATGACTCATAATACATGGAAAAAAATAGCTCTTTTTTAAGAGGATGGGAGCTGCTCTTTTGTATGACAACAGCACCTAGAATACACAGGATGCAGTTATAGTAGTCCTCACAATTCATGTTATAGGCTTGTCATTAGCTGAATAAAAGAGGAAGTGTTTTCCCAGTGACATCTTGGTGCTCAGTGAACTCTGGAGGAAATAGATTGCTTTGCTCTCAGGTCTGTGGGAAGGATTATACAGAAGTGATGTAAATCTCTCAGTGTACCTAGCACAGCTACTGAACCTAGACAGTGAGAGATGATTGCTCAGATTCAGTACAGTCATTTGCAGTTATGCCCAAGTATGATGGACTTGTCAAAAGAACTTATTTCTCTCAAAATGATACTCTGCTGGATACAATTTCTGTCTTATGTTTTAGCACTCTTGGATCTGGACCGTGATTTGTTGTGATCCAGTCCTGTTTTGGACAATGAATAATAATGGTTGATAGATGTTTGAGAAGAGACTTTTCTGTTAAAGTATTTGAGTGGATGTCTACTCATATGCATGGTCTATGATCAAATCACTTGTTTATGCTTCCTCACACAGGAAAGCTCACTTTCTTGACATGCAGACATGATGTATAGAAAACAAGCGCCATCCACAGATTGTTTATTTCTCTGCCTAGCCCTTAAAGCAGTAATTGGATTCTGGTGTGGACATCTGTGGGAGAAACCAGCTTCAGAGCAAAGAACCAATTTATTTTTAGATCAGACTGTTGTCATTTTGCTGTGATCACACCACTGAGCATGTGCTTCCTTTGAGAGCTCTCCAGGCAGTGCAGTGTGATTGCACCCTCCTAGGATCATTTTTTATCAAGTTAATTTTTAGTGACAGATGAAAGATGCTAGAGCCAGTGTTCTTAGAGACAGCAGCCCTAATTCCACTAGCACACATTCTGCCTCCTAAGTTTGTTAGTCTAAAGTTCTGGTTTAGGCTGTGGGGTTTTTTTTCATTTCTGATTTTTTTCGTTCACCTCATGTTAGTCATCTCTCTCTTGCACAGTAATGTAAGCAAGCCCACAGATTTCTCTGGGGAAATTCCTGCTTCGTGCCACTGAAGTTAAGTCTGCATCACAGTAACAGTAAGGGTGATTCCTTAGGGAAGAGATGTACCTGTGCAAGTGTGGTGTGTTTGATATGTTTACATACACATAGATATATATAAAACTGAGTTAACTTTAAAGAAGTAACTTAGTTTCCAGAAATGTAGAGGCAGCAGCAATCAAAACCCACATGAGGTTCAGGGTAAATACTCTTATATTTTCCTGTCTATTATTAGTCCCCAGGCAAATTTATTTAAATTATTATACAGGTGTTCCCTATGTATATATACTACAAGCATACTGTTGAATGTAGTGCTAATATCTTCTCAGTGAACAGAGATGTACATCTTGCAAAAAGAGGGAGAAAAAATTTGCATTGCTTTAAAATCTCATCTTGAGGTAATGCTTGTTTTTTATTTTTATTTTTTAACCGATTGCATAGCACCGAAGTAGCCATATTTATATTAAAATAGAATGAAGTTAAATAAAATTTGAAGCAGTTTTCTACCATTAAAATCCTTTATTTACCTAAAGAGTACTTCAAAATTTGAACTGTAAGGGATCAGTCTCAGCTGGCTAACATGCTTACCTGGGTGTTAGAGAGTGAAGTCCCTCCCACTATAAGCGAAGAGCAGATTTCAGACCTGCCTGATGAAACTAAATAGACACAAGTCTGTGGGGCCTGAGCAGATGCATCCCAGACTGATGTGGTTGCCAAGCCACTCTCCATGATACTTGAAAAGTCATGGCAGTCAGGCAAACTTCCCAGTGATTTGAAAAAGGGAAACATTGCTCCTATTTTTAAAAAGAGGACATAGGAAGACCCAGAGAACTAAAGATCTGTGAGCCTCCCCTCTGTGCCTGGGAAGATCATGGAAGCAATGCTAAGATGCATACAAGAAAAGGAGGTGATCCAAGACAGGCCAGCATGGCTTCACTAAGGCAAGTCATATCTGACCAGTCCAGTGCCTTTCTGTGGTGGAGTGACTGCAGCAGCTGACAAGGGAAGACCAACCAAAATGATCTACATGGAATTCTGTAAGGCTTTTGACATGGTCTCACACAACATCCTTATCTCCAAATTGGAGAGAGAGGAATTTGAAGGGTGGACTATTCTGTGAATAAAGAATTGGATGGTGGATGCAGCCAGAGAGTTGTGGTCAGTGGCTCTATGTCCAGGTGGAAGCTGGGTACAAGTGGTGTTCTCAAAGCTCTGTCTTGGGACCGGTGCTCTTAAATATCTTTATCAGTGGCATAGACAGTGAGATTGAGTGCACACTCAGCAAGTTTGCAGGTGACACAAAGCTGACCAGTGCAGTTGACACAACAGAAGGTTGGGATATCATCCAGAGGGGCCTGGACAGGCTTAACAAATGGACCCATGGGAACATCATCAAGTTCACCAGGTCCAAGTGTAAGGTCCTGCACCTGGGCTGGGGCAATCCCAGACCTGAGTACAGACTGGGAGATGGATGCATTGGGAGCAGCCCTGCAAAGAAGGACTGGGGGGTTCTTGTGGATGAAAAGCTGGACATGAACCAGCAATGTTCTGTGTACTTGCAGCCCAGAAAACCAACTGCATCCTGGGTTGCATCAAAAGCAGTGTGGCCAGCAGGTTGCAGGATGGGTGTCTCTCCCTCTACTCTCCCTTGTGAGACCCCACCTACAGTGCTGTGTATAAGTCTGGTGTTCTCAGCATAAGAAATATATGTGGACCTGCTGGAACGAGTCCAGAGGAGGACCTCAAAGATGCTCAGAGGGCTGGAGCACATCTCCTGTGAAGACAGGCTGAGAGAGCTGGGGTTGTTCAGTCTGAGAAGAGAAGGCTATGAGGAGACCTCACTGCTGCCTGTTGGTATTTAAAGGGGACTTAGAAAAAAGATGGAGAGTGACTTTTTGTATGGGTGGGGAGTGATAAGACAAGGGACAGTGGTTCTAGACTAAAAGAGGGGAGATTTAGATTAGATATTAGGAGGAGATTCTTTACTCAGAAAGTGGCAAGACACTGGAACAGGTTGCCCAGAGAAGTTGTGAAAGCCCCATTCCTGAAAGTGTTTAAGGCCAATTTGAATGGGACTTTGAACAACCTGGTCTAGTGGAAGCCATCCCTGCCCATGGCAGGAGGGTTGAATTAGGTGATCTTTAAGGTCCCTTCCAACCCAATCCATCCTATGATTTATAAACAGCAGCAGTGCACAATGTCAGGTGGTATTTCTGGTCAGGCTAAATATCTCATAGAAATGAAGCTTAAGCTGTGACAAGACAGTAGTAGATGTAAAAGATTGTTAGCCATTACTCTTCAATTATGTTAGTGTTTGGGAGACTATATCCTTGTCATGTATTTTCCATAGGCAGTGTGTGGCTTCTTGTTGCGATGTCTAAAACAGTCTCTGTGTGTTTGTCATTATCCCTACATGCTCCCAGATTTAATTAACAGCTAAGCACAGTGAGACTACCAAAATAGAAGGCAGAATCCTATCTTTACTCCTTATAATAAATCTCTTGCTGCAAACCTAATAGTGGGAGGCTAGTTGCATAAAATTGACTCTCAGCTGATATTAATAGGTAGACAGAAAATTGCCCTCATGACAAACAATATTAGCTCCTGTAAAGGGCTGGCATAGTGAACACATTTACTTGGAAGATGCTGCTTCATTGACTTAAGCCTTAAATACTTCATTGTAGATTTTGGAGAGTGGGGAAAAAAAGTAGGTCTGCTTCTTCCATAACCACTGATAGGGTATGGTATGAGGCCTTACTAGAACCTCTGTGTGTTGATCTTGCTCTTGAGCCTGATCATTTTTCAACTACTGTTCTGCATGATTTCAGTATTCAGATTAAAACTGTATGTCAGAGGCTGCTGTAGCTTCCCCAGGTGTTGCTGACCTTGACATTGCTGTAGAAATCCTCTGTAAAAACACTGTCAGTCTGTGTCAGCCACATGAAGCAATGGCCTGGTGCAGATTCATGTGCCTGTTAGGAATCAGGCTGAAGGCTGAGTTGAAGGACTATTGATAGAGCAGGCTAGAAGATTCTTATGTGTTACCACTACTCAGTTCTCCAGCTGCTGGGCTTGTTAGTAAGTTTTTGTAACTGTTTTTTTTATTTAACAAGGTGAATTTTAAAGTTATTCTAGCTGAAAGTTTATCTTTCTTAACATGCATAACACAGCTGAAAGTATATCTCAGTGGGATTGCTTTCTTGATGAGGATTCTTCAACTCCTAGCATGTATTTAGATTGAATTACTAAATCTGAGTACCAGTGGTAAAGATATGGCCATAAAACTTTTTACTCAGACAACCTGTGCTGTTTTTCTTTCTTTTTCTTTCCATTTCCACTAAGCCCTTTCAACCAGCCTTGTATTTAAACTCATTTATAAACATTTATCCCTTGCTTTGTGTGCAAACAGCTCTTTATGACTGTGGCTCATCGCATGGTCAAGGCAAAGGAAATTCAGCATCCTTCTGCTTTAACAGGCACATGCACATTAATTGACCTATCTGCCCTAACCCAAAGGACATCAGGCCCAGGATTTTCTTTGGGAATTTCTTTTTTTAAAAAGGATGGCTTACTGTAGATGGGGAAGAAAACAGGTGTGTTAAGAAGCATCTTGAATGTGATATCCTCTGCCTAAAGGGATGATTGGTTTCCTGGTTCCTCTGGGCTGTGTGATATGGTCTTTGTGCTCTCCCAACTCAGCTCATAGCCTAAGTAAATGGAAGTTTTTCCCTATCCTTGATCCCTGCTCCGTGGAACCCCTTTCTCTGCCCATCTTCATCTCACCTTCTTGCAGTATGTGTGTATTTTCCCTTTATTAATTCTTCCAGCAAAAACTTATAAGGTGCTTCTCGTTTGTCAAGGCAAACAAAAGCAAGCTGGAACCAAGATATCCTGGATGATTTTTAGAGCAAAGCAAACATCATAATGTCTTTTAAAAATGTAGTGAGTCTGAAGGTTCAAATACTTTGCTCTGAGTCAGTGACTAAAAATATTTGTCAGTGAATAACTGGGCAACATATCATCATCCTTTCTGACTTCCCACCGCTGTCAACCAAACCTTCTAAACATAAAACGTTAGAGTGAGATGTCATGTGTTAAAAGGGAGTGGGGGAAAGGTGAAGGAATTCTGAAAACGTGTGAGTAGTGGGATCACTGGGGCAACTTCTGCTTTAGTGCTGGATGTGCTAAACTTTACAATAAGCAATTTCTGTTGATGTTGCAACAGGCAAAGATTTATTGCCGGGGTGGCCAATCTGTACCTCACAAGCCATGCAAAGACAACTTCTGTGTCAAGGCTACCTCAGATGGGAATAGTAGATCCATGTTGGATAATTCAAATCCCCATCTGGGAGATAAAATGAGTATAAGAACCTGCCAAAGTCAGTAATGGTGGATGGCTCTGCCACTTACCTGCATGTCCAGATAAGTCTTGTCTAAGGAACCCTGAAGGGGTCTTTTTACCTTCTGCCTATGAACCACTCCTAGAGTAGTCCCTGGCCCACATATGTGATATGTATCTTTGGCCAAAGATGATTTAGAAATGTGGATCACACGCGAAAGAAGACTGGTCTGTCTTATGTGCTAAACAGTGAAGAACCATGTAACACTGACTGTACAATTATTTTCAAACAGAATAGAGAAAAACTGATAAATCTGTGAGCAGTGGAACTTACGAAACCTCTTTTATTCTGACTTCGTGATCTGATTCTGTAGTGCCCAGACAACTCAGGTTCTTGTTTATACAAGGCTGAATTATTCATAACATTTCTTTCAAGTCTGGATTTCCTTCCTATTGAAAAGAAAAAGTTGTCATCTAAATGCATTGAAAGTCCAACACTTCTCTTCATCCTGGCCTAGTATCTTTTCCCTCAAAATGTAATTGTATTGCTTTTGAGACCCTGAAATTAGCTAGCTGATTCAATGTTATTTTCACATATATATACAGGCAATAGAGGTCCTGTTTCCCCAGCAACATGGGTGTTTGGTTATTTGGAAAAGTGGCCAAGTTTAAGTAAGCAATCTTATTTGTGTATTGGAAGGCAGGATTTACACACATAAAGTAAATATAGGAGTCATTAAAACTGTCCTTGATTCTGAAACATACTCCTGGTCTTAATGAAGATTTGATTGATCTTGCTAAGCCTGCCTGGGCCTGGATAAGAGTTTCTAACTAAATAAAATAGTTGTACAGCAGGTCACTGCTGGCTCCACTGTAGAGAAGTCTCCAAGTCTGCTCATCTGTGTTTCCTAGAACTTCTGTTTGTTAAGGGAAAAGATTCTTTCCTAAGCGGGTTCAGCATTAAGCCCTGAAATAAGGGTACTTAGCCCAGTTTCCAGTTGTAGTGGAGTTCTTGTGTTCTGTCCAGAGTTACAAAATTACAGCCATCTCCTCCATAGCCCTCTCACCCACCTGTTTTGGAATAGGAGTAAGGTTCCTGAGCTGCTAAAATTATATTCAAGTCTGAACTTCCCCAGTGTTTGGAGGAGCTTGGATCAGCATCTCTTATAGAAAACAGCCCAGAGCTGAACTGCTAAGCGGATTCTTTTTGACCAAGCTTACAGATAGCTGGGACTAGTCACCACTTCAACCTTTTTATTCATCTAACCTGAGCAGTTAATGCCAGATTGTGGTTGGATAGACAATTTGAATCTTTTCTGGTGTATGGGGCAGAGGTTTCAGCTGCATACGCGTCTAGTTCTGGTTGAAGATTCTGGTGGTTCCTTACTTGCTGTGAACTGATTCTTGTCTTGTAAACCCTCTCCCTGAGATAACTTCATATTTTAGTACTGTGGCAGGAATCCCTCCATGTGAGCTTTCTAGCAGCTGTTCCATATCTTACGCATAAAGTCACCATTTCCCCTCAGGCCCTGCTGCAGTTTCTGGGTGGAGGAGGGGTGGAGATGCTGTTCTAGCACACAGTGAGAAAAGGGAGCTGGGGAGCGCTGAAGAAAACTGGAGAAGGGCAGGAGGCACAGGGAACAGCAGCTGCTGTTGTTACAAGTGGAAGCACTGCGGAACACTGTCCTTTTCATTCCTTCCCCCGCATACTCAGCCTTCAGTGAGAAGAATGGCAAACAATCAGAATAAACATACGCTGCTGTACCCCAGGTCTTACTAGGAGTTAGAGCCATTAAATCCAGAAACAGAACTTGAGGGTTTCGGACAGATTCCCCAGTTCCATCTGTTGTGGTTGAAATTGAGGTGAAAGTGATAAATGCTGAATTCTATATCTGAGGAAGCTTTTAAAATAACAAGTTTACTGAAGCTCAGATAATCAAATACAAAATTTGTTTTGCAATGAGTGATGTAATAGGATACAGACAGCCCTGTTCTTCCTTCTGACAGTCCTTCCTGAAATCTGTTGACTAGTTTATTAGGGCTGGATGGTCTAAACTTTTAGTGCCAAATTTGAGACATATGATAGCAATTTCCATACAAGTGCAATGATACAAAAATACAAGTAAGCACCAGAGCTGTAACCTCTTGCTGCTTTGATGCCTGGGATTACCCCATACATTGGGTTCTGACTCTAGTTGTCTCCTCAGACAACCTTTTTATCCTATCTGGCTGAAAACATCCAAGATACTAATTGCTTGGGGAATGGGAGCACTGCTAGCCCTGGTGAGCCACTCCTCTAGCCTCTGCTCCAGGAGCCTCACGTGGTTTGGTCCCAGCTCCCTGTCTGCTTCTCGGCTCAGATGTTAGAAAGGGCTGAGTGGGCAGTCCATTAGCAGCAGAACAAGCATTTGATTTTCAAGGCCATCTCCAAAAACCTGAGTGGTGCCTGGAATGGAATATGTGAGAGGGGAATGATGGGGAAGAGATTTCTTTTTTTCCTCTGAGCAGTAGGACTAGGAGGTGATCTCAGATACTTACCTCTGATATCAGGATCATTCAAGGAAGAGGCTGCTTTCACAGTGCCCTTTGCTAGTGGTGTGAACGACTTCAGGAGAGCTTTGCTGTTTGTGTGCATGGAACTTGTGGTAAAAGGGTCTCCTCTTGCCTGTCCTTCCACTGGGAAAAGATTTGCAGTTGGATAGGGTTTTGACACAGGTCTAGCCTATGTTTTGGTTGTACACAAGTACACAGAGAGTGTACTTGACCTCTTGCTGAGGTGTCTCTGCGTTGTTTCTTCCTTGACCTGAATGAGAAGAGTAGTAGTAGCATGTGTGGGCAATAGAGTGTACATAGTCTTCCCTCAGTTTCTTAAGACTGATCAATCCAAAATTAATGAAAGTCTATTCATATGAAAAGCTCCTATAGCTCCATTTTCTAATGAATCTTATGTTTGGCATTCAGTATTTAGGGAGAGACGTTTGCCAGTTCTTGTTTTCCCAGTTACATTTTCCCTGTTCATTGCTATTTTGCACTCAGAATTAGGTGCAACTGGATTTTTGAGAAGTTAGTAGCTTTTACATATGAAAGTGAAAAACATTCAAGAACATGCTTTTTTATCCCCAGAACAGGTGATGTTGGAAATGTCAAAATTCCTGATATATATGGACTTGAAGAGTTGTAATGAGCTGTGATTCAGTGAGGCCTAGGACTAGGAGAAAAATGGTTGCCCATGATAAAATAACCTGAAATGTGCAAATACTAGATCAAGGTTTCATTTTGGGCATTTCTTGGTTCTGATTTGATATTCTCATGCAACAGTGATTTTATATAAATGTTATCACTGTTGATAGTGATGCATGTTCTGTATTTTAGCTGGATTTAATAGGCTAGGCTAAAGGAGCTATATGTGAAGTTTTAATATTAAAACAGATGTTACAAGGACTGATGAGATGAGCATTTCTTCCTTGATTCTTTCATGCATAGTGAAAGGAAAATTTATCCTTCTGTCCTTTTACCTTTCCTTTCTCAAGTTAGAAAGAAGCTCAAACTAGATAAAACTATGCTAGGAATATCAAGTCTGTCTCCTTTTTATCTGGGATTAATCAACTTGTCATGAGGTCATGAGAAAATGATCATGAGAAAGTCAGTCTCTAGTGGCTGAAGTGTCTGTGGTCGCAGCTGTGAACGCTGGTGAGTGGTGGTTGTTGTGGGCTGCAGCTCAAAAGAGGAAGGAATAAATAGGAACAGCCAATGTACCAATGAGGTATTGTGGTCACAAATGTGCCTAATGCCCCAAATTTAGGAACTGTTGTATGCTGCAGTACCAATCTGTGTGACCTGATCTCCTTTCTAGCTCTGCAGAAGGGATGTAACCACTCATTGCTGAATGTAGCTGTAGCTGTCCGTGATGAACTGTAGGATTTTAAACAAGCAAGACTGCACAAAGACAGACATGAACCTTCACCAGTCTGCACCAGAGGACTACAGGGTACAGAAATGTTAACTGTGGAATTTCTTACCTTGGGTTGGTTGAAGTCATTGCAATCTTCGAGTATTTTATCATGCGTATATGTAAAGGGGTGGGAGGGCAGACATGCAACAGCATGCACCTTCCACCGTGCCGTTCAGGGAAATATTTACGTTCAGTAATTACATTCCTGCTTTCTGTACAGGGTAATTTCAATCTATGCATTTGCCTTCATGTATCCAGGGAGTGTAGTGATAAAACTGCTTTTCTTCTCACCTTCATTTTAGTTTCACCTCCGTTTTTAGTATGTGGTATTGTAGCTGTTCCACCAAACAAGCAGCAAAGAAGCAAGCAATTCTGATCAGTAATCTTTCTGTTCCTGCAGGCAGAGATGAAGAACTTGTTCCTTCTGCTCATGCTAACAGTGATGCCACCTTCTGTATTTTCAGTAAGTAAATGCTCTTCTATACACTGTTACAAGATATGAAAGATACTTCTCTTAAGAATTGACAATATTTGTAACTCAAGTGTTTTGTAGAAAGTACTTCTGAAAGAGCTAATGGGTTCAAATCATCAGTCCTGTTGTGGTACATCTTAAAAAAAATCTAACGTGGCGATTAAATAACAGAATTCTGGTAGTGCCTTTGGCTCTAGGGATGTCATCTGCAAAGCAGTAATTGCTGTCTCCTGCTTCAAAGCTAGGAAGAGTTGTCCCTTGAAGTAAAGAGAATGAATTTTTGGTTAGCTCGTTTACTCTTTTCTTTGATCTTAGAATTCTCAGCCATGTGATTTAGCTTTACTGGGAGAGGTAATTTTTATGTTAAGCCGATTTGATATTATCAGAAAAAGAATGCAGCTATTAAGAACCAGGATCCCTCTTCCTTTCTGAGAGAGAAGTAGGATCTTTCTGAAAACAGTTCCTCTAAGTCCAACTTTATTAGTGAGTTGGACATCGAAGGTAAAAGCTGGCCTGCTGAGTAGAGTGGAAGTGTTAGCAAAGAAAGATGTTAATGTTTGTTAAGTGTAAAGGAATAGAGATGGGGGGAAAAACAAAAGAGACAATTATCACCTGCAGTAAGTGTTTTGCTTTCTAGGCCACCTTTGAAGATCAGGGATGAGAGACCAGAAATCAAGCAGAGTTTGTTAGTCGTAATATTTTCTGTCTTACAGATGGAAATATGCTTAAATGAGCTCTTGCTATCTAAGATCTAATAGAAAACCATACTTGTATGTTTAAAGAACCAGAACGGAATACATTATATTCAGTTCATCTCTTCACCTGCCTATCTCCAACCTGGGGATTTTTTGGAAGGGATATGACTGAAACACGGTGCAGCTGTGAAGGCTTACATTTCTTTGTAGCATTAGGCTCTATCGCCTTCATTCCTTCAGTAACTCTCTTGAAGCCTTGCTGAATGAAGAGAGAAGCTTTTGCTTATTCATCATTAAACTTCAGTTTCCTTGACATGCTGGATGTGTCCAAGTCATGAGGAAGATCCAGCAGCCCTGAGGCACTCTGCTGTGGTAATTCTCCATTTTATTTCTAGTAGGGAAGAGAGAAATGACATATATTTGATATGGGCCATACCTTACCAGATGCTAATGCAAGCAGGCTGAATGAACCTGAATGCAGAGAGACTCACAGTGCAAATGGGAGTACAGCTATAAATGTGTGAACTGCAGGCTTACACAAGAGTAGGGAAGTGGGTCTACAGATCTGCATGTGATTAAAGGGTATAGATTGATGCCCAGTGGTTTTCTTCTGGTTTTGGAGGGGAGTAGCTGAACTTGTTTTTACTTTGTTGTTAGGCTAGGGAAAGCAGCAAGCAGAATAAGGGCAGAAATGACATCTTCTCTCTGCCTGCAGTGAGTGTGGCTGGTTTGTCTGCCAGACATGGCAGGCAGCGTTAAGCAGAAAGAGAGGGACTCTTGCATGTCAAAGCCACTGGCTGGTGGAAATTTCCTGCCCAGTGCTCCATCCTTGTTGGCACCTACTGTACTTTTCAATCCTTCTTTCCTGCTAGAATATGAAGAGAGTCTTGCCTGTGGGGTGTGTTCCTCTTCACCAGGCTTTGAAGGATCTGGAAAAGGAGGTCACCCATTTCTTCTAGTTTCTTTACTGTTTGCATTGAAGTAGCACTAGAAACTACAGCTGGGTGAGCAGGAGGAGTGTGTGTATTGTATGCTTTGTGGTACAAATATTTGTATCTGGAAGTCCTTCTTTCCAGATTGGAAATGTTGTACCTACCCATAGCATGGGACAAATTCAAGGGAAAGCTGCTTACCTGAGGCGGAGTTTTATTTCATCTTGTATGATCTTTAGGCGTTAGCTGATCATTAGATCATGTTCGATACTTACATTTGCTCCTAGATTGTACTGCAGGTGTGCTTAAAGTGAAGGCTGGCCTGAGGCTTGGCTGACAGTCATGTTGAGATACATTTCATCTGAACACTATTGTTTTCAATAGATCTATAGTTCTAGGTTAAAATGCTGGTTTTAATTTATTCTAAAGAAATTAACATTGTTATTGTTTAAACAGTGTTAATGTATTGAATGAACTTCTAAATGCCTTAACCAGGTTTGATGGAAAGGGCAGAAGGTGCACAAGGACCTCAAAGTTAAGGTCATACAGAAACAGTAAAAATTACTGTGAGGAGTGAGAAAGAGAAGGAGATTTTACTAGAATTCTTACAGAGGGAAAGGTAGAAAACATGCACAAGAATAATTGTACTGGGTAGGACTAGTTCATTTTGCCTACATCCTGTCTCCAGCTACGTCACAAATGCACGTCTAGCAAAAGTTATTAAAAGATTGGCAAGTACAGTTTCTCTCAGTACACTCCAGTGTGTGGACCCTCTGAACTAGAGATGTCTCTATTTCTCTTCCTTGAATTTAGTCAACATTTCTTAGAAGCTATGTGAACTTCTAGTAACACAGCATTCCTATCATAACACCAGTGTCCTGCTCTTGAGGGTTAAAGATCAACTCATAATTAATGATTTTATTTTGTTAGGGTAGGAATTGTGTTTTTTCGTGTGCCTCACTTAAGTTGCCTACATGAAATCTCCACTGGCATTTTAGTGACAAGTCACTTATACTAGAATGTCTTTCCGCAATTCTTTGCAGTGTCTCTGGTTCTCTGTTGTCCTTTATTACCCTGAATTACCCTTATCAGCTGCTTTCATTACTTCTGTGGTTTTGGCATAATTGATGATAAACATATAACTAATAAGAAACTAACTAATAAATGTGTTGAGCAGTTCAGGTTTGTTGTGGAATTCTACTGCTGATGTCAATTCTTGCAGTAGATGGAGATTTCACTCCTGCCTTTGTCTGTGAGCGACCTGCTCATCATCCACTGAAGGACTGTCCTCTGGCTGCTTACCTTCCTTCAGAGCTCTGGGTGAAGGATTTTTTTTTTTTAAACATGAGTGTATCTGACAGGTTAACCTTGCTGACGTGTTTGTGAATCTCTCAAAAGACTGCAGTAATCTTAGAAGGATTTGCCTTTAAAAAAGCCTTATTGACTTTTGTTCCCAAAACATCCTGTATTTATGCAGGTGCCTGCTAATTCTGTTTTTTTGTTATCATTTCTATTAATTTATCAGTTGACATCAGTTTTATACTATGTGAGTGTAGAGTTCCCCTGGGATCCTTTTGCAAACCGGTACAAGATTTTCTGCTTTCCAGTAATCAGATGCTGAAGTGGTTTTAGCTGAAACAGTTGTCTGCTAGTATGCAACAATTTATCCATTTCAACCTTGGGTTCCTGTTAGGCCCCTTGGATAAACAACTTATGGTGACTTCATACTGTGTGTATTGTCCACTTTTCCAAATAAGTTTGGGGCCATAAAGTTTCCTCACAATCGTCCTCTTTGTAGAGTTTTCTGAATGTCCTCCATTTCTTCCACAAGGATTCCAAGAATTAGTTTGACTTCTCTGCAATGGCGTTATCACTTTAGAGAGTTCTTTAAATACTCCAGTCATCTCTAGGCCACCCAGAGTTTCCGGGAGTCTTTCCATTTCTGAAAAGTAAGTAGTATCTGCTCTGCCCACTAACCAGCAAGCTGGCTTAGTTGCGTGGGGCAGCATGTACCAACCAAGTTGTGCAGTGGGCAGGGCATACACCATGTCCTGCCCAACTGACAGGAAATCAGTGGATGTGGAAGGAGCCATGGGTATGGTGGGACAGACCAGAGAGAGGTGGCAGAGTGAGGGTTGTTGGAGAGGTGAACGAAGGGAACATGGAAAAGACCTGGGAATCATGAGGGAGTTGGTACAATCATGTAGGGACAATCTCAAGTGTTTTAAGAAAATTAAGGTGCCAGAAAACTGCCGGATTTTAGTGGATTTGATGGGATATGCTAACAAGCCATGGCTAGCATAGTAGAGAGGAATGAAAGGAGACATACATGAGTGTAAACCACAAGCCATTAATGCTAATGAAGCCTGGATTTTTCCCCTCTTCTTTGTAAAGCAGCTTGTCTTAAAGAGATACTCTCTTCTTCTGTACCATTTTGTATTTCGCTTCCTGCTGTCACCATCGTGTTCACTTTCATTCCTGTTTTTCTAGTTTTTCTTGAATACAATTCTTTCATTACTTATTCATTATTCATAATAATGGTACTTGGCATTATTCACCTTCAAAGCTCTTTGGAAGCCTGCTGTGTTTGAGCCAAGATCAATGGTTAAGACAGAATTATAAAAAATGCCTTGCTGGTGTGGTTTGGATTAATTAGCTTATTTTTGGTTGCATTTTTGGCTAATATCCTAGCCTGCTGCAGATGGATTTTCTTGAAAATGCATCTATTGGAACAGTAGCATGTATCTAAATTATAAACGTGTAAGATATACTTTTCAGCTCCCTTTCAATTATGTTTGAGTATGGAATGCCACATGTCATGCAGAGCTTAACTATATGAAAAAGTTATCAGTGGTCATCACTGTAGTTTTGAGTAGGCCTTCTGGATATAGAAAGGAAAGGGAAATGGTTCACCTCCTGAAGAGCACATGGTCTAAGGATTGGGAGTTGTTTTTGTTAGGGTCCTGAGGGCACTACTAGGCTTTACTGGCCCTGACTGGACTCCCCCCACCCTGCCCACTGCCCAGGACCCCACTGTAGGCTCCAGGGGCTGTTAGTTCCTGCCCCAGTGATGCTGCAGTGAAGATGGCATCCTGCATCATCCTGATGCTACATCTGCACAACCCTTCCTGGCCCAGCCATGGACCCTGATGAGCTAGGCTCACCTGCAGTCCCATGTCCAGCCTGTCTTTGGCTGGAGGTGCCCAGTTCCCAGGGCTGGGTCCGTGCCCTGGCTTGCCCTGCTGCTCTGGAACAACCTCCTGCTACTGGCCCCCAGCCCACAGGGAGGAGCCAGCCCTTGGGGCACCTGGACACTTTCTTTCTCCCTTTCCCATATTAACTTCTCTCTAAGCAATTAACTTTTCTCTAAGCAATTACTATCCAAACTTAACAAAGCTGTATTTTTCATTGGAGACTTCTTACTTGCCCAGACTTTGGCAATTAAACCATTACAGAAATTATTGTGGTGATAATTTTCTTTTGTAAAGTCTTTGCTTTGTATCCTTCTTTCATGTTTCATAAATGAGACTACAGTCCAGGGTGTGTCAAAATAAACACGAATCTTATTTCAGAAACTATAAACCCCAGAAAGCAGATATTTTTCAAATAAAAGGATGCAGTGTTGAGTCAGAAAAACTAAGAAAGGTTAAAGAGAGAGAGAAAGTCTGATTTTGAATGTAGTTTTAAGCCACGGAAACACTGCATAACATAACAGTAACACCACATTACTAATTTTTTCATTATGAGCAATATCAGTTTTCAGTGGGTAACAATTGTACAGGGCCTTGTCATCAACCTCCAACATCAAAGATTTCCCACCATATTCTCACTGTCAGCACAGATTTGTATCTGATCTGAATGGAACCTAGTAACTGTGAAGCAGCCCCAGAAGTCACAGTAACAACTTTTCAGTGTCCAATTCAGTTGCAGCTCAGTGGACCAAAGCAATGCAACCTGCTGGGTTAAAAGCAAGCACTAGCCTTGTCCAAAATCTCTGGGGCATAGCGTGGTTATCAGTAACCATGTGCTTTGAGCAATGACTGTTGGAGTGGTGCAACATGATGTTTTGTTGCTGCTTGTCAGTTTGGAAGGGCAGCACAAAAAAAATTCACAAAGTAGTTCAGGTTGACTATCTCTAAGCCCTTGAAGATGTCCAAGAAGTAAGGGAAATACTAGTGGTAAGAACCTGACTGGAATGTAGGTTTTTTGGACATGTGACTGCAGAACTTCACTGCTCACTTGTGATTCTAAAGTAAATTGATGTTTGCTTTGATAGCTTGCTAGTATGTGACTTGCAGCAAGGCACTAGGAAGTTATTCACATGGAGTCACTAGTCCCCATTCTGGTATATGAACTTTGTGGATCACTGCATGCCTGCAATGCATTTGTCTGGGAAGCACAATCCTCTTCCCATGCATATTTTCCTGTTGATCTCATCAGACTGACTGAAAAGTCTTTCAAGGGCCCCTTCTAAAGTGTTCCTACATGCTGACAGCATTTTATGTCTCTCTGAGTCATTTCCCATTCATAACTTCTCTTCCAGTGCATATTTCATACATAAAAACAAATATAATGTAGTATATAATATGCTATCTAGGACTTTTTTCCAGAATTCTTTTGTTTGTGTCTGATGCATACTGGAATTGTCTTCGCAGATGGAATCTGGAGCTCTAGTGACTCAGAGGTGTAGCTTTTTTACTTGCTGGTTATATCAGATATAGTTGGCCTGGTAACAGCAGATGCTGCAACTACATCATCAGTTCATCTGTAGAAACTGATAAAACCAATGCAGTGTTCATAAAAATGGAATCCCTGGCCTTCTAAACTTTTATACCACAGCAGCCTGTGTGCAAATGAGCACTGAGAGCATGTGGTGCCAGGGTTATGGGCAGCATCAATACTCCCAGAAGGTATGCACTTCTGGTGTCTTAACTGGCAATAAAACTGGACAGAGCAGTTGGACATTAACTGACAGTTCTTTCTGGAGTTTTCAGAAATCAAGTAAGATGGTTACATGTATTTTCTCACTTTTCCTGAAACATTAAAATATATACTTAACACAGATAAAGAAGCTACATTCTTGTACACATGGTAGGCTGAAGCAAGGGAAGAATGGAACCAAATGAATTTGTAATAGTGATGAAGATCATAGATTTTTAGTTCTGAAATCCAGGAGGGAATGGAATTTAGTTGTCCTGGCTGACAACAGATAAAAGCATTCCAGAGTCTGAAGAGAGCAAAAAGAGGCTTTTGGAACAGAAACTATCTGACAGCATCTAAAAACATCCTGTTATCAGATTATGTAATATGTTTATTATTTTTTATAAATATGCAGCTTTATAGTTCCCTGTGTACATGTGTGCAGTTACTGAAGTAATGAGGACTGTACACAGATTTTCAAATATGGGAGTTGGGCCCCTATTAAAATGTTTCTCTAACACTCTGCAGCTTTGGGAGGATTCTTTGGGCTGACACTCCTTTTAGGGTGTATCTAAATGGAGTGATACCGAGAAAAATATTGTTCCTGCACTCTGCGGATGATTAAGCCTTACAGCAAAGAGTCCCTGCAGATTTTACTCTCTACAAAAGGAATAAAGACTGCTTTTTCTGTAGGAGGGATGTTGGAATATTTATCAGGGTGGAGTGTGTGTGTGTGAAGGAAGGGCTTTCTCTCCTTATTGCCTTCCAGTAATCTGACTTTCAAATGCTCTTCCTTTGGATTTTTATCTACGTGTTTCCTTCTCCCTTATGCTGACTGAAGGGTCCCTTGTTTCCAAGGTGAGATAATACCACTCCTAAATCAGTCAGTTGATACCGAAGAATAAGATTGTAGAGAAACAGAGTGCAGAGTTAGCATATTTTATTCTTTTGAGATTAAAAGAGGAGTGATTACAGAGGGAGGAATCAGGTGTCTGAAAGAAAAACTTGGGAAAATAAGATGCCTTGCTGAAAGCTGAAACTCTGTTATTGGGATTACTCCCAGAAAGGCAAATGAGAATGCAGAAGACAAATACTGAACTCAATATCTGGAATGAAAGAATGGAAAGGGGGTTTGGCACGAGGTCAGGGAGATGTTGACTTGGCCAAGAGAAGGTATGTAGAAACGGCTGTAACCTGGGTAGTGCCATTGAGTGAGTGGTGAAGGCAAACAGTTAGTCTGAACCAGAGGTATTAGAAAGAATTGCACAGAACTTGTGTGAAGAAAATTAAATACCATGGGCTGGGAAGAAAGTGTTTCACATTATAGCAATGTATTTAATAGTTTGGGGTGACTCTGCAGCTGGATAGTTGTAGGTAATTTAATGCTAAATGCATAGATATGATTGGCTAATATCTCTGCCTGTTACTCTGCCAGCAGCAGGGAATTATTCTTTTAAAGAAGGTGAAGGAAAGAAACAAGACTGTAATTTGGAAGTACAGTCAGGCAAGGAGTGTGTGTAGAAAATCATTAAACCTGTCTAAATGACAAGGGAGGATTAACCCATGCATCTCACCTCAGTTGGATTCACTGGATGATTTATTAGACTAGCTCCTATTTCTAGCAGAGACTTGGATGTCTTGTGTAAAAGCAGTTATCTGTTAACAGAAGTGAAAATTACGCTCTTAAATTGAGGAGCTTTCTCCTTAGTGCATTCCTTCTCTGTAGACCATGGAAAGTGACCTGCGTGGGTGGAAATTGCTTGCTGATCAGGGTTCATGTTTGCTGTGGTGAAATCTCCACTTCTAGGATATTCCTTCACTCCTGCAGAAAACCCTTATGATGGCACTTACTAGCTGGGCTGATCATTAGAAAATAGCTTACATGAGGATTACCAGGGGGGCAACGGGAAGGAATGGACACAGAGCATGAGGCAGGGAAATGTAGAGTATGGGAGTGTGTGGTTCAAGTCAACAGGGACTGTGTGAAACTAGGGATGAATTGAGACCTAGACCTGGAGGTTATGTAAATTTGGTGGGATACAGTGTGTATGGAAGTGAATTAGATTACATCACAATAATTTTTTACCTTCTGTTTCTCTGCCTGCTGCATCTTGCAAATATTCCTTTTTTTCTTCAGGATATTGCCTTTCTTCCCACTAACCACCCATGTCCTGCTGTATGTGGATCCCATGACCTGCAGTAGGCCTTTTTTTCCTGAAAATGTGATATTTCGTCTATTTCCAAGACAATGTGTTTTTGTTGGTTGCATTACACTTGTAACTTCTTGTCTATATTGTCATGGTTATTTCTCTTAATGTCAGTGTTCATTCAGACTTTCTAGATACAAAATTAATTAAGGCTGTAGCTAATGATGGCCCAGACCTTGACATCATCACTGGACATATTTGAGTTAGGGGAGAAAAGGTCCGTGTATGGAATTTTGCTGCAGTAAAAAGTGTTCCAGGGCTTTCCTTTCTGCTTCTTTTATTTCTCTTAAGCATTGGGCTTGGAGCCAAGGATTTGGGATTAAGTGGTTCTATTGATCTGGTGTGCAGTGGCAGTGCTCATAGTCCCTGAAGTAATGATTTGCCTTTGCTGCCTTGCTGAGAGGAAGATGTTATCCTCTTTTAGATGGTTATTCAAAACTGCTGGGATTCTATGAATAGACAAAGAGTAGCAGTTAAGGAAGATTAAAACGCTGGATGTGCTATGTGTCTTCAGGAAGCTAATACTCCTAGATATTAGAGGCCTGATGTTTCTGATTTATTATTCTGTGCCACTTCTCATACTAGGAATACAGCACAGCAGGTCAGCCTTTTTTGCAAGAGAACACATAGGTTCTCTGCCTGATTTTCATTTGTTTTTTTTTTTTCCTGTGCTGCCATGTCTGTCTGATATGTCTGTGGGTTTTTATTTACAGGGCCACCGTATGAGACGGCAGGTTGATGTTTGGGGGAGCTGGGGTGAATGGAGCAAGTGCAGTCGGAGCTGTGGCGGTGGAGTCGCCTTTCGGCAGCGGCGCTGCTATTCCCAAAGGTGAGGGCTAACCTCCTTTTTTTTGATTCTTTAAATGTCTTTTTCTGTTACTGAGCTCCTGCAGTTTTCTTCCAATACACATCCAGAACGAAAATGACCTAGTGTTTATCCCAGGGGAATGAGACCGTTTTGAGATGAACCTCACTTTCAGTCCTGTAACTATTGTTTTGAACAGTGTCCTCTTCAACACATCCTTGCTTTGGCTCCTTTGACAGCGCACAGCAGTTTCTCTGTTGATCCAAGGCTGTGCAATCAGGTCATTGGCATGGCAGCAGCTGTTCAGGTCTAGTGTGGCAAGCCCTGGAGGGTGATGGAGAGCAGTCCAGAGCAAGTTGGTTTCTTTCCCGAGAGCTGGTGACTGTGCCAGCATTTTCTCTGGCTCATAAATCCCAGGAAGGTAAATTGCCCCATAGCAGAGTTGGCTCAAGCAGTGTTAGCACTGTGCCACCTCACTTGCAGCTGGCTTAGCTGCATTCTAGTGAGGACGGTGACTGGTACTGCACCTATTGGGAATGATGCACCTTAGAGATCCTGTTGTAGATGAAAACAAAGAAAAGGAGAAAAAAAAGTCAAACTCTCAATAGTATCTTTTAAAAATAGTCTTTCTGTGTTTAGAGAAATGAGGGGGGGGGGTTGTAATAGAAGAATCCAGAACTGTGAAGTGTTGCTGCTTCCCACACAGAATAAAGTAGGGTCTCTTTTGAAGGCTGCCCATTATGGTATACACCTACCAGAATCCCTGGAGGCCTGTGTCTCCGTTTTAGGAATATTGAGCTATTAGGCACTGGTTGACTTTTCAGATCAATCTCCTCCACAGCTGTTAATCTCCATATTTCTCAGCCAGAGTCATTTGACTGGAATATGGGTGTTGCACACTTTCCATGGGCATGTTTAGCTCTTCCTACTAATGGGCCCAGTCTGCATGTAAAAAGTGTGATAGATGATGTACATACCTCTTCTGAATTGGCCACTACCCTCCTGCTGCTCAAAACATGTTTCTCTGTCTTGTATGAACACCTTGACTTTTTGCTGGTGGACAATGGACTAAAAGCTCTGCTTCCATTATTTAGTTGAAATATGACCCCAAAGAGCTGTACTGCAATTGTTCATGGTCTGTATCTCATTCATGCCAGAACACAAACCATAGCAGAAAACAGCACTAGAAGACGCCAACTTGCTTTTGTGCTGCGGAAGTACATTTTAGCTATTTTGCTGTTTCATGAGACTGTGAGGGTGATATGCTTGATGTGAAGGTGATTTGTCTGCCATAAAATGACTTTTTGCATGTGTATTCTACAGAGAAGTTCATGTAGTTTTTCTGACTTTCAGGACAGAAGGTCCTTCCAGTTGTGTCGGATCAACACGAAGCTATCGGTCATGTAATGTTCAGGTATAGCGCTCTGTTTTTGTTTTTTCTTGCCTGTTGCTGCTTTTCCCCAGAGAAACGTAATTCTTGTTCAGAAATAATGTGTCATTATTAGTTTCTGTTTCTCTGGCATCACTGGCAAACACAGTTCATTAACAGTACCCCTTGTATATGAAATTATGCCCCTGATTTGATATGGGAGGAATAACAAAAAAAAACATTTTTTTATTGTACACTTACTTTTCCTCCTTTTTGTAATGACCCAATACATTTTCTCCTCTAAACAGAGCTGCCCGGAAGGCTCCCGGGATTTTCGGGCAGAGCAGTGTGCAGAGTTTGATGGAACAGAATTCCAAGGAAAGAAATACAAGTGGCTTCCATATTATGGAGGTAATGATGAACTTGTAGGCTTACATTTCATCCCTGCTTATCAACAGTATGTTTTGGAGTGTGTGTGTGATGTTTTTTACTGTAGTCTCCTCACAGGATACTTTCTTAGTTGGAGTGTGGGGCAGGGGGTGGCATGGAAAAAATCTTTTTGCCAGCAGCAAGGCATTGCTGTCACAAAGACACTGGTGTGTTGGCCAGGAGACAGCGTTGCAGCAATATATACTTATCTCCTGTAGCAGCCATTCTTTCAGAAACATCGCTAAAGAAATCTGGAACTGCTTGCAGCTATGTTCTGAAGTATTAGAGGAGCAGAAGTTCTCCTGTATTTTCCAGTATTGGCAAAAGAATATTAGTAGGGCACAGGAGAAACAAATGTGTATGATTAATGAGTGCCTCAGAAAATATGACATCTCTTCAATTGCATTCTTATGGAACCAGCTCAGAAGGCAGGTGTGAGAAACAGGGGGTCCTTGCTCTGAGCTTTGATATGGTATCATTCACGGTTTGTTAACAAATTATGAGGGATTTTAAGATGGATTTAAAGGGGGGTTTTGTGGGTTGTTAACAGTTCTGTATCAGCACTTGTCCTCATTCTAGAAATCCTTGTACTCCCAGGGAGCATAAGAACAGTCTTACTAAGAATAACCAAATATCTGCCTGAATCAATGCCCCCTGAGGGAACGGTTGCATACAGTGGGATTTTACCAGGGTATTTTTCCAGCCTCCAGCAGTTTGTGACCCAGAAATTTGTTCAGTGTCTGCCACTTAATATCAGTCCACCCCTCTGTTTCTGCTCCTGTGATCTAAAACTAGGCTTCTCATGTATTATCAAGCTATAATATAATGTTTGTTTTTTTTCTCTCCTGCCAGCGCCTAATAAGTGTGAGTTAAACTGTATTCCCAAGGGAGAGAACTTCTACTACAGGCACAAGGAAGCTGTGGTCGATGGGACTACCTGTGAACCTGGCAAACGGGACATCTGTGTAGAGGGAGTTTGTCAGGTTAGTCATCCTGCTGCTTCCTTTTTTCATCATTGGGTCTGTCAGTCTTTCTGTTGTTTCCCTTTGTTCTGCTTGACCTTTCATAATAGGATGAGAAAAGGTGAACCATTCGGTTTTCAAGGTACTGAGGGGCATGTGGACAGCATTTATCTGTCTCTGGATGTGAAATAGTAGATACTAACCCTGTCCTTTCTCTGTCACCTCTTTCTCTGCCCTATCTTGACTTCACAAACTCGTATATTCAGGCTTTCTTATTAGATCTGTCCAGCATTTGACCGTTTTTTTTTTTGTTTTCTCTGTCATTATGGTTTATTCATATTAATGCTCCTGTGCCCTGACAGGCTGTTGGCTGTGATAATATGCTGGAATCTGACAAGAAGGAGGACAAGTGCCTGCAGTGTGGAGGAGATGGCACCACCTGCTATGGTGTGAAGGGCACTTTTGACGTGACCAGCCTCCCCAAAGGTACAGTTGAACCTAGGTAGTTTGGGCAGGTGAGAAGGAGAGAGTTAAACTAAAAGTCAACTGCTACAAGGGCTGGTGGGGACACCTGTTCATGTGATGGTTTTAGGCACACTTGGATGTTCACTTGAAATGTCTGTATGGTGTGTGGCTTTAGCATCAGAAAATGTAGTGATGGCCTTGTCCTGGGAATCACATCCTTAGTCTCTGTACATACGGAAGCTCTTGCCATGATGCTGGTGTCTTTCCCCGCTCCCTCTCAAGCTGGTGCTATAAATGTACCATAGGAACACAGTTATGTACTGCCTTTGTAAGACTGTCTAGTATCTTGAGAGTCCCCCGGACAAGTGCAAGGCTAGAAATGGGGCTGCATCTGCTGCATTTGACCAATTTTGAAAGATTTCAAGATAACAAGTATGCTTGTGGTCACATCTCTCTGTGTTGAACTCCAATATGATGCTTGCTGAAATTCCAAATATTTTAAAATCTAAAAAATAGAATATGCATTGATCCCTGTACTTTTCTGAGGAATTTTTTACACATATACTGACCTGTGTAGGGTGAAACTACCCAGAATGCTGTCAAAATGACAATGGAAATGCTTTAAGCCACCAGCAAAAAGCTCATGTAGTTGTTCAGGCACCAATGTAACCATGAGCATCTTTGGGACAGAAGAGTGGCTGTGTGGCATCCACAGACAGATATTGAATAATTGCCTTTTTTTTTTTTTTTTTTTTCAGGTTACAATCAAATCTTTATCATCCCTATGGGAGCCACAAGCATCCAAGTTAAGGAGGTTAGGCCCAGCAGGAACTTTCTAGGTAAGACTTCTGTCAGCATCTGTGTGTCAGTCTGTTTGGAATCCAGATTAAAATCTGGTTTTGAGGTATGGGCTTTGGGATGTTTGTCTTGAGGGCTTGATATGGCAAAGGGGAAAACTTTCTGGGTATCAGGATCTGAATATTGAGTAATCTTGAACTGTTACTGTTGCACAACTCTGAGCTTCGCATTTATCACATTTTCTGTTCTGTGGAGATCTTGCTGTTAAGTGGGGAATAAAAATATCCAAACCACACTGAGACTTCTTACCCGGAACTTACAAGAAGTCTAGTTAATAAAGCAAAATTTGGCTATGAGTTTCGTTGTTTGGTGAATGTAAATCCTAACTACTTCTGCCATCCAAAAGTTTGGAGTGGGATTCTTTTCTCCGTAGATGTCTTTTGGGCGTTTGTACAATGCCCAAATGTACATTGTTCTCGTCATGTTAGGGCAAAAAGGAGAGAGAAATGTTCTCACCTAGCTTTCTGGGCAGGGCTGAGGAAATTCCAGTGGAGAAAGCAAATACTCTTCTGCGTTCTGGCTCTTCCATCACCCAGTGCTTTGGACAAATCAATCTGGTAGACTTTGTAGAAAACTGAATGCAGCACCCATCTTTGTTTTTTGAAGAGAATATCTGATGAACTAGTTAGTGGTGTAGAGGCAGTGGGATATGAATCCCACATCTTAACGGCAACAGGACAAAGGCTTACACAAACTGTGCCCTAGCACAGTGGGGAATGCAGAGGCAGCGCAGGAATATGCTGGAGGCATTTGTCTGTGCAGCAAAAAAGTGCTGGGTCTGCAGCTAAGCTGGCAAGAACCACTATCTGAAAGTGGAGCAGCTTTTGGCAAGAGAGCCAAATGCGAAGACAGCATTGTTGGAGGATGATGGTCACCTTCATTTGCTTGTGACACAGTGTTGAGTGAAAGCATGAGCATCCCAGTGGAATTCTTATGATCCTCTCTCTCTGGGGTGTGGATTTGCCCAGCTGTCAAGAACGTGCGAGGGGAGTACTACCTGAACGGGCACTGGACAATCGACTTCAGCCGGGCACTGCAGGTGGCCAGCACAGTTCTGCACTACGACCGTGGCTCGGAGGGTGATCTGGCCCCAGAGCTCCTCCATGCCCGGGGTCCCACCACAGAACCCCTCATCATTGAGGTAAGCAGCTGTGCCTGCTCCCTGTTGATGCTCTGCTCTCTGCATAGCAGTGCTTGATTTGTGCAGTGGGAGTGCACTGGTGGATACCATGTGGGAAAAACTGGAGAAGTGATGGGGCTCCTGGGAATCTTACAAGGCTGTAGGCCCTCAGGATAGACCGAGGTGGTCTTCTTTCAGAAACAGCACAAATTGCTGCTCTGGTTCTGTTGCCCACAAATGAGCAAGGCAAGGCTCAGTGTTGGTTTCCTGCCTTATTTCCTTGGACTGTGACTTTAAGGGAGGTGAAAGTCAGCACCAAGCGGTGCTGGGGCAGGGACGGGCTCCAGGACACTGCTTGTTATGCTGTGCTGTAGGGCAGGAAGGGTACTCACTGTTACAAGAGCAGCTGGATCTTCTGAAGCCAAGAGGGATGAACACACCCTTCTCTGAAAAATAGTGCTCTCCAGAGTATGACAGAAGGCAAGAAGAAAATACAGTGCTTCTTGAATGGGAGGGGTGCAAGTCAGCTCAAACCCTCAGACGTGGTGGGGAAATGCTGTGGAGAGGAAAAGTGTTATTTCCCTGACTTCCTCCCGTGCTTTCACAGCTCATTAGCCAGGAGCCAAACACGGGGGTACAGTACGAGTATTACCTGCCCCTGCAAGGACAGGCCTCGAGTTACAGCTGGAGCTACAGTTCCTGGAGTGAGTGCAGCTCCGAATGTGGAGGAGGTAAGGAGAGAGGACCTGGTCTCTGGCAGATGGTGTGGGGTTTATATCCACACCCTGTGGACAGTGTGCTGCCCTCTGCAGCTGCTTCCGAGCAGTCTTCTGCTGGAAGGCAGCATAGGTATCTGCAGGGGGCAGCTAAGGTTTTGTCAAGGGAGGGTCATGCATGGAGTCACAACAGGACTGTGCCCCATGCCTTGTCCTGTATTATTTTCCATGCCCTAGTCCTCAGGCGTATTACTACAACCTGTTAAGAATCTTCATAGACAGCCTTTGTTTTGTTTGACTTCATGGTCTTTTCAACCACTTTAGAGGTCCTCTCCTAACTGATCTGACCTCTATTACTAAATCACATCATTCTTCTCTACCACAGCCTGGAAGATTCCCTCTCTCCAGGATGATTGTCAGGTCTCCAGGGGTGTCATGTCATGTTCAGTTTACAGATTCTTCCATGAACGTTATGGATTTTAAGTTTAAAAGAAAAAACAATCAAAAAATCACCAATCAAAAAAAAAACCCCTCTCCAGCTGATTAGTATATAGGGTTCTTATCAGCCTATTCTGGGCTTCTGTTCTGATGGCCATTCTGGTAGCTTTTGCCATATTTGGCTGTAGGTACTGAGACTGTGTTTGCCTGGGCACTCATATCCTGTAGGAAGCATGAAGAGTTGCAAGTTTTGTTGCCATATCCAGTTTTCACAAGACTGACCTTTTAAGTCTAACAGAAGGACCTCCCCCTCCCAGTTCTCCTGCTGTATACTGCATGCATCTTGCAGGGTTTCTTCATGAGCAACATATGGGTATGGCACTTCCCTTGTGAGTCCCAATCCATAATATAACAGGAAAATTCTCTCAGCTGCACAGAATTATATTGTTTCCCTTGCCCTTCCAGTGGATTCCTATACCGTGGGAAGGCATCATTTGTACATATTGTCAGAGACAAAGAACTACGCCTGGTTCTTTTCCAAAATGGCTGGGACAGGTGCAGGTTCTACACGAATTTAGAAACTTGTCTTGCCAACCCCAATGCATTGTAAACCTAGTCCTGGTTAGCTTGTATTGATCAGATACTCTCTTGCTTGTACTGTAGGTTTCCAATCCCGACTGGTGTTTTGTACCATAGACAATGAAATTTATCCAGACTATATGTGCAGGAATAAACCACAACCAGACAATAACCGGACATGTGGTCATCAGGCTTGTCCCCAGACAAAACGGTATGATTTCTTTCCTTCTTCTGAACTCTGACTTCTTCCTGAGGTGCTTTTGGAACCAAGAAAAAGAATGACGCACTCACTTCTACCCTCCAGCATGGTTCTCTCCAAAGAAGTGTTTCACTTCTTAGAAAAAAAGCCTAAGACAAAGGATGCGGGTGATAGCACTGTGATGAGCATTTCTGTGTGCACAAGAAGAGATCTTAATATATTCTGTGTTCGTTTTATAGACTAAATTAAATCTGTGTTCCAAAGTATGAAAGTCTTCTAGCCCATGCAGGAGATACGAAACAAATTCTCTGGTTTTTGTTTTCTTGAGCTGGAGCCTGCAAAGACACAGCAGAAGAGCAGAGCTGGTGTCATTTTAAGTAATTTCTGCATTCCCGGTGTCCTTGTCCTTGAAAAGGGATGAATCCTGAAGTTTTTCCATTCTCCAGCATTTTCAAACCCCTTCACCCAGTCATTTCCACCTTGTCCCTTGTTGGCATAGCCTTACAGTTGGCTTCACTTGGCTCTTAAATGGGCATCCAGAGCTGTAACCAGAGCCTCAGCTGTGCATCTCTGTGTGTATCTGGTGGGTGCAGTGGAGGCCTCTGGGAGTGCTTGTGTGCAAGAGGGCACCTCGGAGCATTTCTGAATATATTAACCTGTTAGCTACTTGTTTTAAGTTCTTTAAATTCTTTGTTCTGTGTATAAAGGACTTCTTACGTCTATCTGCCGCAAGCCTGGAGTCAAAGTGGAGCACGGAGCTCTCAAATGAAGAGGTAACGAGGAGAAGGAAGTTACAGAAAGCCCAGGAGGGCAGCTGCTCTCTTCTGCTCTCCACCTAGATGCCCAGTGAATCCACGGGGGCTTTTCTCTTTGGCATTGGTGGCAGCAGTGGGTGTTGTTTCGCTTTTGA
Organism: Myiotriccus ornatus; assembly: GCA_036023395.1. Taxonomy (NCBI): domain Eukaryota; kingdom Metazoa; phylum Chordata; class Aves; order Passeriformes; family Tyrannidae; genus Myiotriccus; species Myiotriccus ornatus. The sequence goes on along the minus strand of JAYRBT010000177.1, from coordinate 27,406,588 downwards.
TTCTTGCCAGTGAAAATGATGGTGGAGGGTGCTGGCTGGCAGCTTTGCTTAGGTGGTTGCGTATGCCTCTGGTAACTTTATCCTTATGGGACTGAAAAGGGGACAATTTTTTCTTATCTGGCTGCTTATTCTGATAACTTGTTTTTTCTCTGGAATCAGAGTAAAGAGGTTCTGGAAGACTTTTTAAATTAATTTATCAAGATAAATAAAAGATCATAAATGAAAAGAGAGCATGATGGATTGGGCAATTGAAACATTGGCCAGGGATGCTAGCATGCCGTAGCAAAAGCTGCAGTTTCTTAAAAGCTCTTATTTCTTTGGCGTCGGCCCTATAGCAGGCAGAAAAGAGCCTATAAACTGTGATGAGTACTAGGATATGACAGATACAATAATGCACACTGAGATATGAGAAGTTAAAAGCATCAAAAGCAAAACAGTTGTCTCCCAGAGAGCTACTAATAGCTTAGTACTTGCAATTTTCTCCCGCTGATGAGGGTCACAGCCTTATGGTTGTTGACCTTGTCTTACAAAGAAAATGAAACAAGTGTCAGAGATGTCTTGACTTGCAATTGAAGGAAGCTGTAGGTGAGTGCACCTGGTTGATACAGCGTTTCTAAAACTGTACATTTGCTTTACAGGAGGCACAAAAGAGTTGGGGGTGGGGTGTTATTACCATTGGAGATTTTGAAAAATCTTAATCAATAATTTGTTATAAGCCCTGCAACCACACTGCTGTAAGTGGCTTCTACTGGCTGTATTTTCTCTCTTTCCTATTTTATAGCAAAGGCCATTCAGGTTTGGGCTGATATTTGCATCTTTAGCAATAAAGAAGGGCATCTATGGAGGTGAATGTGGCCAAGTCTACTGTGGAGTTCCTGTTAGGATGCGAATGTGAATTGGCTGGCTAAAATTCAGTGTAAGTGTGAGACAGAGCAGGGCCCTGAAGGAGTTAAGGGGCATCAGTGTGGCAAGGGCCAGACTAGGGAAATAGCTGGAATGCTAGGGAAGAAAACATGAACTGCCTTCACTCCCTGGCTGGGGCTTATCTGACTGCAAGGAGATATAGCAGCTGGCAAACAGATCACCGTGATGCTCCCCCTACACAGCCACTGCCTTTTGACTGGACAGCACACTGGAGTCAGGGATGAAACATCATATTGTCCTGAAGCCACCCCACGTTAAGCTGTGCTCCCAGCTGCCTTGGCAGCTCTGAGACACTGGAGCAGCCACAGGCAGAGACTTGAGCATCCAAACAGATTGTTTGGTGGACATTCCCGCTTCCGCTAGCAAGGGTGTATCACTTTTGCAGCAGCTTCAGCAATCAAATACAGGACAAAATCTATTTACATTTTGGGGGGCTTTTTTGTTTGTGTGCTGTTAAAGAATTTGAGCGATGGAGGAATAAAGCAGCTTTCTACTGGCTCTCAGTGAAAAGTTAACAAGCACTTCTGAGAGTGTGTGGCATGGTTTGCAGGCAGAGTGAGGACTTGGCTTGGTTTTACTGTTTCTGATAATGTGTAGTTAGGCTGATACAGGTTTCTTTTAGTTGATGTGGATTGTTTTCTTTGTTTTTTTTTTCTTTCTTTGATGTTTTATTTCAGGCATGACATTTTTGCAGATATCAGGAGACCAAAAACCACAAAGAGAAATCTTCCCGCTCTGGGAGAGCTCTGCACTTCCAGAGAAACAAGTGTTTTTTAGCTTGGGATATGACTCTGGGATTCATGCTCTGCATTGCCAATTAAGCTGGGCGGCACTTGGTCAAATGAGAACTCACTTCTGACTCTGTTCTGCAAAGGGACATTTTCCCTGTTTCATTTCTAAGGGAATGTGGCACTGACCTCCTCTGTGCCTCGAGGCAGTTTAGCTGGGATTACTTTTTTTTTTTTTTCTTGATTCTGTGACCTGCAGGTGGAAAACAGGAGAGTGGGGATCCTGCTCAGCTACCTGTGGTGGGGGCACCCAGACTCGCTCCGTTTACTGCATGGCCTTTGACGGCCAGAGCTCCCAAGGGGTGGTGGATAATGCTGAGTGCATGGCCTTCGCCCAGCAGCCTCGCAGCAGCCAGCCCTGCAACGTGAGACAGTGTGCCACCTGGAGCACGGGGCCCTGGTCAGAGGTGAGGGGGTGTGGGTAACAGCCTCCTGGCACCTCCTATGTCCTCCTATGCACACATCCCTGTTCCTCAAAACTGTGCATGCCCGTGAACCTCTGCACTTCTCGTTGCGTATTCTTTCTATTCTGGTCTGCCAGTCCTTTCCCCACTGCTGTGTTTTTATCAGACCCTCCAGACCCAGCACTGGCTGGGTTTCTGAGCCAGGTCTGGTGAAGACGGAGGGTGGGCAGGAGAGCTGCTGTCCATTGGCTGAGGATGTGCAGTAACACTCCCTCCTCTGTAAAACAGGAGCTCCTGGCTCCTGCCTGTGCTGTTTATTTCCATATTGCTGCCTCAGCATTATGAGCCCAGGACAGCAGTACTTCAGTCACAAGAGTCGGTAAGCAAGGTACTTGCTTGTAACACTGGTGACCTGCTGTTTTCTGTGTGTCTGAAGCCCTGAAGCACAGCGCTTCTCCAAACACTGCCACATGGTGCGCTTTTTATGCCTGCGTGCGTTTATATCTACAGAATTGGAAACAGTTCAAATTGTATGTGCTCAGTGCAGCCAGCCAGGTTTGCAGAAGGCACATCTTATGTTCCCAGGGCTTAGAAAGTAAAGGAAGTGTCTACTTAGTCCGTAAAGCACAAGTGAATTTTCCTCTTTTAGAAGAAGGACACGCACGCTTGCAACAAAAGACTTACAGTCTTGTGGTGGTACTTTGAGTGGTGCAGCAGCACAAAATGCAACTTTGAAGGATGATAACCTAGACTGGGAAGTCCTTTTTTATATATTTTTTTCCTTTTGTGAGATTTCAGATGTGACTTTAGGATTGTGGAGTAAGAGCATTGTTTGGGGAAGTTCTTGCAAACTGATTCCTAAGTGAGTCATTTTGGGTTTCTCAAAAGGAACTGTGTTACATGTACTCTCAGAGATAAAAGGTCAGTCTAGTAAATGAATGGCTGAAACACAGCTGGGAAACTCATCTAAAGTAATTCAGACTGTCTTCAAGTTAGGGCTTTCCGTAAGAGAACTTAGTAATTCCTGGAGAAGTAGGCTGGATTCCTGGAAACACCACTGTTAATTTAGGAGGGCACTGAAAATGTCACAAATCAGTTACTACTATAGAAGCTGAGTCCCAGCTCCACACTGTAAAAATGGAACACAAGGTCTTTAGGCAAAAGACGAGCAATATAAGATCCTAATCTTTTTATCTTCTCTAGAATTCTTTACCATGGCTGATTTTAATCAAGTGTAAATAATATGAGTTTCCAGATATTTTCTACCACTTATTATTCATATCCTGTTGTTCATAGGCCAAAATCATCCAGTGACTTCGAGATCTCCCAGGCCCTATCCCATGCTCCCATGCCTTTTTGTCTCTTCTGCAGCATCAACAACTACTCTGCTAACTCCCACCCCAGAAGATGATTTTAATGATAGCTGGTTTTTTAGACAATCTCAAAATGGTGTTCTGCCCTAATATTAGGGAGCACAGCCTTGAATTGCAAGAGGAAACAAGGTGCCTCTTTGTAATTTTTGGGTTCCCTTTCTGCAGTGTTCAGCCAGCTGTGGGGAAGGAGTCCAGACCCGGACCATCACGTGCAAGACACAGCAGGGCTCTCAGGCTCAGGACTTTGCTTGTCTAATGGAGCCAAAGCCATCAGCCACCCAGCCCTGCCTTAAGGAGAACTGCATCCAGGAAATTGGTTGGCATGTTGGAGACTGGGGCCTGGTGAGCACCGCACTTTCACGGTTCGGATATTCCTGATTATATTGCTGTGCTCCTCACAACAAGCTTTGATCCTTGCAGCCTGCACGTTGGCTGAGGCTGGGAGCCTGTACTGCCTCATTACCACCCCCTTGGCTCACAGTCACGTTGTAACTGGCACGGGTAATGCTCCAGTTAATCTGCCGCCTGCTTTGTATGCAGCTGCTACAAAAATAAATCCTTCTGAGGGGGGGATTATAGTTTCAGTGACAGTGGCAAAATGCAGCCAATAAGCTGAAACAATCCACTCTTGCTGCTTATTCCCGATTCTTTGCTCCGTCTCTGTGATCAGCAGAAGAAGCTCTCAGGCCGAGTATGGCTTAGAGCTCCAGGCTTCAAGGATGTAGCATTTGGTGATTGCCATTGCATTTGGTGATATGGTTTAAAGTACATTTTTGTAATTATTCAGATGGATTAATCTTGTCGTTTCTGGAGGAAGCCAGACTGTGTTCAACCTGGGAAAAGTGCCAGGGGGTGGAGATACAGGTAGATCCAATGCATCAGGTGACTTCCAAAGACACCTTTTCATTTCTGTGCTAGCCAGACCAGCTAGTTCTGAGTTAAAATGTGTTACATCATGAGATGTGGGCCAAGTTTTAGTAACAGCTAAAGAAGTTGCATATCTTAATCTGATTTTTCCCTCACTTTCTGGTGTTGTGAGGGCTCCTATCTGCCTCTGAATAAGAGAGAAATACTCTCCCAATCTTTATGGAGCTTGCCATGAGCCAGGTGGGCTACACAAGTACCTCATACTATCCCCTCCCCTGAGCCACTGCTCACTGCTCCCTCCTCATCCACAGCTTCCAGTGAGATGAACTCCAGTTAGCTGCTTACAAGAAAGCCACCAGTTTTGTTTCCAGTTGTAAATTGTTGCTCTTGAATGCATAGTTCAAAACTGAGCCCCTCACAGCTGGTGGATCCTCCGAGAACTGAGGTGCCTTCAGGATGAAATAATTCACTCCAGCTCCCTGTGACATACCACTGTGGGTGACAGCAGCTCATCTGCATGTTACAGGCTGAGCATGGCTCAGAGCCTAATGCTTCAGGGCTGAGTGGAATAGTTGGTAAAATGGTTTAAAGTATGATTTTCTAATTGTTCAGATGAATCCGGCTGAAATATTGTTTGCTTTGTCTTGGTGGAGGAAGCTGTGCTCAGCCTGCAGCTAATCATGCAGCTGTTCCACACTTCTGGTCTGTGGGGTTTCTGCATTCAGCCTCTGCTGCCTGCTCACTGCCTTGTCTCTGTGCCCAAGTGTTCCAAGAGCTGCGATTCAGGCATCCGGACACGCCAAGTCATCTGTGCTGACGGTGACTCCAAATTCTACAGTCCTGAGACATGCAAAGCCATCCAGCCAGAGAAACCAGCCACCCTGGGTAGCTGCAACATGCAGCCCTGCTACCTTCCACAGCGTGAGTGGTACTGCTGCACACCAGCTTTTCCCAAGATGCTTTTATTAAGGAATAGAAATTCCCAGCTCTGCATCAGCTTGCGTTCTCATCTTCTTGCCTGCCTTTCTCCATCCTGTGAGTTTGCCATGGTTATGTGCACAAAGCATCTTCAGAGTCCCACTACCTGTGCTGTTTGAAATGTATGCAGCAGGCCTGGGAGCAAAATTGGTGTGTGTCCACTTTGAATTCAGTATTCTGTGACGGCTCATTCAGTGTGTGCTGCAGACCGACCCCAGGACTCCCAGTCCAGAAGGATGGTGATCTGGGCACGCTCAGTAGCTAAAAACTACAGCAAACTCTCATCCCTCATTGGACCGACTATAAAGAAGTCACAACTCTTCAGAAGATTTTGCTTACTGTCTGTGTCTACTCTTCACATCAGAGCTGAAATTCTGACTTTTGTCTGCCTGCCCCTTGTAGGTCACTTGTCCTGACAATCCAATTGAATCCAATTGCTGCTGAGCAGCTGTTCCAGGAGAAGAAAAACATTTTCATCTTCTTTCATCTCCTGCTGACTACTGGATGTATTTGCAATTATTAGAGCATAGGGCTGAACTAACTGCACTCATTTTGTGTATGTCTCTCTTTGCAGAGGTTCCCAGTATGCAGGACACTACGGGATACGACGTCACTCGCCAGTCCTTGCTGACACGTTACAACCCAAACAGCCCCACCCCAGGTTTGGAAAAATTTTCTTAATTTGGGGTTTTGATGATGGGGGACTTGGAATAGGGTGTGGTAGGGGACAGGATCCTCCTTTTATTCATTTCTCTCATTCTTTTCAAGGACTTCTAGAAATTCATGGATCCAGGGATAGAATATAGATTTTTTTACACCAACAGTGAGCAGTATCTGAATATGTCCGTGCAGAAGACTGTATACAGCATGTAGATCGTGGGTTCTGTCAGCGTGACTTAGGTGGTGGCTGAGAGAAATGATGCCCAAAGCAGACCATAGGAAGAAGAAAGGGTGATGTGAAGGGATCACAATAACATGACAGGTGTTTTTTCATGGGACAGCAGAAAGAATGATCAGGGCAGTAAGCAAAGAACCTCAAGACAACCAGATCCGGAAGGGTAGGCCAGAAGATACACATTCAGGGGATGCAGAAAAGCCTGTCACATAGCCTTGGGCAGGTGAAAGAGCAATGATGAGGAAAACTGACCAGATTTTGATTCTCACCTGCATACTTTAAGGAGTTCTCTCCCCAGATTCTGGTGATGAAAGGATGCTCCCTGGGAACACCATGATCCATGGTACCTCTGGGAATCACCACATTCCATCCACCAAGGACCATGGCATGAACTTGTTTGCTGTTCGCTGGGAACCCCAGTCACGCCTATCAGGTTCCCATCAGCTCGGCTTCTCTCCGGACCCCACTGCACGGCCTGGCTCTGGGGACTGTCACCAGAGCCCACATGGCTGCTGTCCAGATGGGCACACTCCAGCTTCAGGCCCTTTGGGGAGAGGCTGCCCTTTGAGCACCTGTCACCAAAACAGGTAGTTGGAAGTAGATAGGCCTGAGCAGGGAGGCACTGGCTTTCCTGAGGGCTTCCTGAAATTTATAGCCCTTGCCTGTTGAGCTGGGCAGGTCAGGTATTACTGCAGCCCTTCTGTCAGTAGGTATGGGTGCTGCCCTGATGGAGTTTCAGCTGCCCAGGGTCCAAACAACATGGGATGCCCACAATATTACAGTGACATTCGAATGAGCCAAAATCATCCCACTGCGGCCACTCCAACAGTAAGTACAAAAGCTCTTTGCATTTTAGGAGTTCATCAGATACCAGGGTCAAATTTGAATCTTTGTGACTCAGTTGTGGGTTTCTGTTGGGCTTCATCTCTGCCAGTAATGCTGAAGAACCAATACTCCAGGTGTGGTATCAAGCCTTTTGGCCCACCTCACTCCTGTTCAGTCTGGAGCATCCACCTGTGATCCTCTACAAGCAGGCAACAGAGTGGGTGGTGGGGAGATGTCTGAGAAGTAGAAGACCATCCTATACAGAACTGATTGAATAATCCCGAGTAATCAAATTTCTGTCATTCATGAAATTGCCATCCAATTTCTAGGATAAAAAATGGGGAAAACATGGCCAGTATTAATGCCTTTGTTTGTCAACTCTGCAGATAAATTGAAGGCAGGGAGGTAATCTCTCTCATAGCTTGGGGTGCTTGTTTGAGACAGCAGAAAAAACAGTCTGGCTGCTGGGCTGCTTAGGTCTGTCTTGCAGAGAAGTGAAGCCCTGGCTCTTTGGCTGACAGCCAAGTTCCCCACCCCTTTCCAGCATGAAAGCCTCTAGGAGGCAAACAAACAAATAGTGGTGCCTCTAACAGCTGGCCTTCTGCAGCCAACAGCTTGGACACGGTGCCTTGCATGTGCTACTGTCCTCATGTATGCATGATAAATTTTGGCTTTCAATTCCTGTCTCTAAGGCAAGCCAAGCCTTGTCCCAGCAGCATCCCCGGGGCGAGTGCCGCAGTTCCATGTACGGCTGCTGTTTTGACAATGCCGCTTCAGCTTCGGGTCCTCGAGGGGAAGGATGTCTCAATAGGCCCAACTACCGTAAGTGATGCTTTGGCTTCTTGGTCTGGAAACATAGAAAACAGTCCAGGAGCGCATGGAAGCTTCCTGTGTAGAGGCTCTGCTCTTTCTAAAATGTAGTAGATTATCTCTTTGAAAAGAAATTCTACCTGTTGGCTGAGGCAGCATAAGCTTGGAGAGATTGTTAAAAAGCAGCCAGAAGGTTCAGTTCTGTCATCTACAGCAGAAATTCTGGTCTTCTGCTGATGGTTGGACAGAAGCGTGTTTGTGTGATCTCTGTCAGTCTGTAGGACTACTGGAGAGCTGTTTGCCCCTGAGAAGAAACCCTGATGCAGCCTGGTGTGCCTCAAATTATTTTCCCGGGATTAGGAGAAGTAGGGCCCCTCTGAGGAATCAGGGCCTTCAAACAGCTCACGGGCAGGGATGGAATGAGAGCTACATCAGGATGGAGGGGTTGTTCAGGGCTGTGTGCGTGCCTTTAGCCAGCAAAGTTCAATCAAGTGCCTGCTGTGGTATAAGGGTGCTAGAACTACTGGGCAGAAGTGTCTCTGTTCCTTTAGTGCCCAGCTGTACCCTCTGCAGGCACACTGCTCCTGCATTTCCTCACCCTGTTGCTGCAGCAGACACATTGCTTTGAGGCCAACGCTATAGGGCTGCCGTGGGGAAGGGGAAAGTTCTCTGGATCCCCTCTGCTGAACCACAGCTTGGCAAAGGACCCCTCAGTCAGAGGCCTGCCTCCAGTGTTTGTCAGCATGTGACTCAGAGCACGGTGCTGGGTTTGTAGACACATTGGGCTGTGCTCCTCTTTATAGCAGTGTGGGGTGGGGAGTGGGGTTTTCTGTAATGCACGAGTCTTCACAACTGGGTCTAATCCTCTCGCTTTGTGGGCTGGAAATTTGCAACTGGTAGCCAGGAAGAGGAAGCCCCAGAGGCAGCCTTGCAGTTGCACATTTCCCCAAAGAAGGCTGTAAAGCATCTGTCTAGTATCTAGATTCAGAAATGTCTTTGAGGATGGTGGTTCTTCAGTGAGAGACAAAAAGGAAAATGTGAGCTGCTGCCCAATTTCAAAGCAGAGCTGGCTGCAAAACTCGGGTGTCCTACTTTTCCACCTCCCCTCTGCCCACATCAGGTCGTCTAGATAGGTGGTCTGAAGCAGCTGGACCTTTGAGCTTTGTGACCCTCACATCTGTTGTGCTCCTTTCGGCAGCGTACCCTGTGACCTGCCTGCTGCCCAGTGCTCATGGCCCCTGCACGAACTGGACCACTCGCTGGTACTTTGTGAGCGTTGTTGGCAAGTGCAACCGATTTTGGTATGGTGGCTGTCATGGCAATAAGAACAGCTTTGCCTCGGAAGAGGAGTGCATGAGAGTGTGCCACAACTCTGTGGGGGTCAGTCGTCTGGAGCATCAGCCCTCTTCTGGCACAGGAGCCCTGCAGCACCAGCAGGCTGGCTCCCGCTCTGCTACAGGGGATGCTCGGGGTCAGCAGCAATCACCCACAAGACAGTCTGCCAGCCACAGCCAAGAAGGAAGAACCTTTGGGGCTTCACACTCCACACAAGACAGCCACAGACAGGGCAGCTGGAGAAGTGAGGTGCTGCCGGAGTCCTTGCCAAGGACTGGCGTACTGGAGAGCCAGCGCTGGAACACACGGCAAAGCAGGTTGGACACCCTGAGCCAGCTGCACTTGCGGGAAACAGCGGTGCCTGGGCCCTCAGAGAGCCAGAGCAGCAGTGGCCAGCAGGTGCTGCCCCGTGAAGGCAAGCAGTGGCATAAGGCTTTTGGAGCAGGTGTTTCCATGACGGAGGGATTTGGGCATCAGGAGTCTGCAGACTTGTTCCCAGCACAGGCTCTGCACAGGTGATGATTTTTACCTCCACCCTTTTCTGCCAGCCGATTGTGAAGCATCAGTGCAGCTTCCTCTGAAGTGCAAGTGTTGCCACACTGGGACCAGCTATCTGGGAATACCCTGTGATGGATTAGCTATACATATGACCCCTTGGTAAATCAAGTTATTGTTATTCAGGAGTTACCTGCTGTCTTTTTCCTTACAGTCACCCTGGTCTCTGACAGCACTGAAGTATGGTGTGTGAAAAGACTGCAGAATCCTGGAGTCTTTGTCTGGGAGGCCTTCTTACACAGTAAATGAGAATCCATAGGTGTTTTCCTTGTTCTGACCAACAAATTTAGCTGACTTTCTGGCTTCAGAGCCTTTATCTCAGCACTGCATAAAGCAGCAATGGGTTGTTCTATGGAAGACTTTTAAGATGCAGAGTTTAGGTCAGGATCCAGTCAGTATTACTCTGAAAATCAGGAATGCATAGAGCTAGATCTAAACATGTCTAAACTGGATCTGTGTCTGTCTGCTGAGCTGAACCTCATTCGTTCAGAAGAGAGGGGTTGCAGGACTCTCTTCCAGGAGAAAGGGCAGCTGGTCATGCTTTGTCTTGTGGTTGTAACTCATCAAGAGTCAGATTAGAGGACACAAAGGAGGGCAGCCAAAGTGCCAGTAGACTCGCTTTCTCTTTCAGAACAATCCTGGAGGAAGCCAAGCCCTCTCTTGTGACAGCAGTTGTGGGACAAAACATCCAGCTGGTCTGCAAAACAGGCATGTCCCCACTCTCCAGAGTGGAGTGGATGAAGAACAGCCGACCAGTCTCCTCTGACAGGTGAGCTCAGCTCCCTTCACTGTAGAGCAGATGGGCTCCTTGCTGGGCAGAGTGCCAACTATGCAATCCAAAAAGGACTGTCACGGTTTCACCCCAGTTGGCAACTAAGCCCCACACAGCCGCTCGCTCACCCCTGGTGAGATGGGAGAGAGAATCAGTAGGGTAAAAGTGAGAAAACTCGTGGGTTGACATAAAGACAGTTTAAAAGGTAAAGCAAAAGCTGCAGATGAAAGCAAAACAAAACAAGGAATTCATTCACCACTTCCCATGGGCAGGCAGGTGTTCAGCCATCCCCAGGAGAGCAGGGCTGTGTCACATGTAACAGTGACTTGGGAAGACAAATGCCATCTCTTTGAACAGCCCCTCCTTCTCCCTCCTTACCACAGTTTTACATGCTGAGCATGATGTCATATTGTATGGAATATCCCTTTGGTCTGTCAGAGTTAGCTGTCCCAGCCGTGTCCCCTTCCAAATCCTTGTACACCCCCCCCACCCCACCCCCATTGGCTGGTGGGGCAGGGTGAGAAGCAGAAAAGGCCTTGAATTAGTGTAAACACTGCAACACTGCTCAGCGGTAGTGAAAACATCAACACTCTTTTCAGCACAAATCCAAAAATATACCAGCTATTGTGAAGAAAATTAACACTATCCCAGCCAAAACTGCCACAGGTTATTCATCCCCCCCCCTTTTTTTTTTAAGAAATAAAAAAGCCCATGTATTGACCTAAGAGCATGGACTGTCCACCTTTGCACATAGCAGAAACAGGTACAGTCTGCACCAGTAATGAGATGTTGGCTAGAGTTATGGGGCAGAGCAAGTGCTGTGCCATAACAAGGCACTAGTGGAAGCTGACATGTGGGTAGCGATGCAGAAAAATGTCTGTCTTGGATTCATCTTGGGGCAGCACAAAGTCACTAGTCCAGGGTGAAACTTAAAGCCAAATAACCCAGAGTTCCTGTGGCTAGCAGTTTCTGGCACATCAAATTTTTTTAAAACTAATTTAAACCTGTTTTTCCTGGGAGATCTGTTTCCAGCAAGAGTTTGGAGCCAGTCAGTCCCTTTGTGTTCTGAAAATCACAGTTAAGAAAAGCCCAGTTATGCTTTTCTGTTTGCAGTTGACTGCTGGGGCTCAAGCTCCTCCCTGGGAGGGCAGATTGCCTTCTCATGGGAAAGGGTTACTGAAAGCAGCTCCCTGTTTTCCCATCTCAGTTTCTTCTCTGTTCCTGACCTCCTTTCTGGCACAGTTATTTCCCCTGCCCGTGACCCCTCTGTGGTCAGCAGGGTTTTGTTTTTTCATAAGCCAGGGAGGGCACTACATGGTGATGGTTTACGTAACATCAGCACGAAGGGCTGCTCTGCCTTGGCCAGTTGCTGCCGGTGGCCAGGCAGAGGCAGTCAACCCTTGCACGTGTTGCAGGCACACCTACCAGTCTGACAGCTCCTTAGTGATCAGCCATGTCAAGCCAGAGGATGCTGGGATGTACACATGCCTCACTTCTGACGGGAGGACAGAGAGCCGACAGATTCAGTTACAGATCACAGGTGAATTATCTTCTGCTTAACACCAGAGAAGTAGCTCAGGGCTCCTCATTAATGGTCACTGACCACAGGCTCAATAAAGCCAGCTGCTGGACTAAACTTTCGCCACTGCCAAGAGGGAGTGGGGAGGCAGCAGAGCCTCTCTTGGTGTTCCCTCATGATAAAGCCTTAGCCCTAAAACACTTCTTCCCCTGCAGTGCCACCCTGTAACTGGAGTTGTGGCTTGCCTGTAACCTGCCCCATTTTCTAGCACAGCGATCATGTCATCATTGCTGAGAGCCATCAGCTGCCCCCGATCCTCGTAAGTGCAGGTGCATTTATGTTTTGTATTTTGCCTAGACAGGTCCTGCTGCGTAACAAATGATTCTCTGTTCTGAAAAATGTGCCTTATTTCAGAAACAAAACCAAAAAATTACAAGTCTCAAAAGATGGGCCAGCAAGGCACCCTGTAGCCTTCAATCTCTGAAGTGTGCTTTCCCACAGCAATGGCAACTGGGGCAGAAGGCATTGTGGCCTAAGGGATGTTGCAACATGCTCACTGACAGAGGAGAGAAAGGAGTCTAAAATTGCTTGCCTGCAGGTCTGTGACTCTCATTAGTAGACAGTGCAGGTTTACTGCACGAGTCAGCCAGAAAACAGATGGCTGAAGGGCTCTTTGGCTCCAGTTCAGCAAGCTCTCCCAAGCTCATAGAAACCCTACGCAAGAGGTCACAGTAAGAAGTGTCCTTTTATTCACATATGGCATTTTGTTTTGAATAGAGCACCAGAGCACTGTTCTGGCAGAGGGTGATAGAGGTCAGGTCCTTCACAAGGAAAATCAGCAGCTTCGAGAGTTATCCAGAGGCAGGAAGGTTGTACATGCAGCCAGTTCCCCTGTGCATCAGCAGTTCACATACAGGTAAGTTCACACACAGCAACAGTTTGTCCACTGTGACCAGCTGATGAACCATATGGCATCTCTTCATGTAGAAAAGCTGAAGATTGGAAAGGTCCTGGGTCAGCTGTTCTGGGCTCCGGCTGGGAAGCAAGCAGTACTGAACTGCTGACAACAGGAGCGGGAGAAGATCCCAGTCGCAAGCTGTCTTCTGCCGTCCCTGAGGGTCTCTTGAAAGGAGCATATTCTGAGCAAAGATGTGCAGGGAAGCTGACGGCAAAGGAGTTAGGTTCAAACAAAAAAAGCATCCTTAGCTGTTCAAGTTAGTGTAGGCAGAAAGAGAAACCTGTTCTGGAAAAAAAAAACAAAGCAAAAAGGAACTGCCTAACTAGCACAAAATAGACATATGTATATTTTAAACACTTCCAGTTGCTTTAGCTTCCACCCATTAATTTTAAATATTTTGTGAACAAACCAGTTTGTCCCAAGCCGATCTCTTTACATATACTGGCATATTTTTTAGCTTCTTGTATGGGTTTTTTTGGTGCTTTGGGACCCCACAGAAACAAAAGTGGACAAATTATTTTTGCTTTAAATGCAGCATGTTGGGACCAGAATAAGTGGGACCATGATCTGATCCCTCCCTTTTTTTGAGTTTACAACCTAAAACCCAGCCAATTTGCTGAACTCCCCAGCAATCTCCTTAGCTGCTTCTGCCTAAAAGCAGTAATAAGTGATTGACTGAATTAAGAGCATTGAATTAAGGCTCTTTGGTTTTGTTTTTTGAGATCAAGAATTCAGGTCAGAGAATGGGGGTGGGGGAGATGATGTTTTATTTGACTCTGGGATCATCACAGTTTAGTTCCCTTCTAAAATGGCGCTTAGCTGTACTTAGAAGAGAGCAAAGAGCACGAGGAGATGAGTGTTGTGAGAGTCTGACCTCAACCTTTCTCCTGCATGAAGCGGATGACCAGGTCCCAGGCCTTGCATGCATTCAGGTGATTGCAATGGGCTCTTTCACATCCCAAAATGGCTCATTTCTGTGTGCCAGATAAGCACCTTGGGGGAAGCTTGCTTGGTGCCCTGTTCACGACTTTGTACCATTTTGCCATGTGTTCACGTGGTTAGAGCTTCCTCAGCTGTTACATGGAGGATTGCTATAAGAACCAGGGTTGCTGTCTGTGATGGGTTAAGCTGGCAGGAGTGCAGCACCAAGCTGTGCTGAACTGGAGCGGGATTTCATGGAGGCTGCTCTTTTCTGAATGCTGGTAATGGCAAGTGTCAGAGCTATGACAGGAGTGCAGAGACCACCCCTTTCTGTTGGAGGCACAGAAAAAGGCTTGTGATTACAAAAGCCTTGTGCTGAAAGGTCAAATGCTGAACAAGGAAGTTTCTACACCTTTTGCTGTGCTTGTGAACTTCGCAGGTTGCGAATGGATAAGAGCGAGCCCACAGTAGTGGAGGCCAGTGTTGGGGAGAGAGTCAGACTGCCCTGCACAGTGGAAGCATCGCCCACTCTCACCATTGAGTGGCAGAAAGATGGGCAGCCCCTCTCCTCTCCCAGGTGAGCTCCCAGGTGGCTCCAACCATTCATGTCAAGAAGAGCCTCTTCCTTTCCTTTCCTGACTCCTCCTTGAGAGAATGATGCTACTGGCCATGCAGCAACGGCCTGTCCTTCTTTATGCTGGCCAAATTCTTCCATCGGGGCCAGACTGTACTGCTTGCCTTCCCCAGCCCCACTCACAGGTCAAAGTCTGAACGTTGAACCCTTGAGTGAACAACTGTGAAACAGGGTCTACAAGTGAGTCAAGGCTGAAATTTGTTCATCTACAAAGTTAGCAGAAAAAAATACACATGGCAAGCAAATTTGCCAAAACCCAGCTGGTCTGTGAAAAAGGGCAGAGGTTCACAGGAGAGAGAGATGAGGGTGCTTGCAGTGAACTTTCATTGCTACTGGTGCTGCTCTCCTCCAGCTATCCTCACTCTGCTCCCAGAAACCTTCTCTAGCAGCAAGCTTTTCCAGCCTCCACAGCACCAGTTCTGGGATTTGAGGACTAAGGGTTGTATTACAACCCCTGCAGTGTTTGAGCAGCTAAACCTTTGCTCAGTAGTACTACACAGTTGGGCATGAGGCGCTGCTTCAGCTCTGCTGTCTGGGGGCCAACCTGATCTGAGCGCAGACTGAGGGAGGTTCTGGCTTTGTTCCCCAGACACAGGCAGCAGTCAGATGGGGCCCTGGTGATCAGCCGGGTCAGCCCTGAAGACCTCGGCTTCTTTACCTGCACTGCCTCGAATGGACGTGACCTGGACCAGCGCCAGGTCCTGTTCCGACCCCGAGGTACTGGATGGATGGAGGCATGCGTGGCATGTGTGCACACCAGCGGGAAACAGGGAGGGGCTGTGAGGGAGTGTGGGTTTCTTGGCTGGACGTGCCTCTTTGCTGTTGCCCCTAATGTTTAACAGGCAGCTTGAGGGCAAGGGAAGAGTGAGTTGTTTTGCCCGATGGTAATCTGTGTGTGTATAATACATAATGGTGCTCCAGGCAGTGGGAAAAGGCACTGATAGCACAGGAAGGGTCACCCTCAGGGCCTTGTTTGCAGGACACTGGTGTGGAATGGGTATAAGAGCAAGAGAAACTGAGTAGATGGTCCTTCTGTGCATGTAATATGCATGTGTGCAGCTGGAGAAAAATGCTCTTTGAGGCCTCTGCTGCTTGCCCTTGCTTGGGCCGAAGTCCTTAGGAAACGCACGTTCCGCACAGCAATGGCAGCATAGCCTCAAACATGCTGTTTCAAGGCCTGGGGACTTGCAGCTCATCATGGGTTGTGTTGGACTTTTCCCATGAGCCTTTTCCTGCTACCAAGTGCAGCATGGCATTGTTTTCCTGCCGGTAATGTTTTCCCTTCTGGCCTAGGAGAGCTGAGGATCACTGGTCTTCTGCCAAGCATCACGGTACCCGAGGGAGGGACTGCTCAGCTTCACTGTACAGTGACTGGCAACAACGTGAATATAAGGTGGTCCAGGTGAGCAAAAATGAGACAGAACAAGTTCCCATTCCTTCTCTTTACAAACCTCATCATTTACCCTCCAAATACTAGTGCGGGTGCCTGCCATTTATGGCAGAGACCACAGTTCTCACCCCAACTGGTATCACCTACCCTTTCTTAAACAACTTGGATGTTACCAAAAACTCCTGGGCAAGATCCCTGTGGGATGTGGCAGGGTCATCAAGTTCATGTTCCAGCCAAATAAGGAGGGAAGTTGCTCTTTATAAAACCCTCTCTGCCTAGTCCTAACAAACATTTTAGCCCCTACAGTAACAGCAACTCTTCTCCCAGCTTCCTACTGCAATACTTCTCTCCATGTACTGTCAAGTGGAACCAAAGGAGATTTAAAAGTGTTTTAAAGTGAAAAGCTGTGTCCTCTTCTCTTGGTTGTTTATTGGGAAACTCTGAATTTGTGCAAGTGTTTGGTGGGGATTTTTCTCCTGTTCGGTTTTATAGCCTTCTTACAAAGTCTCCAGAGACATGGACTGGTAATTGTTTAAATCCCTCTGCTCTGAGGGTTAGGACTGAAGTGGGCCATCTAACAAAGAGAGCTTTTCTTCCATACATAAGTTTGGTATTTGAGTTAACAAAATGTTGCACGTTTTAAAGTCTGAACGAAACCCTTTTCAGTGAAACAAATTTCATTTCATTGGTAACTCGGAGTTCATAATTCAGGCAGTTTTCCTGCTGGGCACAGATTATTCTAGGAGGAACTGAACAGACACAATCTCGTTGTTTTTTTAGAGAAACTTTTAAGAGAGAGGAAAGAGGGCACATTGCTCACTACCCCATATGCTCCTCAAGCAATATGTGCTGTTATCAATGCCAGCCAAACAAGTACTGCCAGACCACAACCTGGAGAGAGGGAAAGGCACACTGAATTTTCTCTTGGTCCCTCAAACCTCAAAAATGTGTACTAGTGGAAAGGGCAATGCCTTTATATGGAGCACACAGCAAGCTACCTCCCACGCAGACTGTGGGCTAACGGATGCAGACTCCCTCACGCTCGTGTTACTACCCAATTGTAGGGACAAGCTGTGGCTAAAGATTTCTTCTTCCTTCCTGCTGAATTTGTAAAAATTCTCCCCTTTCACAAAATATGAGTTTCCAAAGAGCACAGAGAGCTCCTTTAGCCCCCCATGGGTGGGAATAGTGACACAAAATGTTTTTCACTACAGGAACGGAGTCCCCATGCGGGGGGATGGCCACCACATCCACCTGTCCCAGGATGGAAGCCTGACCATAAGCAACGTCCAAGAGGCTGATGAGGGTTCCTACATATGCAGTGCCTACAGCAGCAGCAACTCTGTCAGTGCCAGCACCGAGGTGAAAGTGCTGAGGAACAGGCCTAGCAGTGAGTACAGCCTGATCTTCCTGCTTCTCCCAGCACAGTGCCTGCATCTTGGCTGCTATTGTAAGTCTGCCCTTCGTGCGTGCCAGTCCACCACCAAGCTTGGGCTTTGCTTGAGCCTGCTTTCCCTTGGCAGAAAAGCAGGATGGTGGAAAGCAAGGCACTGGGATCTTAAATAACATCCTGAGGCAGCCAAAATGCCATAGCTGGTTCACCAAATAGCTGGCTGCAAGATTTGTAGTTGGACTGTGGACACTATCCAGCTGGCCTTACACAAAGTGTAGGTTGAATGGTCTCGTCAGGAGGTCAGCCCCTGAAACTGCATTCTCCTCCTGTACCTCACCAGAGGTGTCAGTTTCATCTTGAAACTCATCATCTCATTCCTGATGCTGGACTAAATTTAAAACAATCCCCTCAGAACCAGCGGGGTGGAGGAAGCAGGAACATACTGTGTCTTTTGGGAGGGAAAAGCAACCTGAGAATAAGTTTTCAGCTGGTTCACCTTTTGCTTGACTGCAGCTACTACGAGTCATGCTGTGGACCTGAGTAGAGAGTGCGTGGACCAGCCCCACCTCGCCAACTGTGACCTGATCCTGCAGGCCCAGCTCTGTGGTAACGAGTACTACTCCAGCTTCTGCTGTGCCAGCTGTGCTCGCCAGCGGCCGCATCACCGCGGGTGACAGGCACCCCCAGGGAGAAGTACAGGTGACCCAGGACAAGGCTGGAAGTCTGAACTCTGTTCTTTGACTGCATGGGACTGTTCTGGGAGCTCCGCCCTGCTGCTCAAGAGGGTGAATTGAACAGTGTGTAGTGGGTGTAAAGGTTCAAATGTGGGAGACCCACTACCCTCAAGTTTATTGTAAACTCCTTTTTCCCCCCTGTGTGCCTTGCTGTACCTAATCCATCTCTTAAGGGTAGTTGCTGTCATTCACGTATCAAGATCATATTGAGAAAGTAAGGATGATGTGACTAGAAAAAGCAGATAACCAGCATGAAAGAGGGAGACACTAGTTCCTCATACGAGCAAGAGAGAGAAGTGCTCTTAAAAAAATGATCTCTTAAAAAAACACCTCTGAAATATTTGAAGATGGGCCTGAACCACCTTAACCAAAGCACTAATGAGCAATGAACATTTGTAATCCTGAGGAGTGCTTTCCATCTAAATACAAACAGCTAAACGAGAAACAGCTTGATGCATATAAAATTAGTGTTCAGGTTCTAGGGTATTACTAGCTCTGGGGATGCAGCTGTAATGTCATGTTAATGTAGCTGTTTTATTCCAGTAGACCTTAGACAAATTTCTAGCAGGGTCAGTTTGGTTTCTACTTGACTGTAATCAGCTTTGGAGTGAAACACAGGAGCAACTCTTCACAGAAAGCTTAAGACAAAGTAGAAAAATAGTTTTAGCCCTTCGTGAATGTAAGGGGTAATTTAGATGAATATGCCAACACTGTTAGCTGTTCTGAGATGCTGCAGTTTAAATATCACTCGTTCTAGGAAGGCTCAACAGGTAATTTTTTTCCTCAAACCAGAACTGTGCTGTTCAACTTGTCGCAAAACTGGGGTTGGTGGTATCGCCAACCAAGCTTGAGTTTCAGCTTGGAGGAAGCAAATAGTATACACATAGAAATACCTGTGTAGGTGCATTTGAGTTGACAGAATAAACCTCCCAAAGACCTGCACTAGTCTCAGTTAAGTCTGAGAAAGCTTGGCTTTCCAGGAAGAAGTTAAGTCAGGGAAAGCCTGGTTCTGCATGTGGCCTGGACTGATGCCTGCTGCTACGGGCTAACAAGCTAGGACTTCCAGATGCACAGCAGCTGTAGCTGAAAAGCATCCTTCATTTCAAGACCAACACGGGTGAGGCTCTGAAAGTCTCAGGCATTAAGAGGGCAGAGGGTGAGATTATGTCATGGTTTGTTAAAGCAGGAAAGGCATCTTCACTATCTCAAAATGAAACTAATTCTGAGCAAAACCATTTTTTTACAGCTTCCACACTATTGTTTTACCCAAGCATCAGCCCTGACACTCCTCTTCTTCCTCATTCCAAACTCCCTGCTAGGACTCCGATGTATTATTTGCATAGATGTAGCTATAAACTAGGAGACTGGTGTGTAGATGCTGATGTTTTGCTTGGGGGTCGGTGGATGTTTGTTTTTTTTTACTTTTGTCTTCTACTTGTGTTACTATAAGGCTTCTAAGGAAGTAGCTAATTCAGGACTGTGCTCACACCACTCTCCTTCAGTCCCAACTCAGTACCCATCAGAGCAGCAGCAATATATATAGGTGTAAATCCTCAGGCTGACACCTAAAGCTGGTTTGTACTCTAAGTCCAGTAAATCAGTTCAGATGGACCTAAAAATAAGAATTACTGACCTGATGATTGCACTCTAGTCGGCACAGGTGTGGCTTCAGGACTGAATACACTGCTTAAAGATGTGAACAAAACTGAGAAGTCTAGAAGCAATCCAGTACAGGAGTGAGAGGTGACAGTCACACAGCTATTTGGGGCTGGGTCTCTCTCTGTGGTCTGACAGATTTTGCTTGCTAGAAAAAAATACTTATTTTGCAGTTAAGACCCTTTAACTTGATTAGGGAAAACTTCCTCTGCTGTAATGCAAGGCAGGTATTACAGTAAAGTTTTGAAGTAGAAATCACTAGCTATTTAAGAACAAGGTAGTCCTGAAAATTTCAAATTGTGTTTGTACAGATTTTTGCATTTAACAGCTCAGACCACCTTTTTGTGCATTTAGGATATTATAGTATGATTTTGTGTTTTGAGACCAGGGGACTAATCACAGATGCTGTAAATTCCAGTCTTATTGAAGCCCTCAGTTTATATGTGGCAGGCATCCATGGCTAGTCAAGGGCTGCAGACCTGCTCAGGGGCATGGTTAGAAGGTGCATCAGACTCCTGTCCTAGTGTAAGTAGTCAGTTCTATAAAATTCCTTTTTACTATGTCAGAGGCACTATTTTTAGGGTATTTAAATATTCTCTGTAGTCAGCTATCATTTAAGCTGTGTGGTTACACAAGAAGGGGTCAGGAAGTGCCTTCTAAAGACTTATGAGGGCTGCAGCAGCCCCCTGCATTCTGATAGCCAGGGCTTTGACACTGAAAGTGCTTTGGTTAAGGGAGAGTTTATTCTGACCTCCTTTCAGCTGCATAACCACGGCAGGAAGGATGGGATTGGCAGGCATGCAGTTCCCTGCTTTAAATACATGCCATCACTGTAAAAGTTATCTAATGGGTCTTTACATTTCTTCTATTTGACAGGATGAGCTTCTCCCTCCCTGTAGTACCACTTACTTAACCACCTGACTCAATGTTTACTTTTTTTATCCAAGAATCAAGATGTTCATTTTCTTCCCTAAACAACAGGTTATAGGAAGTTCTTATCTCTGGGGCAGGAGAAGGGTGTAGCTATCCTGGGCTATTTTCAGCTATCTTGGGGCACTTACTGTGAAAGATACGAAACTAACAGAATAAGCTATAGCTACTTTATTTCCTACTATAAATGTCTACAAATATTTGTTAGCTTTTTGGAAGCTGAGAAAAGCATTAATACCAACTCAAATACCATAAGGGAGTGTTTCCATTACTACTCGTATCATACTGAAAACAGGTAAAAATCTGTAAAGTAAAAAGTTACCGTGTTTTCGACTGTGTCACTGTGAGACTCACTGTACTCGCCTGGAAAGGGAAGCTGCTGGCAAGCTCCAATACTAGGGCCAGACAAAGAGAGCATTTCTTCCCCTTCATGTTACGGAGTCTGACTTTTCCTTGAGTCTGAACTGACACGGCGCCCATAAGAATGCAGTGAGAACTAGTCATACTAACAGGGTAGATATGAGCTCACTGGAAGAACAGAAAAGGAGTGAAAATACACCATCACCTCATAGGGCTCCTTTTAGTAGTAGGGGAAAGAAATACAAAGCGAGTTTTCCTCTTTGCCCTTACTAAATGTTAGTGTCCTCATATTTGTCTCTCTGCAAATATTCAGTGACAGAAAATGTTCTGATGCAAACCCAGAATTTGATATTTTGCAAGTTCAGTCTTAAAGTTCAAAGTAACCCTACATTGTAATAAATGAGAAGTGTTAAAATATTATTCTTAAGCTTTTAGGTTGGCAAGCAGGGCTTACCTATATTCACATAACAACACAGAAGATACCCAGAAGGGCAAATACTGCAAACTGAATCAGGGTGGGAAATAAAGCTTTCACAGACAGTGCTTCTACCACCAACATTTATTTTGTTAAAGCAGATTATAAATCATCAGTACAAATATATATAACTTACATTTGCTTGTAAGGCCAAAGTTTAAAAGTAAAGTTAAAATGAGATGGTTTTCACAAGTCACCAGAGGCAGAACCTGGACCAGCTGCAGCCTTAACCACAAGGTTTCACAAATCAGTGGGAAAAAATAAAACCAAAGTTAAAAACTGCTAAGAACTATTGACAGACAAACATAAAATGGTTACCCAGGCAGTCCCAGGATGTAGATATGATTACAGTAAGTTGTCACAGTAGTATTAGAACCAATAGATTAAGACAAAGAAACTGCAGCAATATATGAAAGGAAAAATCATACTATATAGAATATGTAGATTGATTCCAATAAAAAACCAGTAAGTTTTCACCATGGTTTTCAAACCATGACAATACTGTTCTTTAATTTTCTTTGTTTAAAACTACGATATAATGACTTATTGGTTGTGATTGTTGTTGCAATATGCTACTTACAATGAACAGATACAAGAACAAGCTAGAGCCCCTTTTTCCACCCCCCAATATTACTTACAATAAGAATCAGAGATAAATCAATCTTATGTACAATTTCTTACATCCAACCCCCTTTTTTTTAACCTTTGGCAAGATTACTTACAACTCATACAGCTTTTAATATCCGACTATTTAAAATATTCTAAATGCATAAAAATAAAGATTTTGGCTTTACTTTATTCTTTACATATAATATTCACTTTGTTACTCAAAATGGAAGCTCAACTTTTTCCACAAACCTAGCTTTTGCTAAGGTGACAACATCCCATCCATATCCACCCCCCCACCCTACCCCATTTTTCCCTGAGGGGGAACATCCAGGACTTGCAGGGCATCAGAAGGACACAAGTACAAAAATCTGCCTTCCTTTCTGTGTGAGATGATTGATGTTTCTGCAGAACAGGCTTTGGGACTGGGTGCCTTTATTTGCTCCATTCAACTTCCAGCTTTCCAAGTGAGGAGGGAATGCAGGCTGGGGTGACTCCAGGATTCTTTTTAAGAACTGCAAATTAAATTCTCTGTATGTTTATGTCCTCTCCATAATGCTCCCTCTTTCTAACCCATTTTTGTTTTAAGGGACCTTTGGGATTATCAAAGCAAACTGATCAGTAACAGTCCCCTTTGCTCCCTTTATCCCTCTATCCCTCTATCCTAATGTACAATTTATCCATCTCCCCCATAGGACTGCTTAAAGTTCAATCTCAAATGTCTTCTGTAAATCGCTCGAGAAGGGGTTAGTTGGGGAGGGATTAGTGCGCTGCTTTGCCTTGCTCTCTAGTGCTGCCCACTGTGCTTCAAACGGGTCTACCTGTGGAGCAGCCGCGGGGGGCTGGGAATGCTTGTCCTCGGCAGCCCATTTCCCACCGTCGACCCCGTTGAAAGCGGCGGAGCCGTTGTGCTGCGCGGGGGGGTTGAAGAAAGGACTGGCTGTGGCGCTGCTGCTTTCGTACTGCGGGAGCGTCTGCTGTTTGACAAGACTGGGGGACTGATGCGGGTGGGCTGCTGGAGTGTGGCTTGCAGTACCAAAGACGTTGGCTACCATCTGGGAAGGTGTGATTCCAACCACAGGGACGCTTGGGGCTGCATAGGTCATCCCGTTTGCTACAGCGTAGGGCTGAGCTGGAATAAATGCTGGCTGCATGGGCGGGACCACACCCACGGGCACGGGCTGAGGCGCAATGAAGGTGCTGACTGGGAAGGCTGGTGCTGACTGGGAGGCTGGAGCTGCTGGAGGAGGCTGGAGCAGCGGCTGTGAGGCTGGGGCTGAGGTTGGCTGCTGTTGGGCTCTCACAGTCTTTGAGACCTCTTCCAACCAGCGGTCTGCCTCTGAGGGAGTACGTCTGTGATTTCCTTGGAAGAGACTTGGTGAGGCTGCACCTGAGGAGGTGCTGCTCCATTCAGCGCCTGGGAAGGAAAGCATGGGCAAGTCACTGATATTTCCACTCCTCACCCTTTTAGAAGTTAGAAAGGCTGGAGGGTACACACAAGGACAGACAGACCTCCTCCCACCATGACTGAAAGACACTACAAACACTGCAAGCATCTTTATGCATCCACTGCACTGTTCTGTTCTAGGAAGACATTCATCAAGAAGGGGTAGACAAGAGCTTTTTTGCTGAAATGCAGATTATGGGAATTTTTCTTCATAGGAGACATCTGAGACTTTAGGGCATGCAGAAGAGCTGCTGCCTGCACTCGTAACTTGGTGGCAATGATCTAGTCCATAACCACGAGTTCCTCTGACTGGGGAGTATCACTTTCTGAACGTACAGCTAGGACTGGTGGACTTAGAACACAAAGCTATAGAAACTGCTTTGAAGACCAAGTCTGGAGCTCTTACAAGGCCAAGGAGAACCTACTACTTCACTAGCCAAGTTTCTCTTGTCGAGTGGCTCTTACACCAGGAAATTATGTTAGTTAAGATTGTAGCCTTCTACCACATGTGTCCACATGGATGGCAGCCATTTCAGGTACCTCCCTACACTGTGTATAACTGCAGACAAGGCTTGGAGAACAGACTGATTCACTAAACAGGGGAAATTAATCTCTACAGCCTTTAAGCAACCAACTTAATCCGTCCTTATGTACGTTAGTGGAAAGAACACACAAAAATTAATTTGGGTACACATCAATTCTTTCCCCTTCATACACACACACATACACAACTTCATTACTTCCTTTTTAAGCACTGAATTTTCTAAAATGCTGCCAAAATAAAAATCAGTCCAGGTTATAGACCCAGAACCAGCAAGTTCATCGCTTCCCTCCATCCACTTGTGCAAAAGGCTACTACTTCCGGCTTTTGTTCCTGTTCCTTCCACTTGCCATTAAATGGCACTGACAGTTGTCTCAAGGGCTCAATTGTGCTTTTGATCCAAGTTCTTATAGCAGTGCACCGGATCTACTTCCAATCTTACCAGCGACCACGGCTGCAGCTCCAGTATTAGCAGCAGGAGCATGAGCCCAAGGATTGGTTTCACGAACTGGCATAGCTGTGGACACTACAGCAGCTTGGGATGGTTTAGCAGCAAGCACACAGAAGGCAGAGGCAGTGCCATTAACTAAAATGGGAGCAGACAACATCAGTGCGATTAATTCATGCAAGGCATGCACGTGACTGGAATATTAGTGGGCCGGGTCATACCTATCAACATACAACAACTTCAGACACTTCCACATGACAGCAGTTTGTGTAAATTAGCCAAAATGGACTGACAGTCGATAAAAGTAGTAAATTCCATTTCACCAAGCCAACACTTGTTCAGAACATTGTGGGATGGTGAATTACTTATGTATTTTAAGAGGCCTTGAATTCTGATGACCAACAGAAGTTAAATTTATTGTTTTTACAAGGAAGAGATAGGGCTCACCAGAAGTTACTGTATGGTTAATTTCAGATTCAAAATAACACATTTTAGATACAAAGTAACAATTACCACATTTAACGTGGAGTGGTTCTTTTTTCACACAACTTGCATAAAAGCACAGCAGTGAAATGAAGATTAGCAGCTGCTATGAGTTCTCTCTCTCCACAACTTATCTAAGAATTTGTGTGAAAAATAGTAATTGTGGTGGCACAACACCTCTTCTCTTGTGAGATTTGGTTCCTATGACACACAGTTGGTAAGGTTTTTGCAGTTCAGGTGGCAGAATGTTAAAACAGCCATTATCTCAATGCCAGTCCCTTCTACAGGTAACTATCGTGTGGTAGGTGCATGGATTTTTCGTTAAAAACAGAAAAACTAAACAGACAAGATGAAAAAAGCCGGATGCATTCACCCAAAATACTGGTAACAGGACTTGCACAAGAAATTAAGACCATGTGTTACTGGAAAGCAACATTTTGTGCATTCAAGCCTAATCCAGCGTGACCGCGGCACGCAAAGAAATCACAAACCTTGAAAGGCAGGAGACTGTGGTGCGACTACTGTCACTGGTTTTGTCATGGGGGCCGAAGAGAAAGGGTCTTCTGAGGGTGTGCTGAAAGCACTGGTGATCTGAGAGCACAGGGCACTAATGCTGTCTGTTTCCCCTTCTACCTCAGGGACTAAAATGTAAACAGAATTCATTAAATTGGAAGTTTAAAGGATACGGAAACAATTTACAAATACCGATGTGAAATTGAAATATAATTAGTTCCCTTATGTCCTAGATGTTCTTGCCACTGATTTGCATGACAGCTTTTTCTTAAAATTAGTGTTGACGATCTGACCTAAAATAGAACACCACATTAGTGTATTTTGTGACTAAGTCAAGAGGGCAAGGAGATCACCATTCCAAATTTAAAGGATGCTCACAGCAGAAATAAAAGTGTTTTCTATAGCTTTAGTAGAGATCTAAATCTTTCAGTATTAAAGTGCTAAACATATCAAGGATTGGTATTAAGATTTGGCACTCTGTGAAATAAAAATACTTGTGATAGATTTAAGTGTTCCAACAACATACTTCTGCAGTAACTACATGAAGTTTAAATGTGCTGACAGCAATGTAGAGCAGTAAGTTAATTCTGGAGTTAGAATGTTGATTGTTCCAGTTCAGCAGTAGCCGAAATCCCCAGCTCCTGTGCTAAAATCATAAAAGCAAAAGCTGAATGCTCACATAAAATGGACACTCAGTTTTAAACCAAGTATCAGCATCATGTGGATAAAGTAACATCTGGAGTAAAACTGCCAGCTTACCAGATGTTCTCATTATTATTAATTGCATTGTTTATCAAAAGTACCTATCATCAGTCCTTCATTGCACAGAACTGACATAAGCAGGCATAATCAAGCACAAATACTGTAAGAAACGTAAGATGGCTGGACTCAACATGCACCATACCTAAAATATAGGGGGAGGCATGCCCAAAAATTGTTTCTTTGAGGGACAGTCCAATACAGTGCATGTAGTGTGACAGTAAGCAGCACTGGCAGTGGCATATATGGAAACATGCATCATAACTGTTCTGAATCATGAAAAATTCAGATTGTAGTGTGCTCAGTGAGTATCACTAGCGAGTAGTGCACTATTATTGTAAAACTGATCAACTCAGTGCTGGTCTTAATGCACAGGTTACTAAACAAGGATTGTAAGAGAAGTCAGACTAAGTTGTTTTGTTGAGTTTGCCTTTGCCACAGTGATTTTTACTTCAAAGCTTAGAACCCCAAAATGAGCCCTGTTGCCAAGTGAGAGTACAGCTGGCCTCCAGGATAACCTAGCTAAGGGAACTCTAGGACATTATGCAAGGTACTGACCACCCCAGGTGTTTATGTTGGAATGACTTCTAGAAAACCGCAGCACCATCACGTGGAAACCGTACCACTTAAACATTAAAGTTTCTTTTAATGCAAGGTGAAAAGCAATTTCATTGCTCTCAGAAAGAATTCAGACAGGCAGAAGGACAGACAAGCATCACATGATTCCCTGACAAGTGGTTAAGGACTTGAAGGGATTTGTCTCTCAGGATGCCCTGACAGTAAGTGGAAGAACTGGTTCAGTGACTCAGAAGGAAGAGCCAGCACCTACTAATTCACCAACACCCATTCCGGGAGCACTTCAAACTGTGATCCAGTATTTCAGACAGTGATTACAATATTTTGTCTTCTGCACGTGGACAGTGCATTTCAAATTCTTGACTATTTCCAAAGCAGAATTTTTCTGACATATAGCAATGTTTCTTCATGATAAATGGTAACACAAAGAAGAAGGATTTACTAGAAAATAAGGAGTTATTTGAAGACACAGAGAAAGAAAGGAGGAACAGACAATATAAGCTAATGTTTCACTGGAACCATTTCGTTTTACCTGAGTTCTTCATGGGGAAATCGGTCTTCCTTTGCACTGTTGAAGGCAGTTCGTTTATTCGCAAAGACAACTGGCGTTTAAAAGGAGACATCTTTTGGCTAAGGGCAGGGAAGCCCCTGAAAGACCCTTGCCTGGCAAGCTGCTCTATAGGGGCATGTCTCCGTGGGATAGCGTGGGGATTGCTCATTTCTTTATCCAGAGAGGCAGCAACTTCAGCAGTAGGAGAGGTTGGTGAGCCAGAAGAGGGGGCAGTATTGTTTGGTGCAACACCCGGTGCTGCTGTTTTCACTTCTGTTTCAACTGCTGGAGGAAACAGGGTGAGGTTAGAAGAGTAAAGCAAAGTACTATTCAGCTGCCTGCCCCATTCCCATTTGTTCTGAAAAGAGAAATTGCAAGGATTTGCATAGCTAGTACTCTACCAAATGAGTTTCTAATAGCACAGCAGAAAAATCAGTTCTGTATACCTCCATGGCCTCCACCGTGTCACTTTACATACATCCAGGCTCCACGGCTTACTAAGGCCACTTCCCAGAAATGACAGCTTTACATATGTATTCTCTCTAGCTGTTCTGAGACCCCAGCTCTAGAAATACTTGCAATTCATTTATGAGTAAGACTGAAAAACGTATTGCGTGTTTGAGACCTCTACTTTGCCTCACACAGAACCATGGCCAAAATATTACTACGAACTGTACTGAGTGACTTAGGGATGCCATAGCTCAGCAGCAACAGGGAACAGAACCCAGCTCTAGAACCCTCTTTCAAAAGCCACCCTGCCAGCCCTGCAGAATCAGCAGCAGCAGCCAAACACACTGCACAAGCTTTAGCAGGCCAAAGGTAGCAGCAGCACTTAACGAGTTAGGCGGCATTCAGCGCTCAGGCTGCAGCTCCCCAGCTCTTCCAGGAAATAATAAAATAGCAATGGGGATTTTTTCCATCTCTAGGAAAACTCTCTCTCACTCATAAATGAATTGGCTTTGGCGATCATCAACACAGCAGGACAAGGGGAAAATCTCTCAATGCTGGTATGAACTATTATTTTACCTATATAGTTTTCCAAACGTTTTAGGAAAAACAATTACCTTTTTTTTTGACACATCAGCAGAACAACTAGAAGTCTGGTAAAGAGAGGAATCAGACTAGAGATTTCTGAGGAGCTGGAATGGTAGGAGGAACTAATTATGTTGTCTTGCAAGCTTCAGTACCCATGAGTTGCAGCTGCTCATTCAAGTGAAACTTTTCTAATCAGTCTTTCTTGGAAAGGATTTCACACACCTTCATTGAGTCAAGACTTTGACTCATGCCCTCGAGTAACAAAGGCCTTGTGTTTAAGCTTCATTTAGCACATTCTAAAACTAACGTATGGGAACAAGCAGATGGATGATGAAAACAAAGATTAAAGTTTTGCAATCGAGGGGCAGCATAAAACTTGCTGTGAAATCCTCTGAAACAAAAGTTTGACTCCACTATAGAGAGTTATGAACAATATTTATAATATTTATTTTTTGTAAGCTGTAGAACTCCAGTACTTGTAATAAAACTCAAGTAACAAGTTCTACACTTCAGTTTCAGAACACTAATTCTACTCTAAAGTCAGTTAGTTATTAGTTTTTAATGTAATTAACAGTGTAACAGTTGTGTGTTTTATGGGGAAGGGGTGGTTGCTTTGTTCTGGTTTTTTTAGAAAGCACTCTGTTCTTCCCTCATGCAGTATTATTCTATACCTACACTCTGTAATCTAACATAAAAATAGTAAAAAAATTACATTCTTTTTTAAGAAAAATGCATTTCATTTTCTGTTCATTTACCATAAGCTTTAGATGTGTCTGGCAAACTTGTCCTATTTTTATAATAATTTTCTAATAAAGCCTTCTAGTATAGTACCTACGATGTTCTCTGACATAAAGCAGGCTGACAAAATAAAGCAGAAGCAGCTTTCACATATGAAGCCACTTGCACCTTTTCTAGAAGGGATGTGGGAAAATGTGCTCTGAGTGAATCTGGGAGCAATTTTGCATCCTGTGAAGTGACAAGAGTCTGGGAATATTGTTTGAACACAACAAGGTTCAAGAGAGGGAATGCTCTAAGGAGGTCAAGCCTAGATCCTTGCACAGGCCTCAGTGCTGGCTTTGCTCGCTACAGATGATTGTTTAAGTTGCATCCCGTACCTTTAGCATCCGGCATCTGTCTCATAATTTCCTCTCTCTCTGCTTGTTCAGTAGCTGTAGTGACCCTGAATGACCCCTCTCTAGTGAATGTGGTTCTGCTGGCATCAAAGGTGGCAGTCACTCCACACTCCTTCTCTCGCTTCTGCTTTCGCTCCAGGCACGCTGCAAATGCACAGCCCACGGCATGACTCAACCTTTCCCCCTGCACAAGACAACATTGCATCACACAGTGAATGGATCAGAAACATACATGTGCTTCAAGCATCGCAAAGTGATAACCTGCCTCGATAAGACGCATCTAGTTCAGGCATTACAGAGAACTGCAGTAATTGGTCGCCTTTAGTACGGCTCTAAAATTAAACCTCGTACATAAAGACACCCAATTACTAATGCACAAGCCACGTTCAAGAAGGCCACCCAGGAATGAAGGAGACTGTTGGATAACCTGTTCAGTTCAACTGTTACTAAGATAACAGGGTGATACTGTGCCCACATTGATCGCTTGCCTCTGGATACATCTGTGCACAAAGAAGCTCTCTTGAAGCCATCTTAAGGTGTAAGTCGTGAAGGACAGATAGGTGCTATTCTCGGAGCAAGTTTACAGAGGGCTCAGGGAGACACAACCTTTGTGTGTAAGTGTGAAAATTAAAAGTACAGTGGTGACTACTTACACCTCTTAATGGCCCTGATCAAATGCACAAGTTAAGAGTGCCTTCTGAAAAGCACTTCCATTATTCACCAGTGAGGTCAAAAGGATCCACTATCCAATAACTGCAATAAGGAAAGGAAATTCAAGTCGGAGGAAGTCCAGCAACCCAGCTGATACGGTGGCCACAGTTGAGTCAGAGACACTATTGCTACCAGTAGCTCAACTCATCTGTCATAATCAGTAAGTGAATTGACCTGTTATTCACAGAGGAAAACAGAAATGTTCCAGCTCTAGCTTAAGTTTTACTGAGAATTTCTAACTTCACTGTTTAAAGAGAAATGATAAATTGTCAAGTATCACTACTCTGAACATGCAGCTCTGTGGAGTTCATGTAATAAATTTGCATGAGGTTTCAAGTACAATATAATAAATGCAGGAATCAACAAAAAGCAGAGAGGGGGAAAGGCCAGATCATGGAGTTAAATAACTTAGGACTACACAGCAAGAAACTGATAGAGGTAACTTACTTTAAACCTTCCACTCAAAACACCTCTATCACTTAGAAGCAAACAGAATGCTAATTTAATTAAGTTTAGCTCCATTCCTTAACATTCAAGAAAACATTTGCATACAAGAGACTGCATTCATAACCAGTCGGTATTTACTTTGATTTTATCCTGGAAAACTGTCATTGCTTTTTCAGTTTTTGGCTGTAAATATTTTCAGATGAGAAAATTTTCCATCTATTCTTAGAAGAGTAGTTCCTTTCAGCTGCAGATATCTGAAGTTGACTGCTTTCCTTTTATACACATGCTGAGCACCATTTCTCTCCACAAGACAACACCACAGAGCAGTGGCAAATCATTCAGGAATTAGAACTAAAATAATTTTCAAGAAGTAAGTAATATTCCAGCTGGAGTCAAATCATATTGCAGTATTCCAGGTACTCAATTTTTCTGACCATTACTTCTAGCTAGGAGCTAGAAGTGTTGGGCACACACCAAATTAAACTTACCGTGTCCTTCACGGCCATAAAGCAGTGGCATATCCAGCGTCTCGTTGTGCCATCTCGACAGATGTAGGAGAACGCTCGGTCAAAGTTCCTGTCTGGTGCGCAGAAAGAAACTTTCTCTATTGTCTGATCAACTATAAGATCCTAGAGGGAAAAAATCCCCCCCAACAATAAAAGAAATGTGAGCAAATATGGAAAACCACTGAAAAAGTAATTTTTAGTAGTAACTGCACAAAGATGAGTTATAGCAAAAAGAGGGTAAGCTGATCTGGCTATAAATTAACTGTCAACAAAGTCACCATTCAGAATCTGTTCCCCTTACAAAAAGAACAGATTACATTTTCCAACAGACACCTTTGGTAGAAGTGTGCCAAGGCACCACTTAAGAATTTAGGGACCCAAACAATTCCCATGATCTCTTTCTAGACTATGGAAGCACACATTTTTGTTTTGTTTTATTTTTATTTTGTTTTATTATTTTTATAGCAGCTCCTTGGTCTTGCAATCAAAAAGTCTTTACTGTGGTTAAAATACAAACTGAAACTTATGGGAAAGTTCTTTAAGTCTATCAGCTTCTACAAAAAGAGCAAAAACTGATCTGCCAACTGGCTGGGATGCAATGGAAAAGCACCAGCAGCACTGGTAGTGTTAAACATCCCTAATTTAGTCCCATAGGTTGAAATAGAAGTGTTTTTATAAAGGAGATAGTATGGTTTAAGACTATGTCATCTTCATTAAAAATTATTTTCTCAACTTTTTTTTTTTTCCAAATTCTTTCTTTTGGTTGGTGGCTAGTATTTGGGACCTCTGCTGATGTATTGAACCACCAGGAGGCAATAGTATATTCTCTTTTTAAATCCCATACTTTTAATTAACTCCAGAGTCTGCACATCTTATTAAAATTTAATTTGAAAATATTACATATATGCAGCAACATTTCTAAAAATAATGTATTATTACTTTTAAATGAGGCAATCAGTAGACTGAGTTCACTCACATCAGTATGTTTGTATTATAATGGAACTGGATTCTTGAGGGATGGCAGTTTTAGACCTGATGAAGCATTCCATAACAGCAGCCCTGGAGCAGATATTTGACAGGCAGTACTGCAGAGGGATATGAATTATCTCTGCCTGCCAGTGTTGGCTTGTAGAAATATCTTGTAGGTTAACAAAGTAAGTGTTAAATGATATGAATATAAAGCAAATTATTTCAGATTGACAAAAGTTAAAACCATTCTGATAGCCATGCCATCTTTTAAAATACTAGTACACTTGTATTAGGAAGTAGTAGGAAGCCTAAAGCTCTTATTTCTAATTGCCTACATCTACATAAAACCAAGAATCATTTGCTCTTACTTGCACACAGGTGCCTTAGTGGAACATACTCTGCTATTTCACAAAAAAAATTGTAATTTCACAATAACAAAATGGTAAAACAATCTAGAAGGATGCCACAAATACATCAGCCTTCCCCTTCAGACCAACAGCTTAGATATTAGAATTAGAGACTATCAAATTTGATAAACTCGGATACTATTTAGCTTGAGTCTGAAGGCACAACCCCCTATTTAGATTACTTTCTTCATTGCATTCTTGGAAGCTCTTGTCCTTGCAGACCCATTCTAGGATTTGGATGCACTGAAAATTATATCGATTTATATATATATATTATATTGACTAATGTGAGTTTGCCTGTGTATTACTATTGCAACCTTCTGCAGTTGTGCAGAACAAAGTCAAGGGACTCTCCAAGTTCACAGTCAACAGAACTTACTGGGGGGGAAAAATGGTTGTTCCAGTAAATGCAACAAAAAATATTCCAAGCTTGTGCTACATTTGCATTTTTTATAAAATGGGTCTTGAGAACAGTGTGGAATTAACTGGGAAAAAAATTAGCAGGCATATGTATGTTTACAAAGCAAGAAATGATTAAGCTAATTACACACTTCAGTCTTCCTTTTAAATACCAACATTTGCATTAACATAAGGATTGGTGTCCATTTGAAGATATAGCACGTACATTATTACAGAGAGATTTAAAACTTTTGCCCAGGGAAATCTAACCTTTGTTTTCTCGTCTACAACTCTGAGTCCATCCGCCGAAACCCACAGGACTGCTTTGACGGCCTTCTTCCCAGACTTTCAAGGGAAAAAAAAAAAAGGAAAAAAAAACAACAACAAAAACAAAGTTTTATGCCAACAGCAGACTGCCACTTGCTTCCCCTCTCCAAGAACCATAACATTAAGTGTAGATGAAGTCCACGGTCAGTAGGGTGCCCAAAGCTCAATCCAAGTTGCAAAACATTCAGAGAACCAAGCCAAAGCCAGTATTTCAGAAACAGCACATCGTGGGGATGGGGAGAGGGCACAGGACAGGTGAGGCAAAAATAAGGTGTACATCCACTGACAGTAAAGAATTCAAGATTGACCAAGTGGGTGAAAAATTCCACTAGAGTCAGAACACACTAATTCATAAGGAGTTACACCACAGGTAGCTTCTTTAGCACAGGTTTAAACGTAGGAAAATTCTTACCTGGTATTTCCACCAGCCCTACCCTCTGCCCCAATAGTCACATGGCAGAATCATGGCATCACCTTAAACCAGTGTTAAAAGCACCCCAAAATCATCAGGTACTGTGTAACTCATCGAGCTCAAAAGCCTAATGCTAAGATCAATAATCCAAACATGTTTCACTAATTTATTAATAGCTAAATGTCGAATCTTGGAAGAGAGGCAGAAAAATACGATTTCTTAACCATTTGCTGTGTATCTTGAAAAAGCAGTGGTGTGTGGCAGTCTGACGTAGCGGAGGAGAGGTCTGGCTTTTATCCAAGACCCAACTGTGGGAACTTTCAGCTGTTGCAAGCTGAGGGTAAGGAAAAGTGGGAAACACAGGAAGGCTTCAGGAGCCATTTAAATTACAGATTCTTTCTAGACTGTTTACTTTTCCAGGGCAGGTTACAGAAAACAGTATAAACACCATATTCTTCTGAAACTAATTCATTCAAAAGAAAATAGGTCAACACAATTTTACTGGTTGTTACTGAGAACTACTACTAGAAAAACAGTTGGGGTTTTTTTCTTAGCGTTACTTTAATTCACAAGCCCCATACTTCAACCAGTTAATAAATAAATAAATATTCTCCCCATAATGCTTTTTAAGCGCTGTGTTTACATAGTTTTTGGCTGTCAACGGCACCCACCAGAGACCACTCCAGGGAGTGAAGAAAGCAACAACAACAACAAAAAAGATGAAGGGGTATCAGCTAGTGGCTTCAAGCAAGAATTGCAACTATTTTATCATTTTTAATAGTGTATTGCAAATGTATGTAATTTATATTCTTTCAGCAAGTAATGGAACCAGGACACATTCTGACATAAGCTACTGCATGTTCCAAATCTGCAACACCAATTTTAACACTGTAAGGATGAATTATCTTAGGATGAAAAGTCTCCAATTATATCACATTGATTTCATTCTCAGAGAAAGCAGCAAGTGTGAAGAAAAAGGGCCTGGCAGAACTTTTGTTTTCTGGTGAAGAACTATCTGTCCCCATTTCAGAAGCAGCAATGACACCCCGAGCATTTTCAAAAAGCTTGGTGAGAACAGAGAATGGCACTGACTTGCACAGAAGAGTGTTTAAAGGGAAAAGAGAGAAAATAAACACAGCATGAAAGCAAACTACAGAGATGGACTTGCAGAAGCAAGTTTCTAAATGACCATCCAGCATGGGTATTCAATCAGAATCTGGAATGCCTAATGGAAACACTACAACTCCTAATGGAAGATGTTCTTAAATTTACCATCATTTGTGTTAAAAATTTTGCAGCATTTAAAAGTTACTTCAAATTTTTGGTCTCAAAAGTCAGTAAGTATCAATACCCACAAAATGCAGTCTGTATTTTCAATGCTCAGATAGCTTCCATAGCCTAAAAGTCCCTATTATTTCCAAAACAAATGGTTTGTAGAGGTCTGTCTTCTTGAACTGTTTTAAAAAGAGTATCAGTTTCTTATAGCCATTAATAGTCTTAAAGATCTTGATTTCAAGCAAATACGAACAATCAAGAGAAGATAATGCCTGCAGGTAACTGGTTTAGATTACCATCATTAGAACAAGAGCTACACATCTTTATCCAGTAAACAATAAAAATCTTGTTCCTACAGAAACTGTGATCAGTTCTTAAAGTTTGTATTAAAGTCGAGTTTAACTGAGCTGGGTACTTCATAAAACAGTAATGATCTTCAGCAAAGCTATTCCTCACCTGTTTTTTTACCAAGTGAGGATTTAGAAACAGCTAACACTTCATGTTTCTCAGAATAAAACGAAAAGGCTAAACGGCTTTCTAAGTCCTCTCTTCTGACTAGAAACATAAGTTTCCACATGCAAGATAACCTAACATGGGTTTGCTACATTAAGGGAAAAAGAAAACACACTTTCCTCTCCCAATTCCTTCTTCTAGATTTATGGATGGTTGGATGCAAGTGCTTTGAAACGTTAAGTGCTCACAGTCTACACCCCAAACCCACTGCTACGATTGCTGGGCAACGAATGATTTTCCCGTTTACTGAATTCTCAGCTTATCTGTGCCTCCCAGTGATGTTTAAAGGAACATACTTCTCTAAATCAGTTTATATTGGATATACAAATCAAAGTACTACTCCATTATGGGTGGGATACTGCCAAGTAAATCATGATTATGAAGTAGATAAGAGCATTTGCACTTCTGGCACATGCTGGACAAAGATCAGACCAGACACAAGATACTGCATGGAAAGCAAACTCCAGTGCAGGATTGTAGCTTGTGTAATAAACTGAAATGTTTAGGCAACTCCAAACACAAATATTTAAAGCAAATAGCCAATATCCACTGGAATTGTATGGTCTTAAATGTTGCTACCTCATCTGGAGATTCAGAGCAGTAGCTTGTCTTCGTGTGAATTCCAGAGTTTTTGGATGACAACACTGCCTGAGGAGAGCCACGTGTGGAATTGACTCCCGGAAGCCTGATTTGTCAGTGCTGAATCAGCACCGATAGAAACCTCACTGCTCAGCACTTCTGGGGAGGTCAGTAACCTGCTGCAATACAAGATTCATCATCTGGACTAATTTCAGAGTCCTCATACATCTCCAGGAGGGAGGGCAGGCACTCCTTCTTCCAGGCCCGAAGACAAAGCAGGACCATGGTGGGCTGGGCACAAAGGATACCTCACTGACAGGCTGGCAATGCCCTAGAGATGGGCATCCCC
Source organism: Myiotriccus ornatus (assembly GCA_036023395.1). NCBI lineage: Eukaryota > Metazoa > Chordata > Aves > Passeriformes > Tyrannidae > Myiotriccus > Myiotriccus ornatus. The sequence continues at coordinate 27,370,107 of JAYRBT010000177.1, read as the reverse complement.
CAAACAAAAAGTATCTACTCTACTGTAAGGTGGAAAATAAAGTTCTAAGGCCACGAGAGCACAATTAAAGTTGCCCAATAATGCATTTTGTAAACACTTCTACATTGTTTCTAGTATTTCTGCCTATTTTATTCTATGCTGGGACTTAGAAACAGCTCTAAAGATGTATGTGGAGTCTGAACACTGTGTGACGAGACACACACACTCAGCGGAAGCAAAACATGAGAAAGATCATCAAATCTGTACTACTACACTTTACAACAGAAAACCTTTCGTTTAAAAAGATGAAGAGCCGCCTAAAAAGGCAGCTTATTTGATAACTGCAGAAGCCTAACCCAGAGCTATCAACAGATGTTTCATTTTTATTTAATATTGAAAAAAAAAGCATTTTCAATACTAAACAATTGAACATTTCCAGACACAAATCTATCAGATTTACCTTTTATGGGGAGAAAAATACGGACAGGGAAAGCAGCAAACATGTCTAGACTGACTTTCTGAGAGCTGTTAACATGTTTTAAGTAGCTCTGCAGTTTGGAATATTATATTAATCCCAATGCAACGTATCTAGGGAGAAATTATAGATGAGACAGCCAAAAGATATTAGAGTTATTAGTATTTCTCAATTATTAATAAGAGAACAGCTGTCCCTCTCTTTGCAGATTTCCCTAGATGTGGGCTACTGTTGTAGGCCAAAGCTGTAAAAAAGGCACTGCCATACTGGTGCTGTGGGGATATCTAAACACTACAGATTTAAGTGATTTCAGTGCTAATTAATGTAATTCACAGGCTGAAGTAGTAGGTCCTTCTTTGTCAAAATATTGTAATACAAGAAAAAGCAAATCTACAGTGCTGTAGGAAAGTATCAGACTACATTAAGAAAGCAACTAAGATGTAACAGGGAAGATGGCATATTCAAAAATTTTAAAAGTCAAAGAAAGATTTTTATCTAAGTGCTATGCCAATATCTGTCCTTTTACATCTTTGCTTCCTCGTGTATCCTAACGTAAGTTAATAACAACAAGCAGAGAGAAAACTAAAATATCTGATCAGGTTGAGGTAGGGGTTTTTCTCTGTGTTTTCAATTCAGCATTTTAGGTTCGAAAGCAAACAGCATGTTTTGACTCCAGTCTTTGTAGATTCCAGCTCTTAAATTTCACTTGTGCATAGGAATGATCTCATTAATCTGACAGATCTGCCATCAACTGTATTTTAGCTCCTCACCATCACTACACTTTAGATGTGTGCTTTCCCAGATCATAGGAATAAAACAGAACTGGGGAAACAGCTGTCCCTGTGTGGCATGCATCACTAACTGAGTGAACAGTGAAAAAGCAGCAGCTGAAAAAACCTTACTGACTCCCCAAGCAAAGCCAAAACAAATCCATGACCACAGAATAATCTTCAAAAGACTCCAGTATGCATGGACGTTACAAACCTGTTAGTTTCTAAGTTTCTATAAGTTTCATCTTATAACAAGGTATTTCAGAAGCCGTATCTTAGATTAACTCCATATGAAAGCTAAATTAAAATGCTTTACGAAGTTTTAAACACAGAGGGAGGAAAGAGATGAGAGGGAAAAGAGACAACGGTCTTCCTGCCTTGTGGAGGTGTAGACAGCAGGAGTAAAACCACCCAGCCAACAGTACAGCACATTCTTAATAAGGACAAAGAGTTGCTTCTCTTCTTGTCTAAGACACTGTCCTCATGAAAACAAGAGCAATGATAGAAACTGTAAATTGAGTTGACATTAGGAAAACATAGTAGGTAAATGCCTGCTCTCATCTCCATATACCTTTGAACTAGGACTGTGCTCAAAAAAGGAAGGTTTAAGAGATGGCACACCGCTTTTTCCCAGTGCCAACATTTGGGGACCAACTCATGGTGTCAGACAGCTGAGCATGAAGCACTTACAAGGCACAGACCTCAACTGTTCTGTAGGTATTTGCCCAGGTGATGTAGGTTGGCACAAGTTTAAGGGTTTAAAAGGAAAATTTTAAATTTTTTCAGGAAGACCAAATCACTTCAGAACACTGGATCTCCAATACAGTCCATAGAGATTTAAGTTTGTGTTTCAGGTTACTTTTTAAACTGTATTCTTACTTTGATCTCAAGTCTGTTTTAGAAGCAAATATTCTGAAATGGATTTGGGAACTCTCAACACCCTGATTTTACGGCAGTGCTATACCAGGGATGTAACTCCTTATAGTGCAAGCACAAACAAGGCATTAAACTTACTTTTCCAAAGAAGCCTTTGAAGAACTTCCTTTCCTGGAGGAACAGGGGGGACAAGTCGAGCGCTATTACTGTAGGTAGCTAAAATGTCCCAGGGTTTTCAAACCAACAAGCACACACAAGAATAGGGTTTGGAGGGAAAGGAAGGGGGTTTTAGAGTTATCCATGAGAAGGTGCGACAGGCAAATGTGAAACTAATCCCATGAAAATGCAGATCAAAGGGCACACACACAATTCTAACAAGCTACTGCCCTGAAATTGGTGGAAAGAAGAAAACCTCAGCCCCAATTTCATGCAAAGTGGTTACTTTATTTTCACTCTCCCTTGTTTAGTCCCTTTTAGTCAGGTTATAAACCAAACTTGGCAGCAGACACATTGGTTAAACAACTAAAATACTGTATGAGCTCTTGTGAAATGCAAAGTTCTACCTCCAGAACTGCAGTCAAGTTTGCTCTGTACTGATCACTCTTTCCCAAGCAAATGCTCTGTAAGCTGGAGAAGCATGTACGGCTGTTATAGAGTAGGGGTAAATACTGCTTCATTTTATTCCATTTATTTGTTGCTCTGGTTTACACACTACTCTTATGCTTCACATCTTATGCAGTCTTTACTGAAGAGCGAAGAATTTCATGTTACCTTGTGGTAAAACTAAAACACAAATGAGAGACCTTCCTCTTTTTCTAAAGCCTTCCAAGACTTTATGTAGTATTTATACAAATACTAGTTATTCATTCTACAACTCTGAATGAATAGGCTGAACAGCCTTTCAAGTCGGCTCAGACAGGGGAAAGAGAGTTAGACAAGTGTAAAGATACCAAGGGCTGAATTACGACTTCCTAAATTTCTTCAGCCTGGAAGCGATTATACTGCTTGCTACGTTTCCATTAAGAAGAGGGCAGCATGCAATTTTAAGCATATTTGCATGCAGTTTAGTTTTATTTCTAGCTTTATTTCGTTATCAGATTGTGGAAATTAAACTAGAAGATCTGAAGCAATCGGCATAGAGAACACTTCCCCAGGCCTGGTGCTCTGCGAGCACAGCCATGTGCTGCTTCACGTGTGAGGGAAGCTGACATGAAGCGTAGAGCTGTTCCTGCTATCTTTTCAAATTGTTTCACTTCTAAGAAAGCTGTTGTACAGTAGTAACGAGGAGGAGGTGGAGAATTGCAGATGAGACAGGGAGCATCTCTGCGACAGCTCCTGACCCCACATTTACACTGTGCAATTCCAACCTGTTGATCAACGATAATATTATATTAAAAATATTACCACAAATATCCTGAGGCAGTGTCGCGAGAATCGATTGATAAACAAGGTTATAATTAAAACAAAGCTATGGTTCTGACGCAAGTCAACAAAAGCCAGGAAGAACAAAGTTAAGAAGGGAGTGTCAGTCTCGACTTCGCATTTCCTGGCCTCTGCTGCTGTGTGCCTCTCTGCCCCGTGTCCTCCTACAGTACGTTTTACCAAGTATCTGCAACATTTATGTCAACTCATAAAGAACATCTTCAAGTTCAGTCAGCTGAAAAGCTTAAGAATTTTTGGAGGCAGGAACGGTTCTGTATTTGGACAGGATGTGCTGAACACTAGGAGGGGAACTAATGGATTAATCACAATGTGTACATAATGAGAAGGGGTTGGATGCTGCTGCCAAGTTGAGCAATGACTTGCATTACACTAAATAACAGCTTTTTAAAGACAGAAAAAGCTGAAGAGATTCACCAGAAGCTACCTCATTTTTAGGTGATGGTTAATTTTACTCTCAGCAAAATGCTTGTTAAAAAAGATTATTTTTTTTAAATAAACTAGACAGGGTTAATGGAAAAGGCATCATGCAAAATGGGTTTTAAACGACACTAAGTTAATGTAGTTTAGAGATAACTAATGCATATTCTAAAACATTAAATTATGTCTCTTTACCTGCTAAAACAAGAACATATATTAAAACAAATGCATCATTTAAAACAAAAAGTGGCAAGTTAGAAACCATACTACAAGCTAAAGCTGATTTAAAATCAAAATATGACATGAGAGAGTATACTTTTGTCTTTATGTGATGTTACCACACCTGAGTCGAATACACTTACAAAGGCTCTTAAAGTTACTTTCCAGTTGGCAATAAATATTTTTAATTCAGTGAAATGGTTATGAAGAAATCATTTAGAGCTTAGTGTCCAACTACAAGGATCTGACCAGAGAGGAAATGTGTACAGAGTTAGCAATATATCCCTACTAAGGGAAAAATGCAAGCTCCATTGATAATATAAAGCCATGTTAATAATAGAGTAATAACTGAATACATGGATTTCTGATCTATTAATGAGACTCTAGTGCCATTTCATCTGACAGAAAATTACATATTGTTGGTGTGCAGTTTTAGAGATACAAAACTGTAACAACAGAATACAGTATGGATGAGGGATTCTTGAGCTAAAAGTGGCTTCTTATACTCAGTTGTCAATTAAACAATGTCTGAATAAAATGCTCACCCATCAATTGGTTTCAGGTTCTGCAAGACGCAATATTGAAAAATAATTATGCCACATAAAAGGAACAGGTAATAAAAAAATCCCTGAAAGGTTATTACACACAATAAAGAGACAGAGAGATTTGTTTGCATCTTTTCTTTCAAAAAGCAAAGCAGTAATTAAACTACTCCTAAAGTCAAGATTAACAGTGTTCTATATTCTTGACAAATCCCATTAAATTTTTTTTAAATCCAGGAGTCAACCCTATAAAAAACAGCCTTCAGTTCCCCAAATGAATTTCCAACTGTTGTAGAGCAAGAATTAAGAGGGAAAAATATATCTATTAAAATAAGTAAAGACAGACAGAACTGAATTATTAAAAGCTACAAGACACAAGTATTTCAACAATTCTCATTTTTATTGACTGGATTTATAAAACCTACACCTTACGTGCAGAGAAAATAAGAAAGACTGAAGTAGCTCAGATACATTTCGATGTAGTTTAAGCATATGGAAAGTGAAGTCCAATTTCCCTTACGATAGTCTTTCAGTATGAGAGCACTGCACCTTAAACTTGTAATTCTTTCAAAACCAAGAGAAAGCCCACTAAAATAACTAAGTAGTGTGAAAGAAGAGACTACCAGAAGAACGAACTGTTTTCTTATCACATTCCTCACATGCTGAAACATTACCCAGTGTTTGGCTTCTGCTAAATTAAGAGAGAATGTTGTACAGAAAAGAGCTTTCAGCAATAGTGGTGTCCTAAAGAAATGCCTCTGGTTTAAAACCTACATGCTGGGGGAGGGGCAGGGCTTGAATTCCAGTGAGCAGCTCCAAATGAACCTTGGATCTGATGGAGACTAGAACTAAAGCACATATAAAGTACTTTCAGTAATCTGAATCTTTCTCTTGGGGCCCAAAGAGAATTTCACCTCTACTTCTCAATTTCCAACACTGACAAAGGAGACAATGTAAACAGCAGCTGTAAGAGATGTGCTCTTCTGTTCAGTTTATAAATAGACACCAAAAACTTCAAACTGCGGGAAAAAAAATCAAAATTATCTGAAGGAAAATGTTTAATTTAGGGGAATAGGTAAAATTCACACCATCGACAATGTGGAATAATGACATAGCAGAGAATAGAGAAATTAAACTATTTATTTCCAGGGAATGCACTGTAAAAGTTAGGTATCTAAGTCTGACATTTGAACCAATAATTTACGTGATCAAGAATCATAATCCTGGAATTATCCAGATTCCAGAAGAAACTGGGCGCTATGCTTTTACTATGTCTCATTAATTATAAGCTCAGCTACTCTTAACTGACTTCTGGACTTGCAAGATTTTTATAACTAGAAAAACAGCTACTTCAAAGCATAGCTCTCCAGGGAAGAGAATGGGCAAAGTTCCATAAAGTAGATGCTGCAGTGCTATTTGGTGTGCTAACAGAAAGTATTCTGAGAGAACAAAAACCAGAAAAGGACAAAAACAGATGCAATTCATTATGTGGTCAGTACTTGCAGGTACATAAGCTAAATCCATAGAACAAAGAAACTAATTTCTATTTTGTGTGGCCTTTTTTAATAAAAATCAATCACCAATCACTGTGGACTGAATGGGAACAGATGGGATGCAGCTTTAACAGGTTGCTATACATTAGCTGAGAGAGAAAAGAATGAAAAGACTTGATTTTAATCAGAGCGCTAACCAATTCAGAAACTTTACAGCTCAACAGAAGGCAGAGAAGATAACCTATAATCTTCCACTGTGTGCTAGGAAGAAGGGAAGAACAAGTCTAGATGGAAGCCACTTGAGCTCTCAGATTTGGTGAGGGAAAAAAAGGGATGTCCAATAGCAGATATTTTAAGTTAGCAAAGGTGCAGCAGAAAGGTTTGATGGACTTCCAGTGATTTTGTTGAGCTGCAAGGATAAAAGAGTTTCTTCCACTGAAGGCCTACTGAAGACTGTATATAGCTAAAACATATAAGAGAGGTAATTACAAGGGTTGCAGTTCTCTATCTCCATTCAAAATTCAAATTTTTTATGTCCTTTCTCCTGTTCTTTTCAATGATGTTACAGCCTCAGTTCCTTGACAGACTGATCCCAGGCTTTCTGGAGTCTGCTATTTCCACAGGATTTTGTGGTATTATTCCTTCAGGAAAGAGATGACAAGACCTCTTCAAATGAGCCACAGAACTACAAAGAGCTTTGAACGAGTGCCATTTACAGGAGCAAACGTTCACAGAAGCCAAACTAAGAGCAGCCCACTTCATGGCATATCAGAATTAGGCAGCCTTCAGGCCACTTTGAGCAGATGCAAGCCAGATTATTTCATGCATGACTACAATGTTGCAGTGCATTAGAAAAAAAGCAGCCTAAAACAAGTAATATTTTGTATAATAATGGTGAATTAAGTCACTATTAAAGTGGCAGGCAACAGAGGGAAAGAGAGAGAGGGGGAGAAGAAAAGAGAGAGAGGGAGAAAGCTGTTAAAAAAACAATGGTTCAAGTCCCATGTGGGTACCAACTTAGCCTGAAAGGTCACAGAGAATTTACACATTTGTTTTGCAAATAGTTTCTACAAGTAGAAAGAACAGTTGTAACTCTCCCTCTCATCATCAGATTAGCATGTCCCCCTAACTGCAGCAGTGCTCCCAAACCGGCCAACTGTTCTCCTAACATGGGTCAAAAGTTCAGTCCTTAGCTGGGGCACTGCTGCCGAACGGACCTTTTCCAGTAACACTCACAGCCCCGAAGCCAACTTTGCCATGAAAAAAATATACATACAGATTTCAGTCTCTTCACAGCATCTTCACAGATATGCATTCCTCTGGATTCATCCACTTCGACATGTCCCAGGTACTGCAGGAAAGAGAGCAGGGAGAGAAAAGCTTAATACTAGCTCCTTAAACTCCCAGGTTTTTGAGGAATCCAAGCTCCGAATTCATCTCAGTACAGCTGAGATGACAGACACTAAGGGCGCTTTGCCAGCCTTCTTCTGAGACCTGCACTTGAGGGTTTGACTGTGTATATATGTGGTGCACCAGCATCAGCAGACAGACTTTCCTTACTCAGGGGAAAAAATGAAATTAGAAAGAAGTGAAAACTGTACTTTCCTGTTTATTCAGAATGAGCTTCAGTCTTTTTTTTCACCAGCACAGAATGAAAATCTTACATTGATATAGAGATGGCAGTGAATAACTTATTTTTGCATAATGATAAATATATTTACTATCAAAAACTGAATTACACTACACAGTAAGATGAATAAATATATTCGAATGTTCATGTCCAAATATGAGAAATTTCAATGTTGCAAACGGGAAAAAAAAAATCTTTCTTTGCTCCTTTCCCCCCATCCTGCCTTTTTTTAAAAATTGTAAACCAAAATTGTTTATCTTCATTACAACAAGCTGTTAAGTGGACACAGAGAGATTCATCATTCTTACAAAAATGTGGGGTTTTCTTTTGTGGTTTTTTTATTTGTTTTTTAAAATATGTAGATTTTTAAAATGCATATTCATCTTACCAAGCATTATTAAAAAAACAAAACAAAACCAAAAAAACTCCAAACAAACAAAAAAACCCCCAGCAAAACAACAGTGAACAGAAACTTTAGGTTTCAAAGCTTTTAAATTTACAATCCAGAATATTATTAGCCCATAGAGAAAGCAATTGCAGGAAATAAATCAGTGTCTGGGATAGTTTGATTCTACATTCTGTAACTTTTATCTCTCACTTTTCCAATTTCCCTACCTTTTCCAATCATAGTTCTTTTTGATAGGGGAAGGAAATGTTCTCTCAGAAGAATTCATATCTTTATTCAAAGTACTTAACTCTTGAAGAAAACCATAGAAACTATTAAAAGCTTTCTGAAGTTTTGTAATAAGAGCTATAGGTCAGAGAAAACTTTCTCTGATTTACATGAATTGTATGCAATTCAGCATTTATATTCTAGGCTAGTTAGGGAGTAAGTGGCTTTAAAAAATCATAATCAATACTTGTGTCACTGAATGCCATAGTGACCTAAGTTTAATAATCCACTGACAAGTCCCACTCAATAACAGAATATTCTGTCATGAGTTACCTGAAAACTCCCAGACTTTGTTTCCTTGACGAGGATACCATACTTACCTAGATGGACAAAAATATTTTGTTCTTGAGCACCACACTGAAGCACTGTCAGATTAACATAATAGATTCAACTAAATGGACAAAATCAGGACTGTTTTAGAGATTTAATAGAAATTGGAAAGTTGAGTTTTTTTCATGCAAGGCAAGGCGCTCCAGAAGAAGAAACTCTATATCTCATTAAACTGCTGAAAGGTTTAAATATTTTAAGTGACAGAGGGCTTTAGCATTATATCTCACTATGTAGGATTTTTTCAGAGTTAAATGTGGATGGAAAAATTCTATGAGAATTTCATTTAAACCAGCCCTCACAGCTGGAGAACAGCTCAAGAAATAAACTGCACAGACACTAGAAGGTAAATAAAGAGATAGAGCTTTTTCAACATGAGCTCTGTGAGGCTGAAGCTTTATAATTGAACACTGAAGCTGCCAGAGCAGCAACTGTACTCCCTCAGCTGAGCTTGCAGAACACTTGCACAGTATCTTGATTTCTCCAGAATACAAACTAGAACATTTTAATCCTAAAAATATGCAAATAGTAACAGCTAAACATGTAATTATATGCGTCTGGAAGTATGTATGTATATCAATGACTATCATAGGTGGATCTTCAGTTGTGCTATGACTCCTCTGGAAATTCCAGAGTCCAAAACCAGAAATTCTGTCATTGTACATATTTGTCATGAGAAAGTTTTGGGTTTAATAACTTCTCTTTAAAAAGAGAGTGATATATAGTGATAATAGACAGAAACAAGGCTGAAGTTTATACTGGACAGAAAAAAAAATACACGTAGGGAATGAGCCACCTAGTTTACACAGCCACTATATACCATCCAACTAGAAGGCAACTTTCAGATTTCCTGAGCTATCTGCACATCTCCTTTACTCCAGTGTAGACAAAACGGTTTTAACTGAAGATCCAAACCATTCAGTCCCTGTTCTTGGCAACCTGCCTTTTGGTCGGAAAAGGGAGAAACAGAGCAGAGTAAATATTGCCTCAAGTCGCACTCTAAAACAGACAACCATTTTTCCCCTGTGTTGCCAAACCTCTATTCAAGTCCCATGCTCCAACTTTCAGCAATCAGTCATGCCACTGGTGCTGGAGACAGCAAGTTTAGCTGCAGTTTTCAAATACTGCTTCCACCCCAGTGAATGGGGACATTATCACACATATCAAGTGCATCTACCCACACCAAAAGCCCACAATCCACAGACCTCACTGAGCATCAATCAATTCTGAATTATAAAAGAAATTACACTGTCACACAATACTTCTTTATTATATAGAGGACAAAAGCTGCTTTGTTTGCATTTACACATTACACTTTCAGTCCTTCATTAAAGAAAACTTTTTGCCATTGCACCATTTTTGCAGAAACCAGAAGCTCATCGTTATCAGTGGCCTTGTACATTTTACAGGCAATTTCAATTTTTTTCCCGCTTTGTTTTTTTGGGTTTTGTTTGTTTGTTTTTCTGGGATGGGGTGGTGGTGATTAAGTCATTGTACATGCCAATTTACTTCTAAGTTTCTTTCTTGTAAAAATAAATTTCAACAGTATAATCAGAATGCTGTGGTCCTCTTCTTTTAGTCAAGTGTCCCTTAAGCAGCAGGCCTCCTTCCAAGTCTTCAAGCTTATTTCTAAAAACCCTCTTCCCCTGCCAGGCTGAGAGTAGATAGACATGGTTCGGTGTTTAACCAGTGCTACCATATTTATCTGACTTTTAATGGGACGTAATCAAAGAAATAAATATTTCCTTAAGAAAATTGGCAAAAAACCCCTTCAAAGACTGAGACCTTTTCTGGTATGCTTACATATACACATAAGTGCTGAATTGTAATTATATCACAACCCAGCCTTAAATTTGAAATATTGGCTCAACTTATTAGTGCAACAGCATTTTACAAGTGACATTTCAAAATTTAATAAAGGAAATACAGCTACTAGTTAAGAGTCTGAAATTAAATTTAAATACCGGAATTCAGGACTTAGGAAAAATAAACCATTGTTAAATTCTGTTGTTCCACCACAGTTAAGAGATTACATGGAAACCACTTAAAAAAACCAGATACACAAATCCCACACTGGTATAAACGACCTTTCAGGATCTCTTAAAGGAACTTCCCTTTCAAACTAAAGGAGAAGAAACATACTGCTGAAGTGCCTGGGCTCGCCCTATATAAGTGAATCTGCAAATCTATGACAGCACATTACCACAAACACACTCAAGGACTGGGACACGTAACAACTGGGTACTCAAAAATAAACGTGAACTGCTTAAGCCATACGGTGGTGGATGATGATTTTGAGAACAGTAAGGAAGAGAGTACCCCGGAGATGTCTGCAAAGAGCATTTCTTGTCACAGGGATTGCTGCAGCTAGTGTTCCTGGAGAAAGCGAGTACTTTTCCATCAGGAGAGTGCACATAGCAGGAATGCAGTATTAATATTGAATGTACTCATACTTAATTTCCATAGCAACCAATGAATTATAGTCATGACATCAGCAATTCTCGGACATAAGATGTTCTGTAAGAGATTTAATCATTATACCAGAAATTAACCACCAATGCTTTTACAGAAAGCTAAAATCCTTGAGGACAGAATCCACATACAAAGTAACATAACATAAAAGCTCTAATCCAAATAAAATACTTTCAGGGGCTGTTGCAGAAGCTCTTAATTCAAACACTATTGAATAGAAGTACCGCTTATATTAACATTTTCAAGAAAGAAAGGATGATGGTACAGCAAATTAAACAAAAAACTTTTCTTCTTCACTTCTGATTTTTATGTTCTCTTTCGCTGATGGTGGTTTTTGGTATCTCAAGTCAAACAGAAAGCAATCAACAGAAGAATGTCACACATCAAAACATCCTTAAAACTTGAAAAGTGCTTGAGAAACTTTATTCTTTTCCAACATTTTAAACTTTTTCCAACTTCATCTAAAAATTAACAACTCAAGTTGTTCATGTTCACTATATCGAGTGTTTGTGCCGAAGCTGTCAGTCCTACTGTCTTCCCCCAACTATATACTACTGAAGCAGTTCCTATAAAACATCAGGGAGTGATATATCAGGTCAGAAACATTGCTGGTGAGAAACAAAACAGTTCTAGCATCTGTATCCTAGTACAAGGACAACTTTCTTTGTTTTCATTTCTTTCACAAATACTGATTGACTCAGTTTTCAAAATGTCAAAGTTCAACAATAATAGCTGGCAGAAGGATCCTTCACCAGAGCTCCTTCTACCTAGACAACCCACTCATGCCACTTTTGTTTCTTCAAGTCTGGTGATATGTTATTACAGTCTTTCTTTGAAACAGACTCAGCTACACAAATAATTGGGACTTCCCTCTCTGTCAGCAGATGTTCCCATGAGCTGTTTTCTTTGCAGTAACAGACTGGGTTCTTCAGATTACACTTGTAACTAGACAGACACAGAAAATGAGCTTACTTGAAGTCTTGTCCAAGGTGTCCTGTGCTAGGAAACTAGCTGCCACAGAGAAGAGCACACCAGCACTCCTTGGTATTTTTCCTAGAGCTAGCAACGTTCCTCCTTCTTCCTCTGTGTAAGTTCCGGGGTATTAGTTGCAACAGTAAGACTGACTACTTGACACCTGTGTAGATATGCTTCTGGGATTGGCGTTGCTCAAGAATTAAAGCCTGAGCTCTAAAGTTTCACAGTGAAAGGCTGTCTTGCAACTAGACATAAGCTTAAATCCAGAAACCCTGGATACATCTTAAAGTTGAGCTACTTTTCTGCTCACTTCTGTAAGATTTACATTCCAATGTTGAATGCTTTATTTCTCTCCCCTCACACCAATGCTCCTGCCTTTTTTTTAATTTATCAGTTTGAAACAGATGTTTGCTTAGACAAAGCTATAGAAGCACAGACAATAGAAATTCTATGATTAAGCCTCAACAAGGTTTAATTTTGACTACTCAAAGTTACAGGTTAGTTAGGATGTTATGCATATCACCAGAAATCGAAATGTCTCATCAACCTGTTAAACATCCCAAATACGGAGCTGTAGCAGCCTAAGCCTGCTAAATGTCTATGAACAATGTAGATCAAAATAATCTAAAGCAGTACCTATACCAGCAGTTCTTTGTGTCTTTCACTTCATACCCACCTAAGAGCCACACTGCATATGTCACTTACTAGTTCTCATATGGCATCATTGTGAACAAAAACAACACTGTGAGGGAATAACAAACATTTCCAGTTAGGAATACTGAAGATGAGGTACCAAAGTTCAATACAGGATATACAAATGCTATATTCTTCCAAATCCCTAAAATGAGGCAGAGAAGGAACTCAGGAGGTTACGTAGCACAGCACTTGCCTCAGGGCAGGATCTTCTTCCACATCTACATCAGAGAAGTCAGCCTTGAAGTATTATGACATTTCTGTAACTGGAGATCAATAGGCTGCACCTTCTACTCTGTAGTTTATATGCCTCACTGTTACAATGGAAGGTTATTTAGCCGAGCTGTTATTGCTAATGCCTATACTAAATTTCCCTTGATGAGGTTTTCTCCAAGCCCCTTCCCAGTTTCGCACATGTACTGTCAGACTTTGGTTTTTGACTGCTTGCTCTGATGTGCAATTCCTACTTTTTCAGGAATTCAACTTTCTTAAATAAATTTAAAACTTCTCTAAAAAAAAAGAAAAAAATAGAAGAAAATCAAGTGCTGATAGCACAAAGTTTTATACATGCACTGCACACATGTAGTCTGTACCTTTTCTTCAAGTCCTGCAAAAAATTCAGTTTCCATGTATGACACTGGAGATCCCCTAATTTTAAAAAACAGAATTGAAAAGTAAAATCCAATGACAACTTTGATTTCCAACACCTAAATTACATTTAAAATTAGTACTTCTGCAAGGACATTCAAACTATTTTATGGCTCTAAACAGTAATTATCATCTTTAAAACAACTTGAAGTTTATGAAACTATTTCAGAATTTGACCTTGGCCAAAGACGGGAGGTTTTTAAAACTGAGCTAGAAGCTTCATCTAAAACTCCTTCTTTGCAAGGCTCTTCAAACAAAACCAAGGATTGGACACAAAAGTGAAACGTTTAAAGATTAGGGACTGTATTATATTCTTTTCAATTGTGACAAAAATGCACAGGAATATACTGGAGGCAAGCGTCACACCTTCCATTACAGTCACCATTCTTCTATAATTACCTGTCTTCAAGCCTTTTTCCTGTCATGTTATATGCTGCAGGATTTTAAAATGTACCATTGCTTGCTGAGGGTTAGCATTCAACAGAACGGTCATTGTTCATTGCTAACATCAGTTCGTGCCTTCAGAGGTAGGGATTTCTAGTGTTTAATGTGTAAGGCTGTGCAACATTTCAGAAATCAGCAGATTTGTCACATTAACTTCTTAAAAATACTTAACATAGTTTCCAAGGACTATTTAAGTATCTCAAGCTTTTACAGTCAAAAATATCACATGCCTAACTTAAAGTCACTTCAGCATCAACATGCTGCTAAATCCTTCCTCAGCTACTATTATTTCAAAGTAGAAGTGCACTTAGGGCATACAACAAAAGCCACAGCTACCTGTGTTGGTACCAGTCTTTCTGACCTGGGGAAAAAGAACAGCATGCAAGCTGTCTTTATAAACTTATTAAAAATAAGAGGTTATTTTTAATGTGAGATTTATGAATTTGACATTAAGCAGTGAAGTCCAATATGCAAATTCCAAAACTAAAGACTAAAACTGGGAAGCTATGAGTGGTGTGAGACCACAAAGCAAAGTGAGAGAAATGGCCTGTCTCCTACTGATAATGGTTTTAGCAGGGCCACATATGGCTTAATGACATGGCACACTGCTGGATCATCACAGGGACCCCAGGGATGAGAACTGACACTCACCGGTCCCAGTAAGCATATTCCCAGAGCTCAGTGCCAGTCAGTCCCTTTTCTTCTGTCTCTGCTTGAATACAGCGTAACACAGTGCCTTACAAACATCTCCCACCAAAGCAAGGCTTACATAGGAAACACTGGAAGAGTATTTGCTCTGAAAAGTCAGTTCTTTTATATATGGAAGTACAACCCTATCCACACAATTTTTATTTATCAACACTAACACAGAAATCAAGATCCAGTGGAAAGGCTAAGTTGAGTGAGACCAGGCACTCAGAAAAAAACCCTGGACTTCAGAGATAGAACTGTGGTTTGTAACTCTTCCACATGGGCTTTTTTTCACTGATACATCTAGTCTTTCAGTTGGAATAAATGGAATAAAAAAATATAAAATACACGTAAACTTGCAAGTTATACGCAACAGTAGCTTTAGATACCTTAAGGTCAAAGGAGACTGACCACCAAAAACATGACAATGACAGTAATTAAGTTATCCAAAATGCACATAACTGTTGTGTCTTCCACAACCACAGCAATCAGCTGTTAATACTCTGTTTAACATGTCCAGTTGGTTAGAACCACCAAGAATTTGCAAATGTTTTGTTTGTTTAGTTCTGTTAGGAAGAAGGAAATGACCTAATTTTTCTGATATAAATTTCACAGGCCAGTTACTCTAAAGTACACTTGTATTAATGAAAACCACTTACCCAGAGGGACACTCCAAAAGGCATTTCAGACAAAAGAAGCCCTAATGTCAAATATTTTAGTCATTATAACATAAAACAGCTGCATGTTCTCAGTGAGGTAGTGTCTGGAGCAAGAAAGCAAGTTTGAAAATGTGTATGTCAATGAACTTCCATTTTTTTGCAATTATGTTGTATACAATTGTGTAGAAATAAATTATAGCACTGATAAGCACAGCTGTAATGTCTGTTAGAATAATACACTTCTGAATAGTTTAAAATACAATGTCTTCATCTAAGGCCTCTATGCCTTGCATGTATCTGGCACAGTTTTTCTCTCAGAGGAAGGATTTGCTACTGAAACACAGTATTTACTTTTCAGTTTGTTAGGACAGTGGAAAAGAATTTGCCCCTGAAAATACTCTTCTGCACAGATTTTTCAGCAGATGTACCAGCCCCACATTTAATAACAGGGCAACTCTTGTTGTACGTCTATAAAAGCTGCAATGTGTCATGCTTCCAACACCACCGAAGTTAGGAGAGCAACGCTATTTAGGTTCCCAATGGAAGAGCAAAAGTCTGCAAGTCACACTTTTCTAAACACATCTTTTTTATACCTTTGCTGATAGACAGGCACCTGCCTCTGCTGATGCAGTCGAGTGCAAAAAACTCATTCTGTCATATGCTGCAGCATCTTTCAATGTGCATTCAAAGCAGTTTACACAGAAGAACATCACAGGAAAGTCAGTAGCCATTGCACAACGCTATTCTGAATGTGTCAGATTACCACCACAAGTGTGGTTAGAATTCCAACACAAAGAAGAACTATCTGTAAATACATCAACATACATGAAGATCACTGAGAAAATATGATCAGTGGCTGGTTACACACAACACAGCCTCACCAACTAGTGGAAAACCAGACTGTTAAAACAGAGTTAAAAAAGACTGTCGTCTTAAAGTAACAGTACACACCCATGATTATCACCATCTCCAAATTTATGAGCACAGCACTGGAAAGAACCAACTGTGCATCAAATCCACTGCCCTGAATTTTAAAGCAACAACATGATAAGAATTTTACCAAGACTTTCCACAGAGCATCTTCTTTACCAAAACAAAGGAGATCCATAGGTTTATCAGATTTGTTCAAAATCCAACAGCACACTCTAGGACTTTAACAATAAGGATCAGCTGTGAACATAGCACAGAAAGAACTTCAAAAACCATGCCAATGTAGAAAACCTTTCAATAACAGTAAATCTGCTTGCTGTAAAGCATCCTCAAAGCACAATGAATGAGCAGCTACTGGAATCCCTGTCCAACACTAATGGATGGAAGCCTGGAGGCAGGATGAAATCCTATTTGCAACGTGACTTTCAAAGTGCTTCCACACATTCTGTAATGTCTAGAAAAGGATAAATCTGTGCTAGCACTCTACAAACACCCCAGCTCTCGGCAAAATATAAATGCCCAAAGGCAAGAAGTTAAAACACAAGACAACTTAAGAGAGTGACATATATCTTGATCTTTTTCTTTTACAAGAGAAACTCTCGGGGGAAAAAAATCTTAAAAAAAAAAAAAAAAGAAAAAAAGAGAAAAAAGAAAAAAAGAAAAAAAAAGAGAGAGACTATTAGTCTTACCTAAATAAAATAGCAAGCATTAGGAGAAACAAAGCCCACAACAGCACCGATACTACATTAGTTTCATGTACTTTACTTTCAAACAGAAAACCTTACAGACAGCTGCAGAATATTTATTAACAACTCTCAGGTCTTCACTGAGCACAGGTAAAATTTTCATAATCCCTGCAAAAGCCAGACTCTGGTCTTGCCACTCAGTTACACTTTGAGCTCCAAAGAATTACAGATGATGATTTTTAGGGAGTGGGCAAGGCAGTTCATAATGAATAAGGACAGACAAACCCTACCCCAAAACTATTAAACTGTGGTTGAGCAGCTACACTACAGGCAACAGATCGCTTTGGAATTCCCACTGAGGAACTTGAAGAAAATTAAGGCATTTTCACCATCTTTCAGATTCGAATGTACTCCTATTCATTAACCATTTTCCCCAAAATATCTCAGTTTATCCTGCTCCATCGAGGAGCATCGGGAAGAAAAGTCACCCCCTCAGACATTTCAGTACATGGGAGACAGCACACTTTTCCTGGAATGTATGAATTCCAAAAAAATCCCCAAGAACAGCGTAACAGGATACTCTTCTTCAATAGCACAAAGTTCTATTCTTTCAGTGAGCAAAATAGAGTACCACCCACTAAACCGATGACTCTACATCTGGTTTATCTTGTTCGCTCACAATGGCATACTTCCTGTCCCTATCTATTAAACACCAGCTAACACCCACTTTGCCTCTCAAGCCTAATAAAAATTTCCACTTTGTCCATATCAAGGCACAGTATTTTGGACGACAAATTCTAATCAAATGAGGTATAACACCTCTTAATATCAAATTGTTCAGAATTTAAGTTTTCATCTAATCGCAAGTTCTTGAAGTATTAATAGTTTACCATTGTGACCAAACCAAGAAATGCATGTAGAGATGTGTTTATCCTAGACTAATTTTTTCAAAGAACAAGTTAAATTAATTCAGAGAATTCCAACTAGAAGTGGACTAATAAGTGTAAATAAGTCCCATTATGATGACAGGATGCAAAGATTCATCCATTTCTATGCCTTTTCAGCACAGAATAGCCCAAAACCTTTTTTTGACTTTGGGAACATGTGCCCAGAATAGATGAATGCTTTATTTAAATACAGGAAGCATTTGTCATTAGAAGTGCAAGTCCTGACTGAGAGTTTAAAAAAAGGTCAGTCTTTAAACAGTGAGCAGTGGTTCACACCCTTTGTGTTCAGTAAAGTATTGAAAAAGTTTGAATAAAACTTAATGCCTAGACATTGAGCACGTTTTCACCCTGTATAATGCCTAAATTATGAAAAAATAACCATCCTCAAACTTAGAGCTCTTTTCTCCCTTAGACTGTGTTACACCTTAATCTAAGTTTGAGCTTCCACAGAGTAGTTACTTTCAAAGCTTTGGCAAAACACCATCTCTGTTTAGTACTGAATTACAGTTCCTTCCTTTTAGTAGAAAAATAACACAAGACAATTAAGCAAGCAATCACAACAAACTAGAAATGTTGTACACACTTGAATATATGGAAAAGTAACTACAGTAGAGCATAACCTAGTGTGAAAATTACTTAAAACTTACTATATATCTGCACAAACCCACAACTTCACAAAAATATCAAAGTCAGTTTCAAGAGTTCCACCTAGTAACATCACTGTTTAACTATCAGACAGAATTACTTTAGGCATAATACATATTAAAATTAATAAAAGGTCCTTAGGCATCAGAACCATAGACTGTGTTCCTTATATATAGATATTTAATCCATTAGCTTTCCCCAAGTGTCATCCTCTCCCAATTTATTGTAGATCTAATATTAGTGTACCTTTAGAAGAAAGCTTTTGATTACAAGGGGAGTATATGCAACAAGACACCTTAAATTTTACACTCATTTTTATTGTGGTATTTCTTAAGTATGAATATTAAATATTCTAAAATATTAAAATACAGTTTCTTAGAAAGGGGGGGGAAGCAGAATTGGACACAGAAAATACCTATTTAAAACACTCTCATAATCTGGAAGAAGTTATCAGAATTCAAAAAGGTAATTTCAGTTTCATGTGTATTGACAGTCTGTAAAAGAAACGCACACAAAATTGTAGCACAGAAGGCATTCTCAGAAGTTAGCAAGTGCTTCTAACCTCATGCACTGGTCTAAACTCCAGGTGTTACTTGACAATGTTTTCAACTATCAAGAGGGTGGAAGGATTGCTTTCCAATCACAGCCCACCATTTACCCTACAAGTCAAACTCTAACTGCAACTACACTTTCAACTTAGAGACCTGAGTACCCTTCCATGCAGTCCAAGAGGTCTTTCATTTCTGCTCTTCCAGAAAAAGGAAGACAAATACTGTATTACTCCTCTGCCTAGCAAGGCACTTGTTACATGAGTCACCTGGTTTTAAGAAAAAAGCCACATCCTTTGCAATGAGAGCTGACTGTAAAATAGGTGTGTAAGGAAGCATGCTGCTGGTTTATGCTTGCCAAAAAACCCCCAAAGAATAATTCATGGCAAGAATTCATCCATCACCTCGTGGACACCCAAAAGAGAGGCAGAAACTCTTACCTTAACAGGGAAGCTACACTTGCCAGTACGAACACCTTCTTCATCAGTCTGCCACTGATGGGGCCTGCTGGCCTCTGGGACATAGACATCTTTCTTTCGCCTAAAACTTTGCCGTAATTTGTTCATTTCTCAGATTTTCACGTCCTAGAAGAAGAAAAAAAAGAATACTGCCAATAGGCACCAAACACACATTTAGCCACTATGGGTCAATCACTATCATGAACAAACGTCCCTGTGAAAAATCTGAGCTTTTGCAAAGATGAATGGAAGTATTTGTGAAAGGACAATATTTTGAACAACGATTCAGAGAAAAGTCAGATATTCACTCCAAAGCAGAAAACACAAATCCGTGTTATTTGTTAAATAACTTTCCACAGCAACTGAAGCATTAGACCCAGGAATAACTACTACTGGGAGCATAAGGTTACCTAAAATAGACGAAGGAGAGGCTCTAAAGAGTGATGAACATGAAAACCTGCCTCCCCAAATTTCAACACCTACCTAAAGCAACCAAGCAGGACAGCAGTAGCACAAGCTTACAAAGCACTCATGCAAGGCAAGGATTCATAGCTCTAAAACTGCTCCTAAATTAGGTGCTTGTGCTGTTCTCTAGGTACTGGAGATAGTTTCACACTTTTACTCAGAGGAACAGTCCAGCCCTTGCTTAGTCTACTGGTAGAAGTCCTTATGTTTAAATGAGAAATTAACTTCTTCAAAAGGGGAAGATAGTTCTGTAATCACACTTCCAAAGCCTAAATTCCGAAGCTTTTTATACACTATTCTCTTACGCATCAATTTCTATATACAAGCCAGTCTATATTTTAGACATGCTCACTCTTACTTGATTCAAACTACAATTACCCAAGACGCTATTGGAGAAATTACTACTAATAAAAAGACTCAATATTCAGTGTAAGGGCAGGGATAGGAATTTGCTCAAGGATTCTCAATCACAATTATCTAGTTATAAAGAAGTGTTAACTTCATTCCTTCTTAGCTGCTAAATGCCTAACATAATTAGTATCCTACAATATTTCCTTGAATTTATTTAGACAGATTTAGAGATCAGAACATATGTGCAAAATAAAAACCATGCACATTTCTTACCACTGAACAAGCTGAAGCAGCAGCTCTCTCCTGCTTTCAGCTGGGGCAAGGGTTAATTTTCTTCCTAGTACCTGGTACAGTGCTGTGTTTTGGATTTAGGCTGAGGATAATGTTGATAACACACTGATGTTTTAGTTGTTGCTAAAGAGTGTTTATACTGAATCAAGGTCTTTTCTGCCTCTCGCCCCACCC
Organism: Myiotriccus ornatus; assembly: GCA_036023395.1. Classification (NCBI taxonomy): domain Eukaryota; kingdom Metazoa; phylum Chordata; class Aves; order Passeriformes; family Tyrannidae; genus Myiotriccus; species Myiotriccus ornatus. The sequence continues at coordinate 27,349,187 of JAYRBT010000177.1, read as the reverse complement.
TACCATTGCAGAGGCCAGGGAACAAAAAGTTGTGAGGGGACATAGCTGGGACAGCTGACCACAGGGATATTCCATACCATATGGCATCATGCTCGACATATGAAGTTGGGGGAAGAAGGAAGGAAGCAGGAACGTCTGGAGTGACGGCATTTGTCTTCCCAAGTAACCGTTACATGCGATGGAGCCCCGCTTTCCTGGGGAGTGCTGAGCACCTGCCTGCCCATGGGAAGCAGTGCATGAATTCTTTTTTCCCTTTGCTTGCCTGTGTGGCTTTTGTTTTATCTATTAAACTGCCTTTATCTCAACTTTTTCTCATCTTTGCTCTTCTGATTCTCTCCCCCATCCCATCAGGGCAAGTGAGCAAGCAGCTGTGTGAGGCTTAGTCGCCATCGGGCGCTAAACCACAACACTCCTCTGTAAACACGATTTCTTTATTTTACAAGCTAAGAGTCATTTTAAAATCTTTGAACATGCAAAGCCAATTCTCTAAGTTTTAAGAGGAGTTGCAAGGATTCATTCTCCATTAAGTCTCAGAGAGGCGTTACAGCAATATTAGTTATGTATCCTGCTTTACAAACTCCAGATGGAGGAGTCTGTGCACCCCTCAGTCTAAAGGAACCAGAACACATCACACACGTGCTGCAGTTCACAAGGACACACACACACTCTTGTCCCCGCTGCAGAGTGGCAGTGCCACAGCATGATGAGCAAAACTGCTGCTCCAGCGAAGAGCACAGGGGTGTGGGCAGTGCACGGCTCACAGCCCAGCGGCCTGACCCCGCACTCCGAGAGTGAGAAACGGGCATGGATACTCCATTCTGCCAAAAGGGCAACAGACTCTTAAAACCCATACAAGTCAGATGCAGTAAGACTAATGTGCCGGTTTCGAATTTCAAGGTTAACTCTGAGCCTCGAAAACATCAGTGAACAACAACAAGAACTGAGAACAGCACACAGCCACTGCATCACCTGTGAAAAACCGCAGTCTAATTGTCTTATCATAACATTTGCTTATGTGAGCATTCTGTAGGACTTCTCCCTCCTGGGCATTACTTTTGCCCATGAGACTGGTGCCTTATCAGACATTTATTATGACCAGGAATTTCAATCCATGGGGGAGGACGAGAATAGGAGTTCCTCAACTACACTTCCTATGAGAAGCCTAAGTGGCATTTTGCCCAAGTATTTCCCTTTCAATGAAAAACAAACCCATTTTCCTACATGTTCTACTTTTGAGGTCACATTGGCAACAAGAAATTGAAAAATAGCTTATTCTATTTGATAGAAATGCTGACAAATAGCAAAACTAATTTGTGGTCAGGCAACCAGCGAGCTCTCTCCAATGGTCACACTTGGGGTTCTGAAATGCAAAGACTTATGAATAGGCTGCAAAACAGTTTGTCCTACAAACACCTAATTTGCTAATAACATGCATGTCTGCCCCACATAACTAGATTGTCATCTGATGGGACAGTGTTAAGTAGAACAATTCACACAGGCTGAGTATTTGAGGATTTAGGAGAGCAGCACATGACTTGCTACTATTAAATGCTGAAATTTTTACTAATTTTGTCTGGAGCTCAAAATCCCTGCACTCTAAAGAAAGATGAGTGAGAGTTTTCTACTTGACTTCTCTGCATTTTCATACAAGCGTAGCATGCTTGCCAACACAACAGACACCATCCTAGGCTGCAACAAGCTATCAAGATATTTCCTACTAAACTGACAGCATCACTGATACTGTACAAAGTTTTATACTGTTTCGGGATTAGGTAAGATGAAAGTTATCTGTCTCTGATATTTTTGTATTTAGCAACTTGGTTTTGTCCTCTAATAAAAAGTATTTTAAAATCACCCAAGAAGAAACAAACCAAACCACAAAAACTACTATTTCCTTTTGACTTTTACAAATTCAGCTTGGGCCCAGAGAGTGAGAGAACAATGGAGAAACAGTATTCTAAGATAAATCTGGTGAGAAGCCAAGACAGGGAACTCAAAATCTAATTAAATCACAAAACATAACATTACATCAGAGACATACTGCTAACAAAGACTGAAAGCACTGAGATCTTCTGGAGAAAAGAGGAAACAGAGCCACTTTGGGTCCTGCTACATTTCAAGGTTATCTCTAACAGGCGGCTTACTGCAGAACAGCTCAATATCTGAATGGTCATGCCCACTGGAGGAAAAAAAAAAACAAAACCACGTACACAACATGAAAACCTTCATCACTTTTGCAATCCAAGAGATTATGAGACTGAACATTAGACCACTTCCCAAAGCACCATAAGAGCACCTACAAAAGGCATCAAAAAGACAAATGAGTTTTAAAATTTCTGTTGACATTTATTTTTATGCCAATTGCTGTATTTTGGAAACAGAACTCCTAAGCCAATTTAAGGAGAGCTTTAGCACTATTATTCTTTTGACCAGCAGAAAAGCTACCATTTACACCTAAATCAGTCGACTGACAGCTCAGGGGCAGAGTTGTCAGAAACAGAGACAGAAACAACATCGTCATGGATAAAAATGCATATCGAAGCACCCTTAGCTTCACTGGCTTGTGCATCATCAGGTTATGGCTGCAGAACAAATTACTGCAAGATAAACCAGCATGTTAATTCATGTCTTGCTAGCTGCTCTGCTGTACAAGTGTGTTCACTTTTACCCTTCAGTAAGCACAAGCCAGCAATTTACTCTTCAGTGAGAGACGGGTAAACTTTCATATTAACTGAAGTTAGATCAGGTGGAAGCTGCTGATCATGCAAAGTTGGAGCTCAGCTTGCCTTGCAACAGTTTACCCATGTTCCCCCTTACCTTTAGGTAAGCAGTTCATTTACATTTTGCATTAATGTTTTTTGTATAGCAGTTGCTGATACAAGGGGATCCAAGCTACAGAATCTGCAGGGCAGAAGGACAATATGAGTACCTGAATTGTGTCCACAAATTTAAGTGCTTAGATTTAAAGCCAGGGCATATTTCACCCCAAGCAACCACTTACAGTTTCAACACTGAGGACAAAGAAACAGCACAAACCCATTTTTTTATCTTTCTTCTGAACTCTAGCCTTCACAAAGGTTATTTAATCTGCATTCAGTTATCTGTTATCTTTTCTGTTTGCAGTGGAAAAGGATAAAAAACCGGTATTTAGTCTTCAGCCAGTTTTTAAAAAAACATTCAAAGGGTTTGGGATTGCTTTCTGTTTTCTTTCAGAATTTAATACTGTTTCCTATTTACTTTACCAATTTAGAAAAAAGAGAGTCATGGGTCAAATAAGGGCAAAGTACCCTCTGCAGCCTGCAACAAACAGAGAGTCCCCGGGGGCAGGAGGGAACACCCGCCTCCCCACTCCCCCCGCCCGGGGTTCGGTCCTCCCGATTTATAGCACAAAGTCCTCTTGCAAGCCTGAACCACCAGCAGTAGTATTGACACCTGAATCAAATTCCTTGAAGTATGCATTTCAAACAGCAGGGAAATGTAGTTTCAAGAACAATGTGTTACAGGGATCATTCTAAAATTAACAAACGTCCGCATAAAACTAATTCAATTAATATGTTACTATCAGGTTAATAAAAAAAAAAACCAACACCAAAAAACTAAGAAATCCCATTCACACCTCTATTGTCTGATGGCCACACAAACGTGAAGTATAAGCAGATGCACGACTATCAGCTCCTACGTGCTCTTCCCCAGTGAAATGCACCTAATATTGCTGAAGGAACAAGCCAAAAAGAGCCTGAAACCCAGAGCAAGATCATCCATCTCTAATGTGGTTTTTGCCTAAGAAATACCAGGCATTTCTTGACATCAAAGGTTTCTGAATCAGGCTGCATTTTTCCTGCCAAAGCTAAGTGATACTTCAGACCTAAGAAGACATGCAAATTACCTTAATTTCATTGAAAAAAATGTGTTTACCTAAGCTCCTTACCAGGAAAACACTCCAGAAACATTCCTCTGCATGGCTGTGAAGACCTCTATCCTTAGAAAACTCAGTGGCTCTGAGCTGTTGTGCAAATACAACCTGGTCACACCTGCTCGCAGGCTAATGGTTAACAGCTATCTTTTGAGCATTATCAAAATCTGAATCTTATTACAAAATCCATAAGGGTCTGCACCAGGAAATGCACACAGCCCACACTTCTCTATTGCACAAGAGTATTCCACATTGCTTTTTCCTATAAAACTCAGTTCCCTGCTGACACTTCAGCATTACTGTAGATCTTGGCTATGACCAGGACACTAGGACATCAGCAATGTGCCCAGTTTCAGGTAATTTTCTTGGGATGATGTTTGGGTTTGGCAGGCTTACCTGCAGTACAAGCACAAATAGAAAGAAGCAGTTCAAAACATTTAGATCTATTTTGCTTTCTAATGTACAGTTTGAATCCCTAAATTTAAGACGACAATGTAAGAACATTTCATTTACAGCAAAGAGGCAAGCTAGGAAAGCAAGTCGGTTGCTGCCAAGGTAAATAGTCTGTCCCTGTCTATTATGTGGCTGCCAGAATGGAGTTTTACTTTTCTGAAAAATCCTTATTAAGCATTGCTGCTAAACAAACGGCCTCCCCTCCTCTCCCACTCACACAGTACAAAAACATGTAATGCCCCATCTCTCCAAGCCTACTGCAAAGGTTAGCCAAAACTTGCTGCAATTGCCCTGCAACAGCTTCTCTGCAATTATTCACCAGCACAAGAACACAGAGTACCCTTATCTTCTAAGGAAGAAAAGGTCACCCCATGTGTCAGATTTTGAATGCAGAACTTTGAGCCTTTTTGTAAGTTTAGATCCCATAAAATCTAATTAAATCCAGCACTGTCACACTGAAGCAAATGAAGGCATGTAACCATATGAGCATGCTCACTAAAACGTTAACAGTCCTGCTTTCACAATCCAGTATGACTAACCACATTATTCACCACATGGCTTTCCAACCCATTTACCCTTTCATTACCCAATTACGATCTAATAATACAACACTACAAGTAAGCATTCTAAGACACCAAAATATGTAAAAAGGTGAAGCATTTCTTCATTTCTTGAGCTAATAAATACATTTTGTTGTTGTTATTATTACTATTTAGAGTTCAAATTAAGGGGATTTTCATTTTGGAGATAAACAAAAGTGTTGGATGTAGAAAATTCACCAGTGAAAGTAATATTTAGATCATATTTTGAAAATACAACAGAAATTGCAACCTCAAAATATTTATATAAGACCAAAGAGGTCTTATATACAGGTCAGAGCTGTGACAATTACGTCTCTGACAGCATTTTTAGAAATTGTGATGCACTATCATCTTAAGTTGTGAGGTACTAACCATCCTCTCAAACCCATCACATATCTTGCTGTCTCATACCTGAGCTAAGGTATCATGTGAGCACACCACAGCTGTTTCCAAAGCACTTAACAAGTCTATTTGTACCATGGATGAGGGTGGAAGAAGAGGAAGAAACAACGTTATGACAGCAACATCTTACTGGCAAAAACCAGAGTTAAACCAAAATTGCACACAGCTTATGAAATACGAGGAAATGACATAATGAGCTGTACTGCAATACACTGTTAACAACTGTGGGGCTAAAACATTCAGCTACCAGAGGCCCTATCCTAAAGCTTACGATTTTGTAAAATAAGCCAGACTTTTCAAACATAAACAGCCCCAGACTGCATCAATTAAACACAGTACTCAGTATTCCACTATTATGAACAGAAACACCACCACAGCAAACACTCAGACTCTTAAAGTGTCACAAAAATACAAGTTCGATCGCTGCAAGGCAGAAGCTATTCCTAAAGATATGCAATGTGCTTTACAGCAGTTGTAAGAGAAACAATTTGGCTCTCACAAACCTGTGAAGTTCAGCAAATGAAAGAAAGCAAGACTCATTATCTCCATCAATAACTATTCTAAAGCAAATGTACCAATTCATCGGACACCACAGCAACGGCAAACTCTGACTACGGTCCTATAGAATATGCTAAGAGGTTTAAGTGCAGAGATATAAGACAGTAATCCCCTTGTTTTGTAGGTTCACCCTAAAAATACCCTGCAGACTGTCAGTCACCAGTGCAAAGCAGGTCTCCTAAACACTTTATGTGATACAAAGCTAATTGAACTATATTATCTATAATAACTGAAAATAAGTAAATGTTTAGTAAAGAAACACTAGCCATGCCTTGTGGAAAGATGTTCAAGTCATTTTGCTTTGCAGCTCATCTGCACACATGTGAAGACTTTTAACTATCAAGGCACAAAATTTCTAAGTGAATCATTTACATTAAGGGCAGATAAATATCAGACAACTCCATGGTTTTCAAACACAAACACCTCAGTTCAAAAGGTATCCTTACAAATATATACTGAATTTTGAAATGAAATTAGATATTCAAGGAAGTATGAAAAGGGCTGAAAGAGCAGAAAAATATGTCCCTTGATCACCCAAATCCAAGATCTGAGGCTTGAAGTTAAATATGTCAAATCCCACAAAAATTAATGCATTTTCAAAATTATAAAAAAAGGAACAAAACCCTTCTACAAGTAAAATAGGCATATTTTATTGGTCGATCAGTCACAAATCTGATTACACTGGAGTTACTTCAGTAGGAGCTATGAATATTTTATAACCAAATAATCAGTGTTGACTAGACTGGGGCAAACATCTTCAGCTTAATAGTAGAAAAGGTAAAATATAAGTCAGTCATATTTTTGTGCTACTAACCTGATCATTACCTCCTTACTGGGAGCTCAGAAACATACGAACACACTGTATTTTTTGTTCCAGGTCGTATGCGAGTGTAGAAAGAGCAAATCAAACAAGCTACAGACCCAGAGCAAGCGTTTCAGGAACCAACATGCCCTCCAAATCAGATTACCTGGAGGATCCATTTTAGCAAGATTTTTGAAAAATTATTTGTATTCCTACTTCAGCTTTACGCAGTGGTTCATACGCAGTGCTCATGCTCAACACAGAAGCGAAAGCCACACATTTTGGACAACTGATCCTGCAGCAGTGCTCCACACAGGCACACAGCAGTCCAGCCCACTGGCCCACATTCTGGAAACATTTGCAACAACAAACCATAAATTTGCATCAGGTTTGTAAGAAGTCTTCTGTCAGCAAGTAAGATTCAGGTATGGAGAAACTAGGTAAATCCACATGAGTGGCAGCCTGCTCCAATACAGAACAGGGAGTTAAAAAGGGCCCTCCACCAGAAACAGTGAGTTTTATTTCATTCATATATGCCCTCAAAAGCAAACAGTTCAGTAACTGTTTACAGGTGATGCAAAATGTTCTGGAGTAAATTAATTAAACCAAATACAAGATCATCTCACAAGAAGAAATTATTCTGTATATAAAAACAGTAGGGAAAAGTACATGGGAAAAGGGTAAGAAAAACACCCTAATTATAAATAATGAATACGAATTCAGCTATTACCACCGTCTAGCAAAGATCACAACCCACATGTTTAGTCCTCTAAAAATTTGATTGTCAAATAAGCAAACAGCAGTAAGAATTATTATGAAAGGAGCAGAGCAAAACCAGTAAGATGCCACAATGTAAGACCAGATTGCACTTCAGCTTCAATACCACACAGTTCTTGTAGTTAATACACCCTTGCTGAAATGACACTGAGAGGTGCGGGAAGGTATCAAGGATAGCAAGGAGTACATCAACAGCTTCTATTCATGGACAGATTAGATACATCAAAAGTCTTCACCTCAGAAAAGCAATTTGCTAGTGGGGCAAGACAGAAAAACTATAGCATCACACGTGTTAGAAAATTAAGTTATGATTTTCCAATTGTTATGTTGTAGAAACAACAAAAAACAATAACATTCTCTAGCAGCCTAGGTTTCAATAAAAGGGTATTTCCTCATGACACAGAATTAATTGCACAGTTCCTAGCTCTGGGAAATTTTACAAACTAAAAATAGAAAGGGATTAAAAACACACCCCTCCCCATTTAATTATTTGATCAAAACTTCCAAAGGCTATAGTGCAGGTGCAGCCTTCCATTCAGGGAATCAGCCAGTCCAATCTGACCAGCTGGGAAGTCTTACTTCATGTCGGTCTTAACCTTCTATTCTTCCTTGGGATCCAACACTGTATCAAGAGAATTACTGTGCTGTGGAGCCTTTGTTGCAAACCAGCACAACTCACAAGCTGGTTTCCCTTCATAGCCAATTCAGCTGCCCAATGCCCCGTGTTGCAGCTGTCACAGCACCACAGCAGAGCTGTTGGCTCACAGCTATGCCTGGACCACCAAGAGCTGGCTCACTACAGGTGGTAAGGATCTCCCTTTCCCAAATCCACAGCAGCAGAAGTTTCTATAGCTCAAGACATTCAAGTGAAATGAATTTGTATATTCCAGATAGCTCACAAAATTTGAATTACTGTGGCAACAAGCCATGGGTGCACTAATCAATCTCAATTACAAAATGAAAGTTAGCCTAAACTGCCACAAAGTTTCTCATTCACGGAATGACAGATGACTCCTTGTTATACCATTACTGCAGTGGGTCCGAGCACTTCAGTCAGTCACTACCCGGCAGCTGTAACATGGCAGTTCAAGACACTTCAATCACTTCCATCCTCCAACAGTTAGATAAATATAATTAAGGTCCTTTCATCTGTGCATTTTCCTCAGCTTGTTCACACTAAATCAACCACACTTTTGACTGCAGCCAAAGCAGAGAAGGAGGGCGAGTGTCACAAAAGGCATTTTTAATATTAATTTACAACTCAAAGTGAAATTGTGAAGGCTTTGCAACATGCTTTTGTGGAAAATGGCAGGTTTTGTTAATAAAAATAAGCTAGAGGAAAAATTGCAGTAACTTTTTCTGGCTGTCAGAATATCAGAAAATCATTTGATAATCCCTTATTAAGCCTAACAACACAAAAAGTTCACTTCACATAAAAGATGGGCAGAATCTTCTTACGGAACCCACTCTTGTGTCCAGCATAGCAACTGTGGTTGACTAGTAAGAACATAAATTTTTCTTCACATAAATCTTATTTATTATATTAGGAATTAAAATTAACGTTTGTACACCTGTCCAGTGCAAGTTTTGAGTTGTTCCATAACTCTTTTCTCATAATAACTCTTCACAAAACATTACAAGGAACTAGCATGATTATTTCCCAAATCCCTTTTATACAAATGTAATCAAATCAGAGGCTAGCTTAACAAAGCCACAGAGATACAAGCTATAAATTCTTTTAAGCACACAGGATGCAATGTTTTCGGAACTCCCTCATCAGTTCAATACCTTTAAAAATATTTTGCATCCTTTCTAGAACCTGATACAAGCCACGTGTTTCATTACCCACAGAAGAATTCACACGACATCTAAGGAATCTGTCACCACAGTCCCTATGAGAGGTCTCTAAACAGGGTATTCTAACACAATTCCAGCTTTCTGGTACAATTGTGTATACAGACAACTAGCATGCCTTATGATTACACATAAGTAAAACCTCATTTCATGCCTAATGGTTCCTGTGTCTGCGTATTGCAATGCCTTAAGATCCAAGTACAACTTCAGTGGCACACTTACTCAGTGATTTTGAAAATTACATACAGCAACATAACTAAAGAAATACGTTTTATAAGCATTTACCTTAATAAAATCCTGATCTGCATAATTTTGTGCAAAAAAAATCCCCAATTCTACCAAGTATGGTAGAATCAGCCACCAGAACATAAAGTTCATACAACAATAGCAAGAATACGATGACTTGGTGACTTACGTTTTGGGATTTTTTCCCTCAGGTTCTGCAATAATAGTTTTCTTAAAAATCCCTCTCTCAAAATCCTTCTCGCTTGAAACTATAACCTTGATTCCATGGTTATAAAAGAATATGAATCTGTGGGCTGGGGAAAAAAAAAAGAGAAATTATAAAGTCAAGTTCTACAGGGGCTATAAAAGGTTTCATCTGAGAACTTATGTCATTTCCTCCCTCTACCTAAAAAGACAATGGATTTTTAGATTATTTCAAGTCTTTGTTTTAAAGAACAATGCCACAATCTGGAATTATTACACCATTATACTGATTTGCCACAACTCAAGTCAAGGCCGGATTTTCCTCAGTGGAACTGGGGAGGATTTGGGTAGTGGATTTTACTGGTCAAAGAAAATTAAGGGACAAAAAGACAAATCAATCATACTGCATTTAAGGTTTTGGATTTTTCGGAAGAACTCTAAGTCACATTTTTAACACTGGCTAGTATAAACACATGCATACTTCCCTCGCCACTCCCTCTTCCTATCACTTGGCATTTAAAGCCTTTTGCTTGTGAGGATAGTAATCCTCACAGTGTTGGTCTTTATGGAGGTAGGAGATAGCAATTTAACTGCTATTGCTACTAAATCGCATAGGCACTGTTTTTTTAAACACTGATAGTAATCTCTGAGACATTTCCTTTCACAGAAGTTCCCAGATTTCATGATGATCACCACAATTAGTAACACATTATTGGTGATCAGCAATAATGTGTTATGAATCCACAATTACATGCTCGGTGAGAATTATCACATAAAGCTTGAGACGTCTATAAATCCAGGGGTCCCCCTCCAAACTGGTTATTTATACTCCCATTAAACTCAGTGAAGAGAAAACACAACTCAGTTACATAAACTCGCTTTAAGTATACCTAACAATGAAAATGTATTTTTCTAACTAAATAACTCTGTAGGCATCCAAAGAGATAGTTTCTACCCTTTTCACCTAAAATCAAAATAGTAATTACAAAATTCATTCATGATAATGAAGATTTTTTTTTTTTAATGAAAACATTAATCAAAAAAAGGAAGCAATATGTTCAATTCTCTAACAGTATAGTCAACATATTTGGTTTTCCAAGACCACAATGAGATCTTAATTCCAGCCTATAAGCAATATTTAAACCAGTCAGTCCAATATAACATTCCAGGGTGGGGTAAAATCTCATTTCACTACCTGAGATAGACTGCTCCAAACTTGTAGAACTGCTTTACCTACCAAATACACTGCAAGCACTCACATCAGCATTTTACCCTCTAGTCAAAATTAAATCTATGGTAGTTCAGAACACAAGCCAAGTCCTTGGCTTAGGGTATAATGAATTCAGTCTTAACTCTACCACTTTCCTCGTGATAAAATATTGGGATCTTAATTCAACTTTTTTCTGTTAGCTTTCTCTTACCCATGAACTCCAACTTAGCATGAATTTCTTCTCTTACCCATGAATTCCATGTTAGCATGCAGGTTTTATTATCTCTTTCAAGATCAGCACAGACCTCTGCTACAAAAAACCAAACATGCATTAAAAGCCAGAATGAGCCTTTGAACGTGTGTTTTCTTCACAAGTTGTATCACATCTCAAAATCAGTGTTAAGAAAAGGCCAGAACATGCATTCTAATGCAAAGAGTTTAAAATAACCCTCACATATTAATAAACAACTTCCACTGAAATTGTCTGTAGAATCTAGAAATTAGGATCGAAAGTGTTCTTAGAGCAGTAAGACACAGAACATTTATTAGTGAGATAAAGTTTATCCAACTGAACTTTAATAGTTGACCAATCATACATTCAAAAGACAAAGTTAAGATGTTCATCTCAAAATGTTAGTGTTGCCTTTCGGGGTCCCAGTTTATCTATACAAAGAGCTAACACTTTCACCTATTTCCATGAATACCAAAATCCCAAAAGTATATTCACAAAACGCCTGTTTCACCATTGCTCATGAACACTTCTGCCATCTAACTGATTCTAAACTACTCTATTTTAGCCCTAATCTGTAAATAAATGACACATTTAAGAAAAACTGCAAAAGAGCATGAAAAAAAGTGCCTTTTATTACAAAAGCAATATCTGCTGAATTAACTGAGAAATATCTCAAGCCATCAGTAAACCACATTTCATTAGCTAGGGCTGCTAAGAGCTTCAGAAATATTGCATATTGTGCTGCAACTGAGCACCGATTAACTTTATTTAGAATAAGGGGCCAGCTGAGACACGGAGAAGAAGACAAAGATATTCATTATTCGAACAACTTGAGCATTTGGGTTTTTTGTTACAGCTGTTCAAACTCAGGAATACAGTTCAATACTACAGATATAAGTAAGTAATTTTCTTACTGGTATAGAAATTACCTTCCTCACTCCTGTCTCGATCTTAAGCAAAGTAGGATGCTGTGTATCACACATGGGATCATGCTTCCATCTCCTTCAGAAGGTTAAACATATCCCACAGCTACATGACAGCCGGTCATGTTCTCCCAGAGGGACATGAGGCTGCCCAGGAGTCAACACAGGAGTACAAAGCAGGGCTGCCAAGAGCAGTGGCAGTTCAGCAGCTCCAGGGCTGCCAGCAGTCCTCACGAACACACCAGTCTGCCTGAATGACCTCAGCTAGGTTGGATCTGTGAAACCACAGATGTCTCTCACCTTTCTAAATGAAGTGTTGTTCACTACAGTAAAGCAGCTACAGTGATCTACTGCAACACATACAGTTCGGTGGCAGGGAGTTCCAAAAAGTGCATTTCCCATAAGTAACACATGCTGGAAAACCACACAGCTGCAATAGCCTCTTGAATCACAGACTAGCTGTCATCTTTCCAACTTTAAATTGCTTGGCAAAGGGCCAAGAAAAGTCAAACAGGAAATAACAAGGAAAAATTGTCTTCATTCTCATGTTCATCAGAGCAATCAATGAAGCTTCAAGCTCAGCACAGACAGAAATATTACCCAGTGACCCTGAAATCCTGCACCCATTGGCAGCCTTTCTACATCTACAGCAAAGCACACTGCTACCAGTCACTCCCCAAAAACCAGACACAGCACAAAGCAAGTGGCAGACCAAAGTAACCAAGGCATCACTCAAATGAGTTTCCTCTGGATAATATATTCAGATTCTACCACTGCCATACTGTGTGATGCCTGCTGATGGAGGGCCACAGTGGCAAGTGACAAATTTCACTACTCTTACGGATGAGCTTGACATGAAAGGAGGTTGTAGCCAGGTGGGAGTCGGTCTCTTCTCCCAGGCAATCAGCAATAGGACAAGAGGGCACGGTCTTAAGCTCTGCCAGGGGAGGTTTAGGTTGGATATTAGAAAGAAGTTCTTTACTTCTGTAAAGTGAGAGAGTGATCAGGCATTGGAATGGCCTGCCCAGAGAGGTGGTGGATTCACCGTCCCTGGAGGTTTTTAAGATGAGACTGGACGTGGCACTGAGTGCCATGATCTAGTAATCACAATGGGGCTGGATCAAGGGTTGGACTTGACGATCTCGGAGGTCTTTTCCAACCCAGTTAGTTCTATGATTCTGTGATTCTATGACATAGAAGCAGTATGACCTCTACAGTCTGGGCAAGTAGGAAATTGTGCTGCTGCTGTTGCCCAGGCTGACAGATGAAATAATGTGCCTTGTGTAGCCATTTTGGTACAGAGAACATCCCCTTACCTCCACAAAAGACAGCTGCCTCCTGGGGTGGCAACAGACCTCGGCAGCAGAAGACAGGATGAAGAGGAAGGCAATGTAGAAATGCCTGCAATGTAACAGCTGGCATTCAGCAGCAGGGCAGGCATGACAGGGACTCAGCGAAAAGGACAGTCCAGAAAACTTTTAAAAAGTAAATCCTTACAGAATGTGTAGTTTTCCCTTATACAATAGGCAGCATATACGACATTGATAATGTGGATAACACCCATTTAGAATGTCAAAAATTATGTGGGAGACAACACTACTTTTCTTCACAGAGAATCAATTATACATTCCTTAATTACAATTCCTCTGTGTACATTAAACTTCACCTTATTACTACATTCACAGGAATGAGACTCATAAGCAAGGGGTGCAAATAGTGAGTTGGTGACATAGCTACTGAGTTGAGGTAGAAAATGAGTTTATTCTACCCTAGGAAAATCAGATCTCCTAACAAATTGTCATAATCCTTTCTTGCTGGCAAATTCCACAGGAGTGGATCTTGACCACAACCCCTGCTTATGTCCCTTTGACATTACCAAAGTCACACGTTTCACTTGGCCAGAAAATATCAGTGCACAGGGCAGAACTTAGGCAGTCCACTCAAACTGCACCACTCTTCCAGCAGCTTTAGCAATCTTCACTCCTAGTTAACCAACAGCATCTAGTGTCTTGCAAAAATACATCAACAAAGCACTAGCAATCCAAAGGTTGCCTACATCAGAATGGGTAGGGTCTCCCTACTTACATTTTCTAGCACTTGTTGGGTTTTAAGTACCTCACATTACTTCTTAAAGGTCAGATTTAATTCCAAAGGCTAATAGTCCACTGCAATTATCTATGTTACAGAGCCATCCTTCTGATCTGCTTATGGATTGTTCTCTATCTTCCCAGCTCAACCTTCACCTCCTGATATTACCTACACAGCAGCACTTCACCTTCAGCTTTCTGGAGCTGCACACATCGCAAACAAACAGCTAGCATGACATAAAGGCAGTGGTCTCCTCTGGTTGGTATTAGCTTCTGGGAAAGAAGAGTTCTCAGACAAGAACTACAGAACTCCTCATCCGCTAGAAGAGCTTTCTTTTGACATTCATAGCAGTTTAAGCACTGTAGATAGAGATGCATTTATACAAACCCTTCCCTTCTGAATACAAGCATAAACACACAGTTTTGCCAGCCATGAGACTTGAGAAGTTGGATTCCTACTCAGAAAGGGTGACATCACAGAACTTATATAAACTAGGAGGAGAAAAAGCCAAGTAGCTATTACATATGTTTCTCTGGCCAGTGTAGTCTCATGACAATAAAATTACGCAAGTGTCTAAAGGCATTTGAATCACATGCCTCAAAACGTACTGTTGGAAGCCACAAACCACCCTTCCTCAAATTTCACACTAAGCACATCTAAGAGTAACACCCAATTGATATTTTGCAGTGGTCAGATAAAGATAAACCCACAAACTCATCCAAAAAGATCAATCACCAATGCAACAACACGTTCTTCAGCTATCTATACTCAATATTTTCAATAACTAAGGGTTCTTCAATGAAACCTATTAAGTTGCAAAAGCAGTAACACAATCATTTCCAAGGGCAGCCTAGTTTAATCACTCCTTTTTTATTAAGGGGAGATGAAGTATTTTAACAAGTTTAGAGTTGTTATATTCTTATTGTTCCCTCACTGTCTATAAGAAAATACTCTATAAATAAAGGGGCAATATCCGCAAAAGTCAGGTTCTCCTTTCCCGCCTCTCTCTGTTGTGAAACCACTGGAAGTCCACCCCCAGCACTGTTTATATAGGGATTATAGAGAAACATTTTTATAAAGTACACAGTGTGTGACTACACAAGCTGACAGAACTCCCTCAGCCTTTCTAAGTCTTGAGTTTTAGCAATGCCAACATTATTAAGTGACAACAGTTTCCAGTACACTCATATTCACATTGCCTATTGGAAGTTCCTTATCACAAGAGGGGGGTGCAGTCCATGCATCATGTCTAACAGCTACTGTGGGTTTCTCCATGGTCAGTCCTAGTTTTCTTTACTGTACTTGGTCCTTCTGTAGTCAAGCTTAATTCGAGGGTGAGTCCTGTCTTGGTCCATCAACTTGCATTTTAGAAGCTTCTCAAGATTAAACACTACAGCCATCCTGACTGGAAGTAGACTTAGCAGTGTTACAAGATGAAACCTCCTTAACCATGAAACTACAGCAGAAAGAACAGGATGAAATTCAGCATACCCAGGGTTGCAAACCCTAAAACTGACAGGCAACCACAACAGAATTTTTTATTCCCATGATTCAATATTTTAAAAATATATGTATTCAATATGTATTGAGTTTGTGAACTACACCAGGCCTTTCTTATTAGTCATATAACTTCTCTCTCCCTCAAAGCTTAGAAAAAAGAACTAAAGCTGAAGGTGACAGAATCACTTCAGAGTCTGGAATTAAATGCTTTGATAGCCTCTAACATTAATACTTCTGAAATGCAACGAGCTGCTGTAACAAAGCCAAGATAACTGAGGTTATCTTGGATTGCCCTACAACCACACCCAGGAATGCAACGCATGCCAAAACTCAACAGTCGGTCATCGACTTAGGCGCAGGAGGAATCACAATGTGCACTGAGTCAGTTTCTCACCACTGGAATACTACATTTAGGCGGATTTGCTATAAATATCTAGTTCTGCAGATACAGGAGGAGACTGGAGCCATATGTAGGAGATCCGAGTGCTAATTACACTCAAAGTTTCAGCAATACAAAACTGAGGAATAAGAGGAGGTTCAGGAAATGGCCACTTTAAGGCATACAGCCTGCATGTTCTGAGCTCTCACAAAAAGAGAGCAATCAAGAAACAAGGCTGTGGAAAAAAAATCAGAGGTTTGGGCTACAAATTCCCTTTGTATCCTACATACCAATGCATACAACCCCATTACTGAATTTCTCTTTTCTAGATAAAACAGGTAAAATATGTGTGAAAAAAACCACATTATCTGGTAGCAGACTGCCCTGTAACACAGGACACAAGGATGAAGACAAAACACATGAGTGTTTGTCACACTGCTAGGCTAAGGAGCATCAGCATCCTCCCTAGAGGCTCCAGTTTTGCAAACAAAACTCTGCAGCAAGAGGCATTTCCATGTTTTCTGTCTCAGAGAGGGGCTGTAAGACTTGCACTTGCTCTGCCTCATTTCTAGCCTGCTTCTGCAGTGAAAAAAAATAATATAGGTTACTGACTTGACAACACGCTCAGATTGAATACATGCTTTACTAAAATGAACTTCTATAATTCCTGATCTAGTGGTAATTTCCAGGAAAACTGAGATTAATCTTTAATAGTTCCAATATTTTTAAAACAGTACAAGTTAAAACTTGGGACATCAGTGCTGATCAGATATGCCAATTCCACCCTTCCTTATTAATTAATAAGGCCAAAAAGAATCCCAAAAGATTTGAATTAACATGTAAATTAACTTCACAGAATATACCTAAAATCTGCCCACACGTAGGATCATATTCATAGATGAACACAGACGATCTGCTCCAGTTTTTGCAGTTAAATTGCTCTTACCTGAATCTTTTCTTGTTGGTTGTTTGTTTCATTTTGGGGTAGGGTTGTTCTACTAAGAATATTTTTACTTTTCAAAATGTTCTCTGTATTTAAGTGTCTTTTCTACGAAGAAGGATTTTTAAAATTTCATTACTGTTATAGTTCTCTTCTAGAAGCCACCCTGGACTTACCAAACAACATTTGAATAGAATAAAAAAAAATTATCTTACATTTCACAAGTCAGGACATCTAAAGCAAGATTGTAAACTTTTTGTCTGAAGGGGTAGAGGGGTGGGGATAGTGCAGGACAGGGCTATTCGACACACTAATTTCCCTGATGCTGTAAGAAGGTAAGAAAGCATTCCTAAAATATTGGGTAGTCTTGAGTTCGCAGTAGGAGGTTACATTTCCTGCTGGATAATAATATCGCGTTACACATAACAAGCGTTATGCCAGTAAAATTAAAATAGCTACAACACGTGAAGCTCTCAGTAGATCTCCCCTTCTGCTTGAAGGGAGACTCGGGGAAGGACCAAGGGAATAGCAAAGCACCAGCAAGAGGCACAGCTGAACACCTCTGCAAAACCTAAGCATCCCAGGTTGATGACCGTCATGCAAAGTTAACACATGCTTACCCTGGTGCACAATCAGAACTGAGTCTCCTGATGCTAATTCTCTTTCCTACAATTATTTTGGGAATGGGAAAGAAAATGTGTTTATAGTTACCCAGAGATTATGGGAGCAGACAGTGTGTGTCAGTATAACTGATCATGGATTATGTCCATAAGGACTAAAACATGAATAAAAACAAATTACTTCACTGTTGGCACAGCTATTGCTAAGTGACATCTTATCCAGCTTTTATGGTGGCAAATTATTGACAGGTATCACAGAAGAAATAGATTTTGAGTAGAAGTCTGAATATTATTAGCATTATGGATCAGGCTAAGGAGGGTGATGTCTAAAAGCGAATCCAAGGCTCAAATCTTCAAAACAAAGAAATATTTAAATGTATCTATTAAATACAACACAAAAAACCCCAGTGTTTATTAATAAATTTCAAATGTTCAAACTGTTTCAACATACCAGCAACTAGTAACCTTTTCTGAATGTGCTACAAGTGGTTAAAGATTCTCACTATGCATACAATCAGAAGTGCAAGGTAAAGATCTAACTAAAGTAAAAGGTTTAGGTAGAGATGAGTTCAGAGAACTAGAAAAGCACTTCTGCACGATATTCTCAGCTATATCAGGATGCACATTTAAAAAAGGAGTAAACTTCCTGAGGATGCCTCACAGTTCATTTAAAATCTTTCACAGAATCTCTCAAATTTTAAAACTCACAGTCTTAAGATAGAGAGATGTGGTATTCAGTTTTTACGAAATGATGGGGAAGTTCACAAGCTTCGTTCAGGGAATAAACACGTTACACAACCGGCCAAAGAAAGCAGAACTGACTGAGAGCACCTTGTTGTACCTAACTCAAACAGAAGTGGTAAAAAATATCTCCTTCAATAATTTAAATCCAGTCCACCCAGGATTTGAAAACTACAAAACATTCACTTCTACCTACAGAATTAAAACTGATGGTTCCCACAGTACTTTACTTACCATTTGAAAAAAAAAAGCCTGTTGTTTTAAGGAGTCCATAGATTACTACCCACACAGACTTGGCCAGTTACACTACAGACAAATAAATCCAGATGATACAGTTCTCCAAAATTCAGAGCACACAAAGGTAAAGCTCTGCAAGAACGAGAACACAAGGCAAGAATGTGGCTGTGACACAGGCTTTGCTGGACAGGCTGCCCTGAGACACTCCCTGCAAATTCTCTTCACCACCCACGTCCCCTCACATTAGGTATACAGACGTGAGACACAACAGGAAGGGCCTGGACAGCCTTCATCCTGGGTCAGGTACACTGAAACACTTCTGGAAAACCTATAACAAATGGACCTGGCCTCAAAATAAAGGTTACATGCAGGGTACCTAACTCGGATCTGTAAGACACTACAGTGCCCACACAAACCAAAGCCATCTTCAGCTGCCTGGGTTTGTACAGGTTTGGTAGCAGTTGCATCAGTTCTGAGAAACCCGACTCCAAAGAATACATTTTCTAACAGACTCCTACAATCATAATACATCAGGACAACTCAATCAGAAGTAGTAGCTATATCCTGCTACAGAAACTAGCATAGCATACTATGACTGCCATTTACTACATTCCACCAGAAGCAGCATTGACACTGTCTACATAAAATTTAAAATATAATCTACTGAACCCCCCCTTGTTTTTTTTTTCCCTGCAGTTGATGTCCTCATAAAGTCCATACTTCTGTGACAGAGAATGGAAACCAGTGGGTTTTAGTAGGCAAAAACAGTCCTTCTCTTGGATACAATAACTTCAGTGAACACCATGTCTTTTCTGCAAAGCCTGAGCAATTGCATGAGTGGGACGGGTCACCACAAGCCCTGCTTGCTCTCTACACAAGATGCCTCATTTCCCTCTGCATCTTCAAGGCATATGCAAGGCTTTGCAAGCTCCAGCTGTGACAACCTAAGAAAACTTGCAAAAAAACAGCTGACAAGGAGCAGGGGTAAAGTCCAGAGTGAAACTTTTAAAATCTGCTGTCATGTATGTAAACCGTGTAGTACGTTCATTTCTGTAAACTGAACTGAGAGTTACCCATGAATCCTGCTTTCCCCCCACAGCACCCAAGTTTGTTGTATGACTGATAGTGCTACTTTACTCTTCAGTGCACACCTATAAAAACAACTGTGCAGAGACAGGATCCCAAGGTGTACTAATAAAACACTTACAAGCCTAGACAGCAGGAAGCTTCAGCCTATTCCAAAGGAGCTTAATCCTTAATGGAAGCATAGAAGCCCAGAATTACACAGTTAAGCCCCAATATATGTTTTTACAAGACTACAGATAGAAAAATTCAACTGTCCTGAAAAGGAAAGAAGCCAAAAGGCAGACTAGAAATAAAGGTAGCCAGGAAGACATTCCCAGAATTTGTCACTTCAGCCTTGAATTACAGAACTCACTGGTGGCTTTTATTCACCCTCAACTCCTCAAAAATATTCAGTCAATATGGTTTAAGTAAAGACTGAAGCAAATATCCAGACAGTAAAAACTGGAGCAAATACTTGGAATAAGCATCTCCGGAAAAGGGGTCTATAAATACTCAGAAATACATTTTTTTAAAATGTCAGAAAACATAAAAACCACCCATTTGGTTATAACTACCAGGGTTGTTTGATAGTGGTAGAGGTGAGCCTTTGCGTTTTTGTCCACTTTTCTTAAATAAACTTATTTATTCTATCATGCCCAGTACAAACTAATGCTTATACACTGGATTAAGAGCACAAAACCAGCACTCCCATTCATACAGTGGAAGGCAACCTGATCAACCTGAAAAGATGCAGTCTTAATCCCAACCTGAAGTATTGTAAAATTTACATAGATGGCGATTGTGGTAGCCAAGGGGGGAGGGGGAGAAATAGTAATTTTTCTTTCATTTGAGAATCCCAAATTCTTACCGTTACACAATTCAGGTCAAGTTTTAGGCAACGCTGCCCGAGCACTTCCCAAAACCTGGGGCAGCAGAGGTAGTGACTTCGAGATGGCATATTTATAGCACACAAAACCCCCAACCAACTACTTATTCTATAATTGAACACCAAAACAAGATGTTACTATGAACACAATGCCTCTGGCAACGTACCATGCATTCAGACTGAAAATATCTGAAATATCTTTTAGATAACTGCACTTGATCTAATCTGGAGTTGGTATTTCCTGGCCAATGACTAACTCTTCTGAACCATCATTAAGTATCAGGAAATACCCACCCCCAACATCAATCAGTAGTTAAACATACACCAAAGTGATATGTTCTGAACATGTCCACTCATAGCTATTTATCCTATAAGCAAATGTGGAGGGTAGGGGGGAAATCCTTTCTACCAGTCTTCAAGTAACCGAAGTATAAAATCAAGTCCTAACATTAATAATAAAATGTGACTTAGGGCCAGACTTCCAGCTTGCTTAACTTGCAAAGTTTCACTCCAAGATAACACTGGGCTCTTCTACAATCTTATCTCACTCCCTCATTCACACACAAAAAGCTACCAGAATTAAACTGATCCAAATCACTCCTATACTTGGGATGATGGGTTAGAGAAGAGCTTGGACTAGTACTGTATATACTTTGTAAAGTGATGACACCAGTCCAGCCCAGCTCTTCCATCACAGCCTCCAGCCCTGCTGCCCCAACCAATTTCAATCCTCAACAACCCATGCAAGGCAGAGAAACAGATGAAAAGTGCCTCTCTCCAAACTCCAGCCTAAAGGACAATTCATGCCTTTTCATCTCCATTTTCTGTTCCATTAAAAACAGCAGAGGAAAGAAAGCACTTCTTAGCTAAAAACAAACAAACAAAGAAAAAGAAGTCCTGAAAGACAACATCACATTTATATTCAGGAAGGCTCAGGAGTGGACAATTGTCCTCTTCATTTCTGTAGAAACCAAAATTAAAGGCTCTCAGTAGGAAAGTCACAGCTATAATACCCTCTTCTCCATCTCCCTGAAGGTACTCACAGAAAGTTTTCATCACAGTAGTCAACACATCACTATGCTGTGAATATTAAATCTAATCCAAAGAGTCTCCCATCATTTCCTCTCCTATCCTTTTCCTATCTATTTTTTCCCCTTTAAAGGGAAAAGATTCACTTTCCAACTGCCATGAGTACACTAAAATTATGTCTAATTTACTTAGAATTAAAAAATAATTTCATCCCTGATGAAATTGCTAGGTACTGTTAATTACTGTACCATTTTTCTATTAGAATTCTACACTCTTAGCATAAGCTGGCATGTGGTTTTCTGCAAGTCAACCGCTTCTTAATTAAAGCCTAAAGTCCTAAAAAGTACCAGTACTTGAAACTTTTGTTTTGAAGCAAGTCTACAGCTTGTGTATCAAGAATGATTTTGTTTCAACAGTCATTCTGGTGAGTAGAGTCTACTGCCTGAATAAAGAAGGTTTTTTGTTTGGTTGTTTTTTTATTTAACATGAAAAATCAAACCTCTTAAGAAAATTGATATTCATTCCCAACCCTCCTCCCAGAAGAGCTAACCACTTATCAAACCACTGCATTAGGTCTTCTGGCAGCTCTTTTATTTGTAATCAGAGATCAGACTTACATTCAGATCTTAGGGGGAAAAAACCACCATCACCATAACACACCCACCCACCCCACTCTCCACCCCTTCATAATTCCATTTTAATTTACAAAGACAGCCACTTTGCACTCATCTGAAAGAGTGTTACATGTCAGCAGCAAAATGGGTGTAGGAGCAGCTAGACAGACAACATCAGCCACCTGGATGATAAAAGAAGAAGAATGAAATATTAAAACAAAAATATTGTGGTCCTTAGCCAGCACTAAGATCAGTGTGTGTGAAAAGAATCAGAGGGTCAAGCTGGAAAGCCACTTGAGGCGTGATTGTGACTGAAAGCAGTCACCTGGGGGGGTGTGCTATGTGTGGGGATAAGAAACACCTGGCCTGGCTTGATAGCTCGGATAAGAGTCTATATCTATCTATCTATCTATCTATATGGGGTAATAAAGTTACAAGAGTTAGTTCTGCCTGGACAAAGTCTCCGCTTGG
>JAYRBT010000177.1:27313356-27326383 GCA_036023395.1 Myiotriccus ornatus | reverse complement strand
TATCTATCTATCTATCTATCTATATGGGGTAATAAAGTTACAAGAGTTAGTTCTGCCTGGACAAAGTCTCCGCTTGGATTCATTCGGCGCAAATGGGATTCAGGTTTTTTGGAGAACACTTCCAGGACAGATTTTCTGGACCAACACCCCCATAAGCAGAGTGCTTCACCTGGGAAAACACATTAAACTGCAGGTTCAGAATTAAGTTTGCAGGCCAGTGAGCAAATAAGCCCCATCTGCGTTAGCTGGCATGATACCTACTGCATTCCTGGTTAGTTCTTGAAATGTTACATCCATGCCACTGACATTAAACTAGTGACACTCTTTCAAACTGGGCAGCAATAATGGAAGTAACCCAGAAAGAGCACTCACCTACCACCACCTCACAGCCCCATAAGGACAGAAGGGAGTTACTCTACAGAAGAAAGTTCACAAGAAGACTTCCAGCAGAAAACAGCTTTAAAAACAAACACAAAAAAAAAAATTCCCACAAACCCAGCTCTCTAGTTCTGCTATAAAATTGTCTAACAGTCAGTCTGTACAGATGTGAAGATGTAAACTAAGAGTCATGATTGGGGGACCAAAAAAAAAAAAGAAAGGAAAAGGAAGAGAAAAAGGAAAAAACCAAACACTACCAAAAAAAAAAAAAAACACCAAAAAACCCAAACCAAACCAAACAATAAAAAACTAAACTATACCTACAAAGGAAGGCTAGAGTTTCAAACTAATTAGTATGAAGGTCTTCAAGAAATTGAGCTTTCATAAATTACAGCTTTGCACATAGTCCAGTTTACAACGTGGACTTTGTAAAGGTTTGATACTTTCCTAGTGACGTGTTCCTGAGTACACAACAATATGAGGAAGTGCTGTAGCTGATACCCCTCTTCTCTGCAGACAATCACATATCAAAGGTGCATCATTGTTTAAAATGGCTCCAGTTCTTAAGGATGAAGATCTACTCCCCGTCCTGTCTTGACCTCAAGGGAGGGACACACTGTCCTCCAAAACATCCTGTCAGGAAAGCAGTAAGAAGTGTGCAAATTTGGAGATTAGGATAATAAATACTCTTTAGCTAGTTACTTATTTTGGCTTTCAAAAAAATTGTTGTCAGAAAGCATAGATGCTTTTCTAACCAAGCTTTGTCCACTTCACAAATCCTGGTGAAGTAGGAACAATGTATTTGCGAGGCTCCCGATGTGGTAATCTCGTGTGAAAGTTTTCATTTGTTACATCCATTCTCTTTTGAAGCTACATGTTTCCTGAAACTGATCTAGCAGAACAAAAATGCCATTAATTATTTGTAATTTCTTCCAATCCAGACATTTGGAATTTGTCTGAATATAGTCCAGACCTGTTCATTAAGGAAACTGTATGCATCTATTAAGGAGAAATGAGATATTTACTGTTTTTGTGGATTTTTTTCTGTGTTTCCTTTTTTAGGACTACAGTGCCAAACCTGCCAGGAGATGCCCATGACATAAGGAACAAGGTCAACAAGCATTCTAATCAGATTTGTTTTCCTTATTTCTTAGAACTGGCACCAAGTCCTTACAGAACAATCAATAATAAACTGCCGGGCTTCTAAATAAAATGGTAGTATTTTACCTATTTCCCTCCTAAGTAAAATTACTGCTTTTTACTGGTCATAAACTCTTATCTTCTCAAGTACACAATTAGTAAAGGACTGGTCCAGACTACCCGAATGACTTCAAATGTGGGTTTACTGTGTTCTTATTGTTAGACCTTTATGTTTAGTTACGAGTTCCCCCAGGATGAAGCAGTGATCTCTGCATTTTGCTCGCGGTTTATGCGAGTGGAGAGCATTGAGCAAATAAGCAATATTATTTCCATTTTTTTTTTAGTAAAATGTCTTCTGAAAACCACACAAAAGCTTAATTCAGGTTAGAGCTATAAACCCTCAACAATGTTTCCTACAATTGGACAAAACTGCTCTCATATTTAGTTCAACCACTAAGTGTCAGCAATCAGTTTGCATTTCTAGATACTACCACTTGAAACTGAGATGGGGAGGGAAAAAAACATGGCAGGTGAGATCTCAAACACTTAATATTTTTTTCAGTTCGAGTTCTTCATATGTTAGATAAAATACATTACCTCACTTTTTAACATCAGGCTAAGGTAACAGCTACAAATTTTTGAGAGACAGAATGTAATTTTATCAAATAGCAAAGAGAATTGTGGAAGCAACACAGCAGAACACAAAGTCAAGTCACAGAATCAAATTTAAGCCTGCCTATATTAAACCCTAGTTCAAACAGTGAAGCACTCTTTCATACTGTACTTTTTTACATAATGACAAAGCAAATCCCATAGTCCAGACGGAATAAACCAGATGTCAAGATTTACAGATTCCGCTTACATTCCTTGCAATATATACACACCATTTCCTAAAAAGTAAAGCAAGATTGAGATCTCCATTTCTCAGGAAACAAAAGTATCACTAAATTCACAAATGCTATTTTAAATAGGAATGAAATATGTTAGTATCTGGAAATATTCATAAATGTAATTTTTTAGAAAGCATCACTACATTATGAGCTGCTACTTGGGCTTTGTACAATCTTGCAGGCAAAAATATCCCTTCTCCAAAGAGTTGTTACAAAACTATTTTGTTTTCACTGTACTTTTACTGTTCAGCTTAGATTGCACTGAGCAAGCTCTAAGAGCAAAAGTTGGCTCTTGAGGTCCAACTTCAGATAGAGCAAAGTCTATCAAAAAAACCTTGGCTGAATTTTCATAAGCTTCTGGATTGCTTACCTACATGTAATGCTATGGTCCCTTATTACACTGTGCCACAATTACCTCTACCTAAAATAAGAAACCAACTCTGTTAAAACACTTTTTAACTGTATTGTCACTTTAGGATCTCCCGCAAACTACACTGCAGTCATGCTACTGTACACATCAGGGAGCTGACTGACTACCATCTCTTTAAAAAAGAAAATCAACCCCATTTAATTCCTGCTTGGATCTAGACATCTGGAATCAAGTATATACATGAGGAAGAGCCACACAGCTGCAACTGTATAAATATTTTTCTTATCAATTCCCTGCCAAGAGCATCTCAAAATTCTACAATCAGTTTCACGGATGAAATAAAGCTAGGTTCACACAGGCAGACAGGCTTCTAGAATTTGGGTACCCACATTTGGGGAGAGCGGTATTCCATGGCCTGCATACATACATACATCTTGGATAACATTCTGCAGATTTTGCTTCCTATGAATTTCTGGGGTGGAGCTGGTGTCTCCTTAAACTGGCATAATGATTATCACTGATTTTATCTTAAGAATTTCTGGCATTCACTTCAAATAACAATCCAGCAGACAACACACATTCCAACTTGAATTATTAGGATTAAAACAGGAACTCCTTTCTAGTGACATATTCCTTCCAACAAGGATTATCTAAGCAATTGCCACACTGATTGCGATTGATTGCAGTATGATGACGCATAGACACTTAGGTATATTTGCCAGCAGAAAATGCAGCAAATTTAAGTGTTCAGAAGTTTGATTTATAAATAAACTTGAGAACACCTCTTTAAGAAGTGGATACAACACAGTACCTTGGAAACCACAGACCCTAAAGAATTAATATTTCTAGATTCAGAAAACTAGGAGAGACTTTTTTTGTTCACCTCCAGCCAACCAGCCTGCCTTCTGCCTTCTCACACAAACTCGTGATACGTGTGTGACTTCATTATCAAAATGAATACACATGGACGTCAATCACTGATGTACTTTCAAAATCCACCCTTAGTTCTGACACATCTCCCAAGCCAACCTAAGTAAAAAGTTAACCACAGAAGCCCATGAAGGTGTTGTGTCTATAGACAAACATCTGCATCAAGCAAGTGGCACCAAGTTGAAATTTTTCTTTGCATAATCACATTAGTCAAAGTTTTATGTTTGGGGTTTTTTGTTTTGGTTTGGTTTTTTTTTACTTTGGCTTAACTATGTTGACAAGAATCTCCATTCCAGAAACTAACTGCAATTTAGAAGCTTGTGATGGTTTTTTTACTCATACACCACCATTCAAGAAAGAACAAAACCACTGAAGGATGTCACAGTCTCAGACCACAATAAAGATGCACTACAACAGACCAGCACAAACCCTAAATAACAGAAATTGATTCACTGGGATTTTTAGCAGAGAAGATTATTCGTATCATATACCTATTCCAAGTTTTTCTCCTGAACTGTTATCTACTTCTAAGATCAGATGCAGCACTGATGCTACCAGGCCGTTACTTTTCAATCCTTTCAAACAATTGTAGTCACATTAAAATTTCACTTTATGAAATACCTTCCAGAATTCACAAAACCACTACTTAATGTGCAAGTTTGGCCATGACAATCAATAGAGGTCATCTTCAAGTCCTTCTTCTGGACTCCAATTTCTTGTGTCAAACACTTTATATGGCATCATACAAGACACTTAACACACATCCCAGCACTTCTATTAAAGCTGGTCACCCATAAACACAGGTCACCCATAAATACAGACAACTTAAGAACAACTGGTCACCCATAATGGTCACCCATAAACACAGACAACTTAAGAACAACTGCTCTTAAGTCTTCATCCTCACAGGTTTTGTCTCCTCACAATTCACTTTTTGTGCAACCATTAACTCCAGCTAAAACATTTCAAAAGATGAGAACTGCAAACCAAGACATCTGAAATACCGAAAATTATGTGCTTAAACAAACAGTAATGTAAAGTGACATTAGTTCTGAAGAACTAAGGACAGCTGTAAAAGACGTGGCACTTTCATGAAGAAATAACTTGCAAACCAAATGCAACTTGTGGCAGTAAGGGCGACTGCACCAAGCATAATAGACCATGGGTTCAGCAACAGAGGGCTAGACAGCAGCAACTTCGAAGTTTTCAAGGGGGAAACCATTACACAAGCTCTGATTAAAACTACTTTCACATTCCTTACTTGATGTCAGAGTTCAGTGAAGCAACATTTAAATAATGGTCCAGAGCTGTGAAAGTCACCTCCTTGACACTTCAAATACCCTTAAAATAAATGTTTCAGTTTTGTTATCACATTCTTCTCTAGGACTTCGATAGTTCTCTCCAAACAGTTTTGCATATTTTAGTCTAATCACCACACGTAAATGGCAGCATGCTGCTCAAGGCAGAGTACAAGCAATCTGCCAACAGCTGGCAATGGTACGAACAGTGAAGTACGGGAAAAATGATGCTGGAATGCAGACACTCTTCCTGCAGATTTGCTTGCTGAACTTTTTTGACATGACATTCTAAGATTCATGAGACTCCTGTGAGCCCATTTCTTCAGCCTGCCAAGGCCCCTATGAAGGGCAGCACAACCATCTGTTGTGTCATCCACTCCTCCCAATTTTGCATCATCTGCAAACTTGCTGAGGGTGCACTCTGTCCCATCATTCAGGTCATTAATGAAGATGATAACAGCCCTGGCCCTGCTATCAACCCCTAGGGCCCAGCACTAGTAACTGGCCAACAGCTGGACTTCACACCACAGCTCACAACCCTTTCAGCCCAACATTTCAGCCAGTTTGCAGTCCCCCACCTTGTCTTCTTAGCTACCTGGATGACATCAGTTTGACTGTCAACAAGGGTGTTAAGGGAGAAAATGACAAAAGAACTGTTACAGTCAAACAGTATGAACTTCCCTTTCCTCTTCCCACCAATTCAGTCATTTTGTCACAGAAGGCTGACAGGCTGATTTCCCCTTTTGTAAAGCCACAATGACTATTGCTAATCATCTTCTTGTTCTTCGTATGTTTGGAAACGGCTTCACAGAAGAATTTGCTCCATCATTTTCCCAGGGTCAAGGTGAGGCTGAGTAGTCTAAAAATCCCCTGATCCTCTTGCCTTCTTGGAGGCAAGAGTAACATGTTTCCTTCCAGTCCTCAGGAACAGTCTTCTATTGTCTCAATCTTCCAAAAATAATCCAGAGTGGTTTTGCTATGACATCAGCTCCCTCAACACTCCTAGGTGCACTCTGCCAGCTCCTATGGGCTTCATTATAGCAAACTTGTTTAAGTGTTCCTTTACTTGGTCCTTCTCTACTGAGGCCAAGCCTTCATCGCTCCAGACTTTCCCACTAGTCTCCAAGGCCTGGGACTCAGAAGGCAGATCTTACCAATAAAGATCAAGGCAAAAAAAGGCCTCAGCTTTTTCCATATTTTCCCTAGTCTCCCTCTGGCTGCTGATATACTTGCAGAAGTCCTTCTTCTTGCCTTTCACGTCCCTAAGCGCTTACCTGAAAACTAAGGTCCAAAGCCACTCCTAATCAAATCTTTTCTACATTCAATTCCACATACAAGCAGAAGGTGAAGCAAAGTTCAGATTCAAAAAAGGGCAAAATAAGAGAAAAGGCACTTCTTGAAAAACTTCTTACTGGGCCTATTCTAATTTCACTGTTGTAATACAATACAAACAAATCAAGGAAACCTTAACCAACCCCAAATTGCCTTTCTACTCTATTTAACCTTTCTACACAAGTATCAAGCTAATAATGGCAGAGTTTGCTCCTGCAGTCAAAAATAAGAGAGCCTGACTGACAGATGGGATATCCACTGGAATGAACATGATTAGGCAGCCACACAGCTCTCTTCTCAACAGTAGCACAACCTCCCTGTTTATAACTGTGATGAAAGTGAATTGTTACCTTCAGGAATCTAAATGATGCATCCCTGTGGTTACGTATTCTGTGTTTTAGAACACACAGCTCTTTCATCTTATGTATCAACCCATACTTATGGCCTGCCCTGCATTTCTAAGGCAAGGCAACACCATACACATGTCAAGAGGTGAAGTGTTCTAACAAACAATTTAAACAACTCACTAGGTCTGGATAGGATGCATTAAAGAGCTCTGACTGTACACAGCAAATAACTGAGCTACCAGAATGTACATTGTGAAGCCAGCTTTATGCCACAGGATAGTTAGTGTTGCACTCACATGTAAAGGGTAGCAACAGCAGTTCTGAGAATTAGAACTGTACCTTAGGGTGATAAGCTGGTTTAAACAAACTGTCCCAGTGAAACAGCAGCACTAAAAGCTCTAGAGAAATATAGACTAGATGATGTTAATACCTTGATATCTGTCAATAAAATGAGATCATCTTCACACTTACAAAAGGCAGTGTATTCTCAAACTTTAGTATGTCTCAAAATAATACATTTTTTCAAGCCTCCTAAGGGGGATAAACAAAACCCAATTTTGCAGAAATCCAGATATATTTTAGTATATCCAGCTGGAGCCATCCCAGCCATTCTGCCACTGTGTAACCATCCCTGGAGGTATTTAAGAAGAGACTGGATGTGGCATTTAGTGCCACAGTCTAGTAACTGTGGTGGTAATGGATCAAGGGTTGGAGTTGATGATCTCAGAGGTCCTTTCCAACCCATCTGATTCTATGATTCTATGACATAAGGCAACTCTAAAAGGCACAAGGAGTCTGAACATCTGCAAAAACACCAACAAAACCCCAAACAAAATAAAAAATAAAAAAAAAAAGAGAGAGAGAGAGAAAGAAAAAAGAGAAAAACAACAATGTGTCCTTAACCAGTTCCCTACAAATTAGTGGCTCCCAAACCGACTGAACAACTTTATCAAAAAGCCTTTGAACAAAACTTTAATTAAATCTATTCCAAAACAAGCACCCATTTTGGCTCAGTGCTCTAGGTAAAACTCCAGTGCATTTACAAGTATAATCAGTTCAGCACAGTTCTCCCTCTTTCCAATATAAATACAGCTATTTATGTTTGACCCCCAACCCACGCTAAAACTCAAACACATGCAGCTGTTTCACCCACTTCTTTTCCACAACCAGATCATCAAAACTAGAATGGCAGATGAAGAAATACTGGGCATGGTACCTTCAGAAAATAGTCAGAAAGGGTTTTTTGGGTCTGTTTAAGTGTGGTAGTGAATACAAAGGTCTGTCTGAGCAGGTATTTTTACTAGTGGAAATACATCATACCTGTAAAAATCAGTATTGTTTTCACAGAATCACAAAGTAGTCTGGGTTGGAAGGACATTCTGAAGTTCATCTAGTCCAACCCTCCTGCAGGGGACATTGTCAACTGGATCAGGTTGTTCAGAGACCCATTCAATCAGACCTTGAATGCTTCCAGGAATGAGGCATCCACCAACTCTCTGGGCAACCTGTTACAGTGTTTCACCACCCTCACTCTAAGACATTTCTTCCCTATGTCTAATCTAAATTGACTCTTCTTCAGTTTAAAGTCATTACCCCTTGTCAGATCACAACAGACCTTGCTACAGAGTTTGTCTTTCTTATAGCCCCCTTTGAGTACTGAAAGGCCATAACAAGGTCTCCCCAGAGCCTTCTCCAGGCTGAAGAATTCCAATTCTCTCAGCCTTTCCTCATAGGAGAGGTGTTCCATCCCTCTAATCATCTTGGTGTCCCTCCTCTGGACTTGCTCCAACAGGTCAATGTCCTTCCTCTGCTGCAGACCCTGAACCTGGATGCAGAACTCCAGGTGGGGTCTCAGGGGGGCAGAATTCCCTCCTCAACCTGTTGGCCACGCTGCTTTTGATGCAGACCAAGACAGGATTGGCTTTCTGGGCTGCAAGTGCACATTCATTGCCAGCTCACGTCCAGCTTCTCATCTGCCAGCACCCCAAAGTCCTCTTCTCTTGACCTGTTCATCCCCCAGGCTGTTACTGATGCCAGGGGGTGCCATAAGCCAGATGCAGCACCTTGCACTTGGCTTTGTTGAACCCCATGAGGATGGCACTTGATCCCTTTGTCTGTGTCACTGGTGAAGACACTAAAGAGCACAGACATCTGAGGGATACCACTTGTCACTATCCATTGGGACATCGAGCCATTGACCACTACCCTGTGGATGCAACCAAGAGCTCGGTGAAAGGTGGTTTAACCTATCAGATTCAAAACTCCAGGGAACAGGTACCAAACAAATGAGTAAAGAAGAAAAAGAAGGTTCTATGAAAATCCCTGTTTATTTAAATTTTATTAATTTACTAGTTACAATTAACATTTATGCATTCAAAAAGCAAAATCGTATTACTTCCCAACACAAGAAGTGAAAATCCAGGTATTAATATGAGATCCATAACATCTCAAGCCTTCCAAAAGGCCAGGACCCCCAAAGCCATGTCCATATCAACAAAATTCTGACCAAATGTTTAAAAACCTATCTTGAGACAGGACTACGGGTGACACTACTCAGCACTTCATATGTCTAAAGCAGCATCTGAGCATGGAACACAGAGACTGCTTTGTACCTCACTTGATGATCCCTGTGGGTCCCTTCCAACTCAGAATATTCTGTGATTCTGTGAAGTTATTTCTGCACACATCCAAAGAAAAAGTGTGATCAACTGACGAGAAGCAATTTTATTAAAATATCTTAAAATAACTAACTTGGTCCAGAAACTTGTAACATTCAGTAATTAGAACATAACTATTAGAGTCACAGTATTTACTTTTTTAGGAAAACATGCATAGAAAAAGCTTCAGCACAGCAAAGCAAAGAGTTTTTACTGGTAATCCACAGGTCAGACACAGCTCATCAGACAACTCCACTTTGGAGCGGACCAGACAACAGGACTAACAGTGAACACTGCTTGGCCAAATTTTTCAAAGAACTTGCTTAGGGACATGCAATTTTCAGAAACAGTGATTTGACCAGGATGATGTTACTAAATATTACAATTAAAGTCCCCACCAGGTCACCTGTCTGCATTAAACTGCACATAAGCATAGTGTGACTTCTGTACACACCTGATGAGAAAACAACCAGCACTAAACTCTCATAAAGGATAAATCAAAATAAAAGATCTTCAGGAGCTGAATGAAGGAATTTTCTGCTAGCTTTTCAAAGCATATTGCTGGTTTCATTAGTTTTACAGTTTGAAATGTCAAGATCGATAAAAGCAGCACAGGAAAACTTAAAACAATCCTCCCAAAATACCAGATTACAAATGAAATGAAGAAACTATGACCCAAATACACATATTTTACATTATGCTGGTTACCACTGAACGAGAAAAACTGGTTTGCCCACACAGACAAAAGAAAAGTATTACTTGCCCAACCAATGTTTCTCTAATTCAACTTTACTGAAATGAACATGCTCTTTAGTCTATTCTTGAGGAAAATTCAGTGACTGTAGAAAATATTTCAGGTGGTCTACAGGTTCATTCCAAGTATGCAAAGGGCAGAAAATGGCAACAGTGATCACCCACTAAGGTGATGTATGAGATAAGGAAGCCATAATGCCAGCATATCACTAAGGATTTGAACTTAACACTGCTGAAGGGGTCATGTGATATTTGGATATTTGAAAGCTTTTGACATCACCAACAGCTCTGACAACAATAAAAGCTGTCAAAATGTGAAACTGCACCTGTAAAGCTGAAGCCCAGCTTCTTACGTATCTCTGAACTTTCCTATCAATCTGCTAGAGAAGATATTTATTTAGATACTTCCCCTATGACTTTTTTAGGTATCTGCCATCACCAGATGCCTTCCACTATCTAACTACTAGCTATTCTGTTTTTTTTCAGAAATGTTGTACTTGAACTTTGTCAGAAAAGCTATAATTTTGTGGTGGGCTGACCTTAGGCTAACGTGCCGACCAAAGACATCCCCATCATTCCCCCTTCTCAACTGGACATGGCATAGAAAATACGAAAGGCTCATGGGTCAAGATAAGGACAGGGTGATCACTCACCAATTACCATCATGGGCAAAACAATCCTGACTCCAAAGGCAAGTTTGCTTATAATTTAATTTATAACCAATCAAATCAGAGTAGGACAATGAGAAAACTTTTCCCTGCTCCAGCATGGGGTCTCTCCCACGGGAGACAATCCTCCATGAACTTCTCCAACGTGAATCCTTCCCATGGACTGCAGTTCTTCATGAACCCACTGTTCCAGCATAGGTCCCTTCCACAGGCCTTCAGGAACAGACAGTGTAGGTCCCCTGTGGGGTTACAAGTCCTGACAGCAGACATGTCTCAGCCTAGGCTTTTCTCTCCATGGGCCTACAGGTCCTGCCAGGAGCCTGCTCCAGCACAGGCTTCTCATAGGGTCACACTCTCCTTTGGGCATCCACCTGCTCCAGCATGGAGTTCTCCAGAGTCTGCAAATGGGTGTCTGCTTCACCTTGGACCTCCAAGGGCTGGAGAGTCACAGCTGCCTCCCCATGGTCTTCACCACAGGCTGCAGGGGAATCTCTGCTCCAGCACTTGGGGCATCTCCTGCCCCTCTTTCTTCCTTGACCTGGGTGACTGCAAAGTTGTTTCTCTCATATTCTCACTCCTCTCTGTCTGCATTTTTTCCCCATGCAGTAAATTCTTTTCCTTCTTAAATCTGTTATCCCAGAGGTACAACCACCATTGCTGTATTGGCTTAGCCTTGGCCACAGGTGGGTCTGCCTTGGAGCCAGCTGGCATTGGCTGTCAGACATGGGAGAAGCTTCCAGTAACTTCTCACATCCCACCACCAAAACCTTGCCATGCAAACCCAATACATTATTGCATAAAATTTGAAGACGTCATAAAAAGGAAAA
This sequence comes from Myiotriccus ornatus, assembly GCA_036023395.1. Lineage (NCBI taxonomy): Eukaryota > Metazoa > Chordata > Aves > Passeriformes > Tyrannidae > Myiotriccus > Myiotriccus ornatus. The sequence goes on along the minus strand of JAYRBT010000177.1, from coordinate 27,314,793 downwards.
TTAATATTATTATTTATGCTCCATTTTTAGATATCCCTGGCTATGAAGAGTCATCTTCACCCCCCTCACTCTCCCATGCCTCCATTTCTCTCTTCTCGACTCAGGGACATAATTCTTTAGCCTTAGATGTAAAACATCACAGAGAAATATCTTTAAAGTTAAATATTACTAGCTTTATTTAAAACACTTACATAAATATTAGCCCTAAATGACTCTATTATCCATTTAAAGGAGAGTGTTGCTTTTTATAAACTTTTTTATTTCGATAAATTCAATAAATAAAAAGTGGGCTGCAGATGAATCAAGCTTTTTAATTCATCTGTGTCTATATATAAACAGAGGCAAAGCAGAGTTACTATCTGTTTGTTTTACAAACAGCCATACATGCAGCATTCAAAGGTTGTTCATGAAAGATCTTCTGTGTGCAGCATGTGGAGCCACCTTTGAACCTTGATAATGGGCTTCTACATACAACAGGCTTGAAAGAATCCTCCAAAGTATAAACTCATGGCAAGTAGATATTTTCAGCTGCAGTACAAGGAACATTCAATAGGTGTGATAACAGAAAGTTCTTACTATACTAACACACAAATTACAGGTTCTGCTGTTCTTCCAAATTCAGCTAACAGACCAAGATTTCTGAGAAACCACAGACCAAGTTCATACTTGCCAAAAACGGAACACGACAGTAGCTTGCATCATACTATCATACACTTTTTGTGTATGATATTTGTTGGATTTTTTCTTACATTTAACTCCGTGTCATATTTTGTAATAGCCTGCTCCCAATGGAGAAAAGATGATACAGAAACACACACGGAGAAGGCACGATGAGCTTACACAACAGATGTTTCTCAGCTCTGCCAGGTATTAGCTACAAAAGTCTGGGCAGTGAATTCCCTGCTGCCTGATTCTACAGGTCAACTATATTTGGTTTTATTCAAATAAGATGATGACTTTTTTAATTTTGTGTATTTCTGTAGTCTGAATTTATGGTAACAGTTTAGTTTTACATCAAATCCAAACTCAAGTTAGTTTCAGAGGTCTTTATGCGTACATTTCTCTCTCTTCAAAATCAGATTGAGAAAGACAGAAACTTTTGAGTAGGAGGGAGCAAGAGAAAAAGGGAGGAATGTATCAGCTTGCCAAAAATGTGTCACAGCCTCCACAATACAATGTTAATAATTCTGCCTAATACTAATGCAATAAAGCTCAGCATTTCATATCCAGAGTCAATACTTTTCCTACTACTGGACAAAAGCCACCAGCGATTTTTTTTTTTATTTTTATTTTAAGAATGACTCATTTTACTATCCCTTTAAAGTGAAGGTTGCCATCTGAGGTTTCCAAAATTTTTCAAAAACTGCTTTCACATGTATGGAACAAACTATTATTTTAAAGACTCTGGATTGCTGTTTCTGGCTTTATTTCCAAAAG
>JAYRBT010000177.1:27292281-27313256 GCA_036023395.1 Myiotriccus ornatus | reverse complement strand
AAACTGCTTTCACATGTATGGAACAAACTATTATTTTAAAGACTCTGGATTGCTGTTTCTGGCTTTATTTCCAAAAGCATTTTTCACTAAAAAAAGCAATGAAGTACAATAGGCTTAACTTCTTTGGAAAAATGAGCATAATACAATACTGGACTCCATTTTTCTGAGAGCCACTTTAGGAGAGGTTCTTTAAACAATTTAAAATAGACTAATTTGAAGCATATATTTCTGAGAGCCACTTTAGGAGAGGTTCTTTAAACAATTTAAAATAGACTAATTTGAAGCATATACTATGCCTTATTTGGAGTACATATAAACCAGTTCATATCTGGTAAAGAGGAAAGGGAAGGTTTTTACTTGCAGAATTCAGCCATAGAATTTCACCATAGAAATATTTGATTTTATACCCTGCTTTTTATACTGTTAGTCCTATTATGTTCAGAAAATAAAATACTTTTAAAAGGAACACTCCAGAGATTCTAATGTTTGTTTCCCATCTTGGAAGCTCTTGCAGTGTCCATACTAGCTGTTCAGCAAATAATGGAAGGGCTGGTAAACTCATTTGTAACCCATGGTTTCTTATACTACTAATTTGAGAATTAATCAGATCATATAGTAATACAGTCACAAAATCCTTCTTTTCTCTCTACTCAGAAATGTCCAGACCTCAATAATACAAATATTTAACAAAAAAAGAATGAAGTGCAATCTCACTATTTCACTCATAAGCTCTAAGCTTCTGTCACAAGAATCACCACAATCACAAACTAACCTCTACTATCATGACTTCAGAGTTAAATAAAGGCATATGAACACCATAAAATTTAGATGCACAATCTTAATTTCAAGTGGGTTAAATGTTTACCTTTGTGACCAATTAATTAGATTAACAGGTAAATAGGAGCCCACCAGGGAAAGAAGATGCTTCTATTTGCATACAGCAGAGATTAGCATTAGGCTTAATACTGCTTGTATTGTAGTTATGCTTGAGAAGAATATTTAACAGTAAAATCTGCCAGTATCAGAAACTGACAAATTCAGAGGTAACAACAAAGGACTAATTCCTTCCAACACTGAATTTATTTCAATAGGGGTTATGACAAGATCATGGATAGACAAACATAAGATCATGGACAGACAAAAAGGAATTTAGGCTAAATTTCCATCATAGAGACTATCTTGGATTCTAGTTATGCCACTAAGAAAATGAGGAATAGGTCAATATTTGTTGCTGCAAGAGACAGAAGAAATCACCTCAGAACATTTTATGCAGGGAAAGTCCTCTGGCAGTCCACTCAACATGTCTCTCTGTTTATCACTAAGTATCACCTTCAGGTCAGGAGCCCACATTTTAAGAGAAGCTCATCCCACTCCACGCATGACAACTGAGTTCTTATACTCTACTTAATTGAATTCTGAAATATATAACAGAAAATTAAGCAACAACTAGATTGTAATCTAAATGACAAAGACTTCAAACTTCTTTTCATCTTTTGCTTTTTTCCCTCAAGTAGCTGGCATTTAATATTAGACTAATATTTGTAGCATACTTTTAGCCACTGGAATAATTTGCCAAGGGATATGAGGAGAATCCAACATTTGAAGTTTTAAAAAAATATGCAGATGTGATTTATAGCATAAGTTGTAATTCAAACAAAACACAGCCCTGCTGCTTTAGGTCTACTTCATGTAAATATTTATCACAGAGAGGCACCAAAAGAAATTGTATTGCATCTAATTTCTAACTATAAAACAATCTGACCTAGTAAAAGATTTGCCATTAGACTACATTGGTGTAGTTCAAAATGGGGTCCCTGAGGAGGAAAAAAAAAAGAAAAAAATATTAAGAAAACAAGAGACTCAACACAAGCCTTACAACATAAGCCTTACCTAAACACCAAGAAGTTAAATGTGGAGAGAGTGGATATCTGCATGCCAGAGATGAGACTCGTTGCATTCTAAAGGTTTCATGTTTCTCTCTTTTAAAAAAGGGAGGTGCTGGAGTCATGAGGGCAAGTAGGGACCCAGGCCAAGATACCAGGTGCCCAGTCCCTAATGCCTGTAGGCCCAATGAGCTCACCATGGTATGCCTTTATTTAAGCTAACACAAATTGCCTAAAGAGAAGAATTGTTAAGAAATGCTTAGAGAAAAGAATTAGACAAAAATTTCAGTACTGTGATGGACCAAGTACATTAATTTCAACTGCTCAAACATACTTGGACTGCCTAGATAAGCCCATGTACTCAACAGGGTATCAGAGTCCTTACCTCAGACAAAGAGGAAACTCTGTACCTTGTTATCTTGACAGGGAATTTCATAAAGGCCAGCACTAGGGGTGTGTTTGGCACAGGCAAAGGCCAAAAATGTAACCAGCTCAGTACCTGCACCTTAAACTAAATCACAAACTATAAAGGAGGGGGTCAGTTAGATAACATTTTCACAGAATAGTACTCCAGATGCCAGAAAGCACTTAATTTAAACAAAACTCTGTCTGCGACTCAAACCCTGGACTAAGACACGCTTCTCTAAAAGTTTTTGTCTTTACTGTTGTTTTGGTTTTCCGTCTTTTTCTTTTTTTTTCTTTTTTTTTTTTTTAATGTTTTAGTTACTCAGAGTACACCAGGAACAAATCAACTTAATTAGAGATGTGCTAAAACACATATTCCACACCACTGAGCTTTACAAGAGCTATGGGAGAGAATGCTGTGCTCTGCTGATAAAGAAATATTACTCCTTTTAACTCTACCAGGATGAAGAAGAGAGACCACAAGGCAAAGTTTGGGTTGGTGGTTTTTCCCTCCAGAGAGAGGAAAAAAGTTACCACAGCTGCATTATCTACGAGTGGACAACTCTAACTTGGGACCCAGTTTTGCACAGCACACTGTTGGCAGACTGTATCGACACACTCTTATTATCCAGGATGAAGGCTGGCTGCGCTATAGGGTACATACTGTCCCCTACAACAAAGCCTGGGACCCACCCAAGTAGATTCAGCCCAAGTCCACAACTCAAAAAGCCAAGGTGATGCAGAGCTACAGCCCAGATGCAGCACCACCCCCACACCAGCTCATCACTGGAACCACTCCAGGAAGTGCTTCAAAGTGCGGCAGCCACTAATGGTTCAACTGAGTTTAACAGCAACCTGTAACTGATCTCTTCAGAAAGTACAGAGGATAACCTACAACCTGCAAGTTTGGCCTTTTACTCCATCTGCACCAACAACATCACTGATAGGGAATTTAAAAAAAAAAAAACAACTAAGAATTAAGAGTTTTTCAATGCTAACAAAACCTGTTCAACCTGGAACTTCATGGTTAAGCGTAAGGCACCGTAACACAAAGCATTGAGAAGAGGTAAACTGCAGTAACTGCCAACACTGGGAATTGTTTCACTAGACCTATATAAACTATTCAGAGTGAAACAGTAAATGCTTTATTCTGTCTTTGCTTGTTTAGTTTGTGACTGTATTAACAACAGTTTTTCCTAACACTAATAGTTTTTCTACTAGACAGACTTCAAGGACTAAATTTAAAACACATTACACTGATTACTTAACTGCATTTCACAATTTCTTTTGGATTTCGGCAACATCTCCCCCAGTTATCCAAGCAAACCTTTGAAAGACTCAAACTTACTCTCATACTGAGAGTTTCAAAGAAATTTATGTCTGCCTTCATTCAAACAACTAAAGAAGAAAAGCAGAAAAGATTGCTTAAATACAGATGTAAGAGAACATTTGTATGTAACTGGAACATGGTACTTTTTATTAACAATTACTAGGCCTTATCTTAGTCCTGCTTCATTTGAATACACATTTGCAAGAACACCCATCTTAAAGTGAATGAAACCCGTGAGAAATTCAGCCTTTTCTGTTCTCAACACCTAAATTGGCTTCAAGTTTGAGAGCACAACAGAAGAGATAATGAATAAATACAACCCCTTTCCCACCTTACTGGTCAAGTATGTCTCTGCTACCTTTACAGATTACCTTTCTGTAAAGAGCAAACTGTCTTCACAATCAGTTACTCCAAAAGCAGAGAGATCCTACTTTGCAAGTCTGCATGTTGTAGACTCAAATTCTACTCACAAATTTACCTTTTGCAGAATTTCTTTTTCCAACAATGCCATATGTCCTTAAGGATACCAAATAAACTGCTTCAGTATCACCACATTACCCAATTTCTAGACGTACATATTCTTTTCACTATATAGCTATTATTTTCACTTTTAAGTTCTATTTTGTGACTGAAAGCTGTACTAAGAATAATACAGAAGACTAAATACAAAGCTTATGTAGAGATGGAGATTTCATGTTTGTTTGGTAGCAGTATTAAGACAAATAATGACCTCTAAAATTACCTTACTCATTCAAAACGCAAGCCCTTTTCTTAAAAGCTGATGTTACCAGTTGTTAACAGGCTAACTTCTTAGCGCTTCTAAATTTTTTGAGAGGAGCATCAGCTTGCTTTCAGCCTCCCATAGTCAGAACTAAAAAAACCCACCACATACCCTTTAGGCATTGTCAACTGGCACTTCTGGTTCACGCTGCCATCATCCCAGTAGAGTTGAGGCTCAAGAGAAAAACTGGAAATGGCCACCTCAACTGCTACCAACTGACCCAACGTTGTCTCTTAGCAACCAGGCTGAAATTGCCTTTAGAGGAAGAATTCTTCATAGACACTTCATCATATTTTAAGTCCTGCTAGTTGAAAAACATCAGCAAGTTTCAGTCATAGTTACTTTCCATCTTACCCAGCATGTAAGAATTATGTTGTCTGCTTCAGTGGATATATCTTCATTCTCAGTAAAGTCAGTCGCAGAGGATTTCTGGGTGTTTAAGTCTATGTATTTTAACACAAATTCTAATTGTTAGATTAATCATGAACACTGCTGAATTTGTGAGCCTGAAAAGCTTCAGTTGGCGTGACTGAACTAATTGCAAAATGAAATTACAGACTTATGACTTGTCATAACCATGGGATCCTTCCCCTACTTTCATATCCAAAACTGATTTTAAAAGAATCATAGCAGACCTTGTGGCTCCAGCATCCATAAAGACAAAAAACCCCCAACACACAAGCTTTGCAAGTCACTCCTATTTAAACAGATAGTCCTCACCTTGTACTTAAAACCTCTAATTACTTAATTTCTTGTATATCTTTTCTCTCCTTGAAGTATCTTTTGAACATACTCTTTTTGTCTTCAGGAACTCATATATTTTTTAAACCCCTGGGGAAAAAAAAAGAAACAAACAAACAAACAAAAAACAAACAAACAAAAACAAACAACAACAACAACAACAAAAACTTAAATAAGACCATGGGAGGAAGAAAAAACTTGTCCTACACCTGACCAATCCAGGATCATTGCTTACGTTAATGTTGCATGGGACCTGAGAGCCACAAGGTAGAATCCACCTCGAACAGCAAGAGTTTTAAAGCAACACATACCTTTGCTCCTGCTGAGAGTACTTCTTTGGTGTAGACACCATTATCTCTGTGCTAATAAAACAAACCACTTCATTGGAAAATAACTGTGCACTGACTTTTCTTCCAGCGCTTTTGAAGGAAGATCCTCACTTGCACAATTCAGTCAGAGGGCTACAGCCCACAGGTCAGCAATTGCTCTGAAACCAGAATCTGATCTTCGACCTACAGCAGCAACAGGCGGCAAAGTTCTCCTGAAAACACTCGAGACTGAGAGGAAGGGTGCTGATCTAAACGCACAAGAGCTGGAAACCATACCCAGGTAAAAACTTCCTCTTAAGCTCTGCCTGCTTCGAGCAGGCATGCCACATGCAGAAATTAGCAGGAAATGTTGTTTCATCTACTCAGAATGAAAATGTGCGTTTCCAGGATAAGATGTGTCCTTTCAAGTTTTCTATAAGTTTTAAGCTTTCCCACTTGAAGAATAATGGGAAACCAGGTTTGACAAGAAGAAAATTAATTTTAGTCATGATCAAGTCTTATGAAACAAGAGGAAAAAAACCTTTCAGTATCAATTATAAAAAGGTGGACTTCATCCAGACTATTGCAGAATCAAACAAAAGCTGCTCTCCAAAAGCCTCACATGGTTTTTCCACTAATATGTATTCTCACTTTGAACTCTCAGTCATTTTCGTATTTCAATTTCTATTAAACTCTTCACTTTGAAGCAAACCTGTTCACATTTATAGTGAAGAGCTTGTTCATAGAGAAGTTGCATTAGAACAGCTGCAAAGCCAGAATCTGAAATAACTGCTATTCAGAATTAAACCAGCTGGACAAAGCTAGCTAGATTGAAGGCAACTCACCAAAGACAATTCATTCGCACTATATAATTTGAGAAAATCAAATTAGTTGCATAAGTAATCATTTCAGTAGGCTATGTCAACTAATAACTTGGATTATTAATTGTTTTCATTACCCTAACATGTCCTTTGTACTAAACAGTGCTCAAATGCATCCATTATTTATAGTTCTCCTCAGGCTTAGACTTCTCTGCAGCTCTCTTCCTAAAGTATATCTTTAGGACTATGTCCATGCCTAAGCACAAGTGTCACACCTGATTTCAGGCAGCCCACTCCGACACCTGTCAGAACACCTGTGCCCATGTACAATCTATTTTGCAAAGATGAAGGCATCAAGGAATTAAAATTTAAAAAAAAAATAAAAACCCTCACAACAGTTTCAGAAAACAATGCAAGAGCTGCTTGCCAAATTCAGAAAGAATTCTGATCTTAGGCTCCAGCAAAACAGGGACAAAATACCTGACGCTGCTTTGCTTGGCACAGATAAAGCCTCTGACTTTAAAAATCTGAATGCCTGTCTATGCATAGAGATTTATAAATCACTAGAACAACTAGCAGAGGTTTCCTAGAAACACCAAAACACCCATTTTTGAAGACACCATAATACAAATAACCCCTCACTTCTTTAGGCATAAAAATAAGAGTTGTCCAACACACACATGCAGCTTATTGAATCAGCTACAGAACATTAACACCCAACAACTCCATTCGGCAAAAGGTTAAACAGTTACATTGGGAAGTTTTGGGCAAAATTACTTTTAATTAAATCAAAGCATACATATCCCCACTCAGATTTTTCTAGACCAGCTGTTCTCACCACAGAACTAAAACTGGGAAGCAACGTGTTTCAAACTCTGCTATTTGACTGCCTATTTAAAGTCAGACTTGCACACAGCAAAGCTCAATCGCCATTCTTCAGAAAAACAGGAGACTTCAGCATAAGAGTTGGAAAATTCCACAGAAATAGTAAGGATAAAGTATGAAGTATAGCTGAACAAACACAGCAGGCATTTTTACCATGGAAGCAGATCAAAGTGTACTTAATATTCAGCTTCTTCTCACAGGTTATATGTAATGTGCAAGTTTACTTCAAAATAACTTTCAAAAACAGCGATTACTTGGCATTTATCATTACAGAAAAGTTGGCTGGAGCAGACTGAAATTAAACACTTCCTCTCATCCAAAGAGATTTTCCTGAGTCTATAATCACAAAGCATTTCTTGCATGGCTAAAATTCTTTAGCTCTTCCATAAATACAAGGTGTTTACCTCCCTATTAACTGGTCCATGTGATGGATTTTCCAACTTAATTGAACTCACCTATATTTCAGGTTTCCTTGCACAGGCTACTTAGAGCTAACAATTATTTTTTTTCTAAAAACTCCGTATTCTTTGCAGACTTTAAGGACTAATAGCCTGACAATCAACTACAATGTTATCAGATGTGGGTACCTGGTAGTGCTACAGCCTAACAGTAGTTAACATTCAAGGTACTGATGCTTCACTTACACAGAACTTGTAACAGGTTAGATAATAGTGAACTGATGACTCCACTTCTCTAACAAGTGAAATATGGAATTCTACAGATTGTACTGAACAGTTAAAGCAAGTGGCTGAATCTGCGCTCCCTGGTGCCTCAGAGTTACAAGCAAGGAAATACAACACAGCCTTTCTGAAAGCAAGAGCTGATCAAATGAAGACATTTCAGAAACTAACATATAAATGCTTATTTCCATTAGAGCATATGTCTAAAAAAAAAAAAAATCAATGCTCAGAGCTCTTTGCAAGAGGAAGCTCCTGAAATAAGGTTTCTTAGGCAGACAGCGCAGACAAGAGCTGCTTCTTCCTTCCCCTGAGAGGCAGAAAGAGCAGTCAGCAGTGGGGCGAGATGAAAACAGACATTAAGGGACCACAAGCAACAACCACCTTCCTCTCACAGCCTAAAGTCTGCTAATGCTCAAGGTTCAGTGTAAGTGAAGTTCTCTAATGGACATGTTCTCATGCAACCCCAGCACTTGTTCCATCTTATCAGCCGAGCCATAGCACCACCATTGGATCAAGCAGCCCTCATTTAAAGCAAAAAAAAAATCACACATATCAAGTAAGAGCATACACTGAAGAGGAAAATAAAAGCATCCAGAGTCCCCACAACTTCCATCAGCCTCTCCTCCTTCAGAAGGGGCCCTCACAACTGGGCTGGAAGGCCATGCTTGCCCTTAGCCCACCTCTCTAGTCCACTATATTCTTTATTACTTTTTCTTAGAGCCAGGAACATTTTCAGAGTGATGACATAAAACCCTTTCCCCTCAAAAAAAGCTGAAACACTGTACTCGTCCAAGGGCAACTACTTTTTTGTTTACCACTCATGCAACTTGTCCTCTCAAAATACACAAACAACTTCTTTTGCTCCCCTATCATCTCAAAAATTATCAACATGCCACTTCCACATGGAAACTGAGATAGGTTAAACTACCTGTAAATTATCTTCTGTATTCCCTGCACTAGAGAACCTAAACTATGATTCCTTCTCATTTAAAACCAGGTTGCAGGAGGTGGTTGTACCAACACAACTGCCCATTGCTTCCCCTAGTTCCCATTCTCCCTTATATCAGCATTTACCAGACCACTTGGAGACGATCTAGCTCACCACAGCAACAGAAAATACTCACTTTTTGCTGGTTTCATTGAATGATTATGGTTTATGAAAAAGTTAAATACAGAAGATGCAGCAGAAGCACACAATGGACATGAAACAGTTCTTCCAGTGGCAGCAGTCGGGTTATGAAGGCATTAGATATCAAGGGGCACCCTTAGACATCCTCAGTAGTGTCATTGCCAGGATCAAAAATACTTGTTCGTGAACAGGACTTGCTCGGGAAACAGATTTTTGAGTTAAGAGCCCTTGTTTGTTTCTCTGAATGTCCCAACACTGCCTAGGAGGCACATCTAGCACCTCCTTCAGAGGTATTTTAGAAGGAATAACCCATTAACCATAGAAATGTCTTAAACTTCCAAAGAGGCTTACAAGTATAAATCCCAAGGGTTATAAGCTAGAAAGGAAGAGGACTTGAGTATAGACTGTGTTTTATTTGCTACACTGAGCAGTAGTACTCTTTCTTTTCAATGAGATTCTCCCATTCCTAACTTTCCACCATGCACTACACTCAGGAGAACCAAACCATGATTTGCAGCTTGGAGTCTGGCCTGCCAAGAACCTAAACTTTAATGTTTAAAAACTTAAGTCTTCTGGATTTAACACCAAATAACCTATCAGAACAAAATTAAAATTAGGCCAGATCTCACAACTCTGCCTTTCACTCTAAAAACCTGCACCTTTTGCCTTGGAAGTTTCTATGGGAGAAGGTTAAGGAAAATAAGAAAATAAATAAATTAATTAAAAAAAAAAAAAGTTAAAGAAAAGAAAAAAGCAGAGGATCCATGAACCTGCTTCTTCTTTAACAAACTTGTGCTGCACCATGAAACAGGGTTTGCAAAATCAGCAAAGAATTTGCAATTTTCTTCCACATCCTTTACTTCCTGTGAACCACAAGAATTCTATTTTGAATGAGTCCTTCACATTGGATTTACTTCACTGATTTCACAGAATCATACAATATGCTACTGTTCTTCCTCTCCCCCTTCCTGCTAATCTGAATTTCTGATATTCAGATATTTCATTAGTTACAGTTAAAAGAAATGTTCTACTACCTGCTTAAAGACCACTACATAGTGATCTGTACTTGCTACAGAATAAAGGAGAATTTTAAGCATATTAAACTATTCTGATCACCTTTCAGATAAACCTTGAGAGACATTTCTATTCCCAAACAGATGAGTCATAAAAACCTTAAATGGATGTGAAGAACTTCCCTAACTTTGCTCTGGACAAGACTGAGAGTAATGAAATATGCTACAATCTAAACAGTAAACACCTCATACATTTTCCATGCCTCTGAACTTAGTTGATCCAAACTCCAATAGGAAATTATAATATATATAATGTCAGAAATAATACACAATAATGACAGTACTCTTAGTTAAGTCCTTTACAAGTATTATTGAGACTAAAGACCTGTGGGGAGGGTATGGGGACATGATTTCTTATCTTCAAGAAAATAAAATCAACTTCTAAATTGCATGAAAGAATTAGCATTAAAACCCAGGAACTTCTGTAACCCAATTCCAAACTTAAAACAGCAGATAATGAAGTCCCCAAAGCAAACAAGGCATTACGCTATACCTAATTTAATACAGCAATGCAGCTTGCTTGAACACCTACGCATAAATGAGATTGATTTTCATACATCCCATACCAGGATTACTAAGGGAACATTACCTTTTTCTTTCCTTTTCTTTTTTTTTTTTCCCAAACTGACATCTGACATGGCAACTATTATGTGTTTGTTTTTAAAAGATGAAAAAAAAACCCCAAAACCACAAGACCATCCTTGCCGCTTCCCTAAACTAAGCACTGTCTTCAATCACCACAAGGTGCCTAAAAGCAGCAAAAGCTAAGGATTACCAGAATTCAACAAACTCATTGCTTAGGCCTTAAGAGTTAATAAGTCCTAAGTGGAAGGGGCTATTCACAATTCCATGTAAGCAGCTGTGGACAGAAGCAATTCCCAGTGTATTTCACACTGGTACCACTGTCAACCTTCTGAAAAGAGAATATCCCAAAAATTAGGCATGCAGCTTTAAGCCAGTACTGTTTAGAGCCCTGTCACACATATATGCTTTATAAATACTGCATCACATGGTAAACCAAGGAAAGTGCAGTGTAAAACCACAACTTTTGGTCATGAACTGCTGGCAATTTCCGCAAATGCCACAAAGTATATCTGAAAGCAGGTTCTGGAAGATGGAATTAGTGCAAAGCTGAATTTCAAAATCTGACAGCTATAGAGATTTTTCACCTACCACAGAACAGCAGCCCAGGATTTGGGGGTGATACAACACAAGACTGGTAGATTTCCTTTCCACTGAAGAAACTGGGACAGGAATTCACAGTAGATTGATCTAGTACCTCTGCACAGAGCTAGATCAGATGCAATGCCATCTCAAATAGAGAAGTCAACATATCATTAGCTATTTCATGAATATAAAGGCAAACCTAGTTGCAACTCATCAGTTTTTACACGTGATATGTCTCACCGCAGAAAGATGCACATCAGAAAGTTGAAAGACTGTCTCTCAAAGAGGAAAGGAAGCTTATGCAGAATTTACCTAGATCAAACACTGCAGCAGTACACTGAACAATAAGCAATCATTTACATAAAAGCCACATTAAGACTGAAGTAAGCATGTTTCCACCTTTCTAGATGTAACTGGAGCCAGAGACAACGTGTGAAGGGGAACAAAATAAGCAATCCCATAGCCTAGCTCTGTAAAAGAAACGCTTTCCATTCTTTGTCAAAAATCTGAAGGAAGGAAGATTTTGGGACTACTTTTTTTTTCTCCCTAAGGTAACATTATTAGCATCATTACAAGATAAACTATCTTCACAATCACCTCATTAATCACTTCAGCATTTGCCTACATTTTGCCCACACTAACTGGTTCCATTTCCCACTTGATCTAATGCCACGAAAAACAAGACATCCATTCAATTACTACTCTTGTGGTTCGAGGGCTGCACAGCTCTTACTTGCAGAAGCCTCTACTTCTAAGGCCATTATGTGGGGGCACAGAACTAAGTCTGGCCACCAGACTGTGACGTGCTATTTGGGGAACAAAAGCTAAGACAATGAGTAGAACCCGGTTGCTTTAGATAAAAGCATCTATTAGAAGGAACCAGCAAGACAATGTGGTAGCAGTCAGGAGGTCTGCCATCACTGATGGATTTGAGATGTGTTCTCCTCTCTGAAACCTAGATCCTATAAGAACATGATCAGTGTTAAGGCTGCTCACAAAACTAGACCTACACATGCCTCTCTACCGAGAAAGCACGGAGCCAACATTACCTGTGCCACAGAAATCACTTACGGATCTAAAAGAAACACCAGTGAAGAGCTCCTGAACGAATAACCTTCACCTCAGGTGGGATCTTCTGAGGGTGAGGAAGGCAGGCAGACCTCTTCCAAAACGTATCAGCTCACAGTTTCATTAGCCAAATGCACCGGATCCATGTCACTTCCTTTTAGCAACAGCACAGCCCCTCTGTTCATCCTCCCCCACCCAAAGCTCCAGGGCTAGCGCTTGCAGAAGTGGAAACAGGGAACTGACTCTGCTGAAAACAAACCTGGAAAAGGGAAATTTTTTGGTTTATTCATTTCAAGAACGGAATATACAATCCTGGGATGCTAAACAGCAATTCTGAAGTGAGAGAAGCCTAGCTGTCGTCAGGCAAAACTGGAGATAAGTCGTGATCCAGCATCTCAGACAATTTCAGGATACATCATATTTCAAAAACATTTTTCACCTCTGAACACCTAATTTATTTTTTTGTCTGAAATGCAGGAGATGAAAGAGAGCAATAGGCCATCAAATCAACCAAATTTCTGCAGGTGAGAGAAAATATCCAACAGGAGAAGCCAAGCCATTTTGTGGAAACCTTTTTTTCCCCCAACAAATTGACAAGACTCATTCACATCAAAGCAGTGCAGTACACTAGTAAGAAAAAAGGCATAAAAATGAGGAATAAGGAAGACAGAATCAGATTTTCATCCTGGATTTTCTCCAAAACAACTATTTCAATGTACTTCTTTATCTTCCCTAGGATTTCCACAACAAGAATAAAATTTCCACAGTTACAGGATCTCACTGTATTTGGTGTATTTGGATCTTAGCACTGCCTGCCTCAGAAGAAAGGAAGAACGGTATCTACAGTATTAGAACAGCAATTTCACAGTTAAATTAAGATGTGGTAGAGCAGATTTTTTTCTTCTCCACTTGAATGATAAACACTCTTTACACTGTATGATTTTCAGAATTGGGTCCTTACCTTCAAGTCAACAAAGACTGCAGGCAGACAAACAAGGCTGCCTTTTTCTAGTCCCAGTTAGGTTCCTGGTCTGTGCATGGGCAGGATGCTGAACACTATGTGGGTATGACTGACAGCTTTGAGAACAAACTCTTTGAATGCAAAGTAAATGATGTCCAAAGCAAGAGTTAATTACACAGAGAATAACTGATTGCAACCAAGAACAAAACTGAAGTACAGCACCATGTCTGAAATGTGAGGTAATGGACATGAATCCCTATTATGTTGTATATGTCAATAAACGTCATTTCTGAGAAAAAAATCCTGTACTTCTAAGAATGAGGAAAACTTTCAGATAGTACTAAGCATACACCTCTTTAAAGGGGTATACCCTACCCTGCCAGACAGCAAAGAAATATTAATATATTTCAGCTACTCAAGTTTGTGCAAAGCCCATCTTACAAGCTTTCATTTAATGCCCTTGAACAATTACTAAAATTTCTACTGCAATACTGAAGAAAAAATAACAGTGACCTTATTTGGAGAATAACACTCTCAGACTGTGACTACTCCTGATGAAAATCCAAAACACAAAGTATTCAGGTTGGTAAAAGGCTTAGAGAAAACCTAAAAATTATCTTCAATGTACCACTGTGCCATTCCCGGGGGAGCAGAGAAATTACTTAATTTAGTTACCATACCATTCATTACAGACTAGTGGAGTCTCTAGGCCATCTAATCTAGTGAGTCAGAATTTGCCCACATAAAACCTGATGAAAAAATAAAAGCCACATAACACTATTACAGACATCTAAATGAAATGATAAATGATCCATGTTGAATATTAGCAAGATGCATCTATTCAAAACATACCCAGAGAGTTTGACAAAGCATTCAGTGACTCTCTTCTATTTTCCAGCTGCATACAGTAAATTCAACACATAGCTTATATTCTATATAAAATCAGTTATGAAAAGGTTGTTATAAAAACAACTATTTTACACACACTTTCAGAAAATATCCAAGCAAAAAGATTCAGGCCAAGTGAATCACAGTCCTTCACTCCTTGCATGAGGCTGGCTTTCTGCTAGCAAGCTAAGAGAAATACACAGGCCTGCCCGACTGCTCAAAGACTGAGTGGCTTTTTATAGGCTGCTTTCTGGACATAGGAAAATCCACACACTGCACAGTAGAGAGGCACTTTAAACTAACAAACTGCCTCTAAAAAACAAGTTCATGTTATTTAAAAAAAAGCAATCCTCATGTGTAAACAAATATGCATAGAAATGTCATTACACTATTCCAAAGCCACTCTGTGTAAATCCAGTTTAAGCAAGAGCACATTATATGAGATGCTCTTCACACAGACACTGTAACCTACACAGAAATACCAAAGTTTATAGATACAAGCAAAACTGAACATTAATATTAAACTTAAAATTAAAAATAATATTCAAGGTATGTTAATATGAGAATACACAACTAGACCTAACCATTAACTAGACTACTGATAATTCAACTAGGGGGGCAGGGGAAGGAAAGAAACTCCAAAAATCCAGTTTATTAGTAAATACCTGCTAAAATATAAAAAGCAAAACCAACATCACAGCCACTGAATCCTATAAAGTCTGGTCTATATAAGACCTTAAACGAGACAATTATCATATCTGGCATTTTCAGACCGGGTGAGGGAATTCGATGCACAGGTGACAGACATTTCAACCTGAAATGCGATGACTCGACACAAATGCAGACTCTGCATTGATCAGAACTACAAGAAAGAACCCACACAGGAACTCCAGCCCAGCACACAGCACTAAGCCTTGACCAGCACCATCCTAATGGTCAAGGATGGGTAAATTCTTTCTCAGGCTTCCTACACCAGATTAAGCCTCACAGGCTTTTTTTGAAACAAAATCATATCTCATTCTTTTAAATGAAAAATAGTCAGCAGAAAGATCACATTAAGCAGACTTTGACAATAAAATACTCCTTCTTTAATTTAAAAAAAGGAAGTATATGTTTTACAAAGGCATATTAGTAAAGCAGGGGAAAAGACTGGTAAATTCATCTGTCCCACTGCCAAGATAAAGCAGCCACAACCCCCAGAGCACAGCCTATACAGCTCTGTAGCCCTGCAGTTACAGCAACCTGTACAAGTCAAATGAGTATCAACTGTCTTTTTGTAAGAAAAAGAACACACTGGAGTTTTTTTCCACAGAATTCTTACTTTGAGTAAGAAACAAATATTAGAGGGGGGAAAAAATCAAGTCAGCAATTAAGCTTCATGGGACTATGGTATTCAGCTATTTTCTTCACATAAGTTGGTCTAGTGCTACTGAGTTCCAAAGGAAAAATAAATTCAAGAAAAAAATTAGAAATTTACTGTTAAACACATTTAGAAGACAGGAACATAATTGCTTTTCCCTCATACTGTGAAAAAACAGAAATCCAACACTTTTAGCATTAGTTACTAAACAAAAGTTAGACCCAGCCTATATCAATTGTGACCCAAGGTTCTATTTATATCATTCTTCCATATGGGGAACAAATTCCCTCCCATGTCTCCTCAGATTTTTATTTCAGCAGTTGATGAATAATTGCCTTTGAAAGAAGACTATCCTCACTCAAAATCTTAAGTCAACACACAAAGATATCAGCTAAGTAAAGACCCAAACATCTACCAAGCCACTCAGCACTGCAAGGCAAACTGAGTACTAGGAGAGTTTGGCACTTACAAGCTCAGTGGTGCCCATCAGCAAACTGCACAGCCTTGGAAAAGCCAAGGTATCTCTAGTCATGGTGGATTACAGAAATAAGCTTCTTTAACAGTCTAAAATCAGTTCACTGCTGGGAGTGGACCCTCAGCACAGTCCTGAACTGCTTTAATGAAGTTTAAACAACATTAAATGTAGAAGGAAAGAGAGACTCCTAATGTTTGGAGTTTTTTCCCTAGAAAAATAAACTGATTAAGAGTGGTCACGTGCAAATTAAGAATGAAGTTAGCAGGCAGTAAGAGTGGTTTCTGGCCAACTGCATGGTTTTTCTTAATAACCCCAGTAATACTTGCAGCTCATAGATTGGTGGCCTGGGAAGAAGCCCAGGCCAATGACCAAGTACATACCTACAGAAAGCAGTTCTGATTAATAAACTCTCTGGGTATAAAGATTACAGAGTACTGCTTACAGTCCAATTCATCAGGAAGTTCCAGCTTGTTGTTTCCAAGAAAAGGAAAGGTAATCAGAAAAAGATTCCAGTTTGGTCCAAGTCTTACTACAATATATTTGAAACCACTCTTTCACTCAGGAGACTAACAACTTTGGTTCTGGCTTCAGCATCAAAAGCAAACAGCAAAATCTCAAAAATCCTACAGATTCAGCACTCAAAGAAGCCAACTTGTTTGAGATCCCTAGACTCTGAAATTAATAGCTTCACATTTTCCTCAAGAGCACCTTTACATTTTGGCATACATATTCCTTTCAACCTATTTCTCACATACAAATCATCTGTCCTTGTGACACTTTGTCACAAGTCTACAGAAAGAGAAGTTCTATAAATTAGTATCCAGAAACATCTTTAAGCCATCACATCTGGTAACTACAGAACACCAGGACTCCACAAATAATTACTTTGTAAGACAAGTGCTGAACAAAGTAATTCAAGTTTTCAGAGCTATCTCCTAACACCACAATTCAAAGGATTCCAGATGAATGTCTAACTCCAGCTATATATGACCTGATGTCATTTCTACTTTTAAACTGATGTCTGTCAGTTGTGAGTCTTGGTCAATAAAAAAGAAAAAAAAAATAAAAAGGAGTAAAAAAAAAACCAAACACCACCTCCTGCACAGTGGAACAGTCCTCTGAATCTTGCTTGTTGAGAAAATTCTCTTCTTTCTGATGCAACATCTGCTTCAACAATACACCATAAAGAACACCAATTCAAAACGAGTATTTGATGGCTCCCACACTTAAGATGAGAACACATCCTCTTCCAGACACATCTGTGCCAGTCTGAGGTTACCGTGCTTAGCCCATCCCTAGCTCTGCATCCTGCACTTGTTACTGTTACCACCCACATCAACATGCCAGCTGAGAAAAATGGAAGAACGCTCTTCAGTTTATTTGTTATTTTATCACCCAAGCCAGCTTAAACTGGTTTGCTATAGGCCTTTGTTAGCTCAAGTCATGTAAAGGTTGATGGAAAGGTACAGTTCCAGAAAAGCTCAAAGAAATTTAAATCAGAGCTCCTGTGGCCCCATCTCCAACCCCCTATCTCATTCATTTCAACAGGAAGTCCCATTCCCACCCCCGACCTGGATGATCAGCCAGTTAAGAAACATGATCCAGCCAAAATTCAACAAAACAAAAAAGCAATTAATTACCCGCCTGATTAACTCCCCAACTTTGCTTAACTCACAGCCATAAAGGCTTTCTTGCCAACAGGGGAAGATGCACAGTCAAGAAGGAGAGAGGACCACCACAGCTCCAGTTTAAGCTGCCAAGTTTTCTGCAAGCTTAGGCAAAACTAAAATAGAGCTGCTTCAGAAAAGAGCAGTCACAGCCTCCTCCTCCTATGCAAGCAATAACATTTGTATAGCCATGAAGTCAGTTCAGGCAGTTGATCCAACTGAAGCTTAACATTTTTTGTACAACCATTTTCAGCTGGATCAGCAAAGAAAGATTAACATGGGGAAAACAGATCCTTTTGGTGAAAGCACTGGTAGAAAAATCAAAGCTGCTCTGGTGGTAATGCAATAAAATGACTGTAGAGGACGTGTTAAGTCTTAGCTTGATTGAATTTATGCTTAGTATCCTGCAAAAAAGAAAGGCAATACACTCCAATGTCACTTATTAAAATTGAGATCTCAATTGAGACTGAACAAGTAATCTGTAGTTTTCATATATGTTCACTGATCAAAATAAACTCCAAAACCAAGACTAAGGGCATGATTTCACATTAGTTTAAACCAAGCTTGCTTGATAACTGGCAAAACTAATAAAAATGCAAATAAACTTTGACCTCCCCCTAAAAAAAAAGAACAAGGTCAGCAGAATGTGTAAGATGAGTGCAATAAGTAGGATAGAACCCCTAAGTCATCAATTACACCATCTCAGGCTGTCATGAGAATCTCTTACCTGATAGATTCTGTAAAACATCTTTTCTAGAGTGCAGAAAATTTAATTTCTACAGCATTAGGGCAATTTAATTTTTTCCCATTGTTATGCAGCTCCATCAATATTACTGTGGAATAAAACCAGCTACAGGCAGAACTTAAGGATCCTGTAGGGTGTTGTAACAATTTCTCACAAACATACTATCAAAAATCTACTACAATATGTTATCCCAATAGCCCCTGTTCCTGGGGAGGCAAGCACTTTCGCAAGGATTTTCACTATCATTTCAGAAAGCTTTTATCCCACCACATTCTTTTCAGTAAGAAAGAAAACTACTTACAAATCACTCTGACACCAAGCAGCTACATCAAACTACAAAATGAAAGAGTTAGAAGTTTTGCAAGTTTTAAGAGCCCAGCGTGGCTTGTTGGTTTGGGTTGTTTTCTTCCTAAATGCATAATGCTGTCAGCTCCCAATACAAAATCAGAGGGTTTCACAACACCAGACTGAGAAGATAAACAAACTTGTTTACTCTGTCTAGTTTACATGCATCTTCAGTTTCCACATATTTAAGATAAGTAATAAATGCAGGAAAGTATTTCCCAGGATGAAAAATAAATTTTCTGCTAATAAGGATTTAAATGGCTGATCTGAAATGCATTTCACATGTATACTTTAGGAAAAAAAGAACCTTTGATGTGTTACATTTAGAGTTCCGTAAATCTGAATTTTCACTGAGGCTTAAAACCAACACCTCATTCAATTACAGATTAAAAAGAGTTTACTGTAGGATAACTCAGGCTACCGAAAGTCTTAGAATCACAGGCAAGGATGAACACATCTCCAAGTTCATTTTTTTGGACTTCGTTCACATTATTTCTCCGTAAGACTTGCTAAGGGAAAAAAACAGCATTTCCACAGAGAATCGCCAAGAGATGAAGAAATGGAAAACACACGCTGATGAACAAAAAACCAATGTTGTTTCTCTATGGTAACTACTAACTTCTGCATAATCATAAAGACCATTTCAGAAGTAACCATAAATCAATAAGTCATATAGAACTGAGTCAGAAATCTATTTAAATATTTACACTTTTTGCTACGAGCCATACCTAGAGTAATACTGTAGCCAAACCTAATGACTGTGCCTTCCATTTTACACACTCTCCTCATTCAGTAGCCTATCTAGAGAGGCAGAACGATCAAAAATACAAAACAACAAGAATGCGAAGTGAAACAAAATAAAAACCCCTTAAACGGTACAAACAGACATTGTTGACAGTTATAAACATCCCCTGCTCTGGACAAATAAATTGCGAAATATTGACAACACTGAAAACAGAGCAGCACACAGAAAAACCTCCCTTATCATTCCATAAACCATTAACGAGTAGGTTACATAAATCTACTGGACCGAAGGAGTTGTAGACCAGAGCTGCTGCAAGGCATTAACTCTCCTCTGAGGGATGCATTATTTCATTCTTGAAGACTGTTCATCTCCGTGAGCGCAACAAAAGGAGTTAAGCGCATTCCGAACAGGAGCTGCGTTGTAACCCTTCGTGACCCCCGAGTACCGAGCGGGCGATGCTCCCGGCCCCGCCGCAGCCCCCGCTTCGCAGGCTGTTGCTCATCCATCCCTCCTGCGCCCGCAGGACGGGCCGAACCCGGCCGGCTGTTCCTTTGTGCAGCCTGGCGGGCTGCCGCACACGCACAGCGGCACCGGCCAAGCCGCGAACCGGGGGGAAGGAGACGAGCGAGTGCCGCTGCTCGCGGGGGCCCTTTCCCCTACAACTCCCGCTGCCGGGCTGGGTCCTCAGCGCCATCGCCTCGGAGCCTCGTCCCGACGCCTCCCGAACTTCACAGCACCCCAGCCCCGGCTGAAACGAGGAGGAGGATTTCGGGGAAGCCTCAACTCCCCGGATCCCCCGCTCGCTCCCGCGGCCGCGCAGGGGCGGCAGGCGATACAAAGCGCCCGGGAGCGGCCGCACCGAAGGGACCCTCTGACGGAAACCTGGCCGGGATTCAAGGCCTAGGAGAGACCGCAGGCACGGGCAGCCCCGGGAGAGCCCCGGGAAGCGGCGGCGCTGCGGGGGTCGCTCTCCCGGGCCGGCGGCTCGGTGCTCCCCGCAGGGTCCTTCGGTGCCGCGGACGCCCCCCGCGGGCTCCACCTGCGCCGTGCCCCCGCCCCGCCGCACCCCGGGGATCGCGCCCCAACCCGCCGCCCCCCCCGGGGCGGGGACTGGAGGTCGCACCCGCATCGCCCCCGGCCCCGCACGCACTTTTACGGGGCACCCCCGCTTCCCCCCCCACGCCGGCCCCTCAGGCTTCCCCCGCCTCCGGCGCGCCCCCCCGCCGCCGGACCCACCCGCGCCCCGCAGGGTTCGCACGGCCCCGCCACGCACGCCCGGCCCCGCCACGCACGCACGCCCGCCCGCCCGCGGCACCGGCCCCCACCCGCTGAGGCGAAGGCCCTTCCCCGCACCGCGGCCCGGCCGCGCTCACCTGCCCCCCGCAGCCGCCTCCCTCCGGCGCCTCCTCCGCCGCCCGTCTCACCGAGCAGCGCCGCCACCGCCGCCCCCGCGCCCCCCCCCCCCCCGCCGGCCCCCCCGCCCCCCCCCCCCCCCCCCCCCCCCCCCCCCCCCCCCCC
>JAYRBT010000177.1:27279849-27292181 GCA_036023395.1 Myiotriccus ornatus | reverse complement strand
GAGCAGCGCCGCCACCGCCGCCGCCGCTCCGCCCCCGCCCCCTCGGCCGCCGCGCCCGCCCCCGCCGCCCGCCCCGCCCACCCCGGCCGCCCAGTGGCCGCGCGCCTCACGACCTGGCCTTCGGATTGGAAGGAGGAGCCGTCCGTCAAAGCTCCGGCCCCGCCCGTCCCCGCCCACGGGTCTCGAGTGTTTTATTCACGCCGGGGCGCTGGCGCCCCCACTCACCCGCTGCCGGCCACGATTGGCCGGGGCGGTGGGAGCAGCGAGTCAGGATTGGCTGCCCGAGGTGCCAGTGAGGGGCCGGGCCCGCCCCCCCCACTCGGGGCTGGGCGGGAAGGCGGCGAGGCCTCCGCGCGGGGTCAGGGCAGGGCCTGCCTGGGGCCGCCCCGGCCGCGTCCCGCTGGAGCGGCACGGGGGACGCGCCTGCCACCGCCCGCCCGCCTTGGTGCTCGTCCCCCCGGCAGCTGCGGCAGTGGGGGCACCAGGAGGAGGATGGCTCCCGCAGGCCCAGCGCCACCCTGGTTTCCCCCCGATAAACCACATACGATGACTGACTCCTGCCCCGGCGGCTGCAGTGAGACGTGCTTGCTGCTAATGCCAGCGCTCCAGAAACCGAGCACGTAATGTTCCCCATCAGCCAGAGGGCTGGCAGGAAAAACGCGAGCAGGGTCCTTTCTGCGTTAAGCTCCACGATTGCGACTTTATGAGAACCAAAATGTTCCCGGGTTATCCTTCCTTCGGCCCAAGAAACACAAGCATGCCTCCATTTTCGAAGTGGAGGCCGAACCAGGTGCTGAATTCAGCAGGGAGGCTGCGCTTCACAGGGAAGTTACCCAGGGGAATCCTCCGGGAGGAACACCCTTGTGGCTGTGCATACTGGGCGCGGCCTGAACGCATTATCCGGAATGCATATTTCTAACAGCTGTCTCCTCTCACCAGGCTTTCAAGCCGCTACTTCATCCAAGATGCAAGCCAGAACAGTTCCAGAACCACTCAGCTGATTTAAAAAAAAAAAATAAAAAAATCAGGAAATTGAAATGCAAAGATTACATGAGGTTTCTCTACATTATTATCTTCTCCCTGCATGGACCAACCCCGTTATTCCTCTTTGTCTCTGAATCAAGCAGAGAAACAGCAACAAAGAACATGGGCCTTAATGTTGACTGGCAAACATCCAGAAAATAAGGCAACTGAAATCATTGGGAATTTCAGAATATCGTGTGCAAAGATCATTTACCAAGTTCACATAGGAGGTTCTCAGGCAGAAGTATGAGCATGACACTGACTCTGAGTTTCAGGCTGATGCTCTGATCCCCAAATCATCCCTCGTTCATAAAGTAAACTGAGAAGATACAGGGTTTATTTCTTGGAACTTTTTGCATATATCCCTTTGCTTGAAAAGTGAAACCAAGGCAGAGAGCTGCCTTCCCTCTCTCAGTTGCTTTTCAATTACTTTCAGGCTTCTGCTCTCAGCCAGCAGTACAACAGAGCTGTGTTTGAGCCAAATGTTCTAAAATGACTAGACGGATAAGACATTTCTACCAGTCCTAAGTCTTCTTTTGATTTTCTGAAAACATTCCCGACCTGACATAGCTCTTAAAATACTGCATTCCTAGTAGCTTCAGTGTAACTCTGCATCTTATTCGCAGTCTCTGGATTTCTAACAGAATTTTTTACCAAACATGCGCCTTAAACCTTAATTTCTAATGAACAATTCCCATATTATCAAGAAACTCTACTTCCAAATGAAAAGTATTTGAGGGCTGGCCAGGAAAAGGCCAGGACATGCTATTGTAAATAAAATTCTAATGTATGCTTCAGCTATATATAGAGCTTTTACAAATATTTATTATATAGCTAAATTATTTGTTGCCATTACTGATTCTCTGCTCAGCTGATAGCTTGACCTCCCCATATGGTCGCTGGTGACCGAAGGGAAAGGAGGCTGTGGTGGGAAAGGAAAGGAAGATGATCACAGAGGTCACCTAGCTGGACAAGCATCCAGCATAACAAACTGCACATTGAAAGTGCTGTGCTGTGTGTCCGAGTCACGTTCTGTGTAGTTAGTCTTCCCACAGAGTTTCCCTGTGAGGAGGGCGAAATGAATTCTCTGAGGTCTGATACTGGAGGCAATGCTTCTAGTGCTTTAATCCTTATGGATAACAAAGAACTGGGAGAAATTTCATAGCATTCCCAAGAAACCAAACTCAATTTTCCCCTTTTCACCTTTTCTTTAAGATAGAGAACAGGGCTCCATGGGCAATACACAGGATTAATGGACTTGACTGATTCTGTGATGGCCACTGACTCCTGTCAGCTGTGCCTTTCTAGCCGAGATCCTTCCTGGGACAGCAGGATAGTATGCTATCCCCTAAGGACCTGAGAATATATTACACATGCATCCATGACAATGCAAACTCCTTATCCTCACTGCAGATACCCAGAGGCTTAACATCGTTCTTCTATTGGTTATCTAAAACAATGTCAGTGATTAAATCTCCCTTCTTTAATCACACCATACTATTATCCCTTCCAGGAACAAGCCATACCAGCATAAATACTACACCATAAGCATTTTTATACTGTTATAACTGTGCTCACCAAGAGGAATTCCATCTTTTTGGCACTATATGTAAAACACTGGGAGCTTGTGTATGTGGATGAGCATGGAAAATGTTCACAAACACTTATGTAAGGTGCCATAGTGTCTAGTAGCCCCATAAATCTGCTATGGGAAGCAAATAAGCAAGTACCACATGGGCTTTCTCCTGTCATGCTCTGAGCAGATCTGAACAATATGGTTGCTAAATCAAGACATCCTATTTTCATAATATTTTCATCTTGGTAGTGCTGTGTCAGAGGTGAGCAAGCAATTTCAAAGTACTTCAGAAAAACTTCAGTATAGGAAATAAAAGGTAAAGTCTTTTTGCAGGGCCTCTGAAAAGGAGAAACAAAAGCAGCAAATGTTGAATGGTGCTGCCCTATGTTAACATGGCTATATGTTAACCTTGAAATAGTGAATAGGCATAAATATAGTGAGCAAAGCTATGCAGTTGCAATCGTTAATATGGAAAGGATATGAATAGCAACAATCCTTAAAAATGTGTCTTCAGTGGAAAAGCATCAGCCAAACAACTCATCAAGAGCCACACTGTGCATATCAAAAGAATTCTCTAGCACAAGATATGTGATTTATGCAGGAGTTTGACTACACCTTCTAGGTTCTCTAGATGTGATTAATCCCACAGGGCAAATATTTCTTTTAGGTTCTCTCCGCTTACCTTTTAGGATGGGGATTTTCCCCTCATGGCCATTGCTTCTCTCCTGCTGGAGCATTGGAATCTGCAGCTTTGAATTTAGTCACTGCAGATGGTATCTGCACAATGCTATCAAATGCTAGATGGCATCTATTTGGAGCACAAAAACCCTCATAAAATTATTTCAAAGGACACATGCCCTGTCAAGGGGGTAAGTAAACTCAGTCAACGCTGCTACTTAAATACATCAGGTAAATTCAGCTTTTTATTTTTTTTTATTTTAGTATCACATGGTACTAAAGAAAATATCCGTGCTTCCAAATCCCTCCAAAAAGATAATTTCACAGGGAGGACTGGACCTTCTAATTATTATTTTTATAAATGTGTTTTAATTTGGCTGTTCCATTGTGGGAAGGCTTCTTTTCTCAGTGGGGATCTGTGTACAAGATGATAACCAGGCTTAAAGACCACAACCAGTGACTGAATAAGAAAATCCCCGAGAAGAGAGAAACAGCTGGAGAGAGGCCAAAGTCTCTGCCAAGAGATGCTTCAGTGAGTGAGTGCATTCACTCGGATGAGGGAGGCCAGAGGATAGCTCTTGAGAAACAGTTCCTGAATTAGCTTTCAGTCTTGTTATCTGGCAATGAACTTTATAGCTTTCACAACAAGGAGCAGGCTTCACAATCCAGCCCAGTGTCCTTCCAGTGATGACACAGTGCATGTCGCTAGACTGTATGAGAAAGATTGTCAGCTAGGAAAACCTGCTAGTGAAGGCTTGAAATGTTCTTTTTCCTTACTAGGTATTGGTTTTGGCATGAGGAAGATGCAAAAGGAAGGTTGCCAGCAAACTAATAATAAGGAAAAGGTTTAACTAGGTTTAACTTTCTAAAAGTGACTGGTTTACATTAATGGTTTGCTGGCAACACAGAGGAAGTTTGCATGGTGGTGAACAACTGAGCGTGCAATACACTGAAAATTGCAAAGAATTTTGCCTTTTCCACTCATTACTGAAGACTGTTCATAGCTCTGAAGGATCAGGCCTTACCCAAACTGCACTTTAAACTCAAGATTTCCATTATTTGAATGGCATAAAGTTAAAATATCAAATGAACCCTACCATCTCTTCGATGTGCCATTTACTTACTTCTTTTGAAGTCACTTGACCCTCTTTAATAGGTTGTACTCACCACATTTATATGTCCTCTTAAATTAAATGTGTGGCTCTTGGCAATGCAGCTTATATGCTCATAAAATCTGAGTAACTTTGTGCTAAAGTCTAATTAAGAAATTTAATTGAGCCTCCAGTTGCTACTCTGTCATGTGAGCAGCAGGTCAGGGGACCACCTAATCATTCAGAGATCTGTGCTACTTTTGTTTTGTTTATTTAAAGAGCTGTGCATGACACTTCTTTCTTTAGCAAACTCCCTTGAAATATCGGACAATTAATGCAAACAGCATGCAGACCTTGTGGCTACTCCTAGACAGACAACTATCTGAGTACTCTGTAAGTGATACTGAAGCTCTCTCTTTTTGCCCTAGGTCAAAACCCTTTCTTGTGTCACACGGAAAAATAGCAAAATTCTTTATTCTTGAAAGCATTTATTCTTAGAAAGTCTAAATTGTCAAAAGAAACGTTTTATTGTCATAGAGATTTTACCACTATTATTTTCCACTGTGTCCTTCACTCAGAGACTTTGTTATACATGAAAAAAGAATCCAGTGTCAATCAACTGTCTCTCAGCAGTAGAAAGTGACATCCATATGAAGATCAGAGCCATTGAATAGGACTGTGACACACACCCCCCCCCCCATACTGGTAAACATCCAGGACAACTTTGCTGCAGTCATTACAGATATTCTGGTGTAACTCAGGTCAGGCTCTGTGTACAGTGCCCAGCTTCTTCTGAGAAGGATCAGTTGCACTCCAGTAAATTACGCAGTAACACAAATAACAATTCAGCTGCCCAGGTTTTTCAAGTCTTCCCTCTCCCAAGCCTATTTAGCCATGCTTATATACAATTAAAGCATACGATGGCCTAACTTTACCATATTTCAAAGCATTTGCATCTCGATTTTGTTAAGAGCCTAGTTCTGTTGAAACGGTTTCAGCTGATAAGATTATTCTGGTAATCAGGGCTTAACCTTGGGAAAACAAAGAATAGATTGAAATAGAGTTCGCCCTTCCCTTCCAGTCTACACATGCGTGCACAGGCTGCTTGCGCCCTCCCCTCGATTTAAATCTCATCCACGCCAGTCCCCTTGACAGGAAGATACGGTATCCCCTTCCATACGCGTTTCCCATCGCAAGGGCGCAGAGCGCTGATCGGCCTCTGCCACCTGCTGGCAAAGCCAAAACCGGTCCAGACGTGAAATGGGAGTCTGAAGTGTTGCCTACGCACGCCCAAAATTCGTCTCCTTTAATGAAAACCATCGTGGTACAAACAGGAACAGTCTTCTGCTGTTGCTCTTCCCGCAGCTTTGGTTTCACAGGTTGTGCCCGATGAACTCTGTCAGAAAAATACCTCCAAAATTAAAATAGTTGTTACTACTTTTATACAAGAAGGGTCTTTGTTGCTTATAGCTCCATGGTGGGATCCGAGGCTGATTTGTGTTGGTTTTAAGGCAATTCAAGCAACAGGAAATTTTAAGATATCTGCATCTGTTCTAGAATTTGAGACTTAACAGCTGAACTTATCCTCGTTAGGCCTAACTGATTTCTGCTCCTGAATTGTGGTAAAATTGTGGTAAAATGTAGGTCTGGATTGAAACCCTGGCTAGAGGTGAAAGTTCACTTTTCAGCTTTGCATCCTATGCCTGGTACACTCAGTAGCCCACACAGCAGATCTGCACATGCCTTGTGAATGTTAGCTATTTAACATATTGTGTGCAGCTGATATTCATATCTATGAGAGGTTAATAACACCCTGTGAGCCAGAGGGTTTCTGGGCACACTTGGGTAATTGCTCCAGTTAAATACTTTAGACTCACAGCGGCCTCTGGAGATGAAATTCTCATGCAAAATTCATTCCCATGAATTGCTGCAGCCCATAACAGATTCTTCTCACAAAATTACTGAAGTGTGAATTTCTTGTACTGAAGCTTGTTCTTGATCACAAGGGCATCAACACAGTCTGACAATACAAACCCCTACAGTTTTTCACATTTAGCACAATCAGAATCTTGCTGGTCTGTCCTCTACCCTCCAGCACAGATTCCTGTGCTGAAGCTACAGTCTCTGGAAGCACAGAGCAGCCCTCAGGCTGTCCACGTACCTACAGCACCACTAACGTCTTTCTATGAAGCTTCAGGCCTAGGAGAGAGATGGAGAGGGAACGAAGGTCTGCCCATCTTATTAGGATTTGGGAAAAAAAAAATCAAAACCTGTCATCACCACTAGAAGCACAAGAAAAGGGGAGAAGGGATGGTACCTCAGAATTGGCTTCATCCAACTTGGATTTCTATTTCTCGCACAACAGAACCTCATCTCCCCTCATTAAGCTGCAAAGTAATTACAGTCCTAAAGCATATCCTTATGTTACGCCTTCGGAGAAAAATAACTTTATGAACGTGCTTAGACCATGCGTCCGGAGCGAAGCTTCCCAGCCAAGGAATCCATCTGCCTGCATCGGTTCCCAGGGGATTCGCCTCTCCTTTCCTTTCGCGGGCGGGGGGAAGCAAACACGCCCGGCACATTTTAAGCGGAGGTGATGAGAGGACACAAGATACATTCCGTGCAGCACGACCATCCGGCCCGGGAGATGCCCTTCCGGGGGCAGCCGTGCTGGCTCCGAGCCCCGCCACACCCCGTGCCCGGGGCGCTGCCGGCGGAAGCGGCGGGGCGGGCCGCGGCGGCCATGGCGGCGCAGCAGCGGGAGCTGGGGCGGCTCTCGGCGCTCGCCGTGTACCGCCGAGTGGAGGGGGCCGGGCGGCTGGAGCGGCGCCGCCGCGGGGCGCCTCTGCCCGGGGGCCGCAAGCGGGCCAAGGCCCGGCCGAGGCGCGGCCGAGCGGGAGGCGGCGGCCCGGAGCTGAAGGCCCCGCCGCAGCCGGCGGCGACTCCCGCCGCGCCCCCGAGCCGCGTGGAGCTCCGCGTGGAGCCCCGGCCCGGGGGGGCGGCCGCCGTGCCTGAGGAGAAGCCGCGGGGCGGCCCCGCGGCCATCCCGGGCGGCCCGCGGGCGGCGGGGGAGGACGGCGGCGGCGTGTCGGGGCTGCTGCGGCGGCTGGGGCGGGTGGAGGACAGCCGGCAGCGGGCGGCAGAGCTGTTCCGCTGGCTGCTGGCCCCGGTGGCGCCGAGCGAGTTCCTGGGGCAGCACTGGGAGCGGGCGCCGCTGCTGGTGCGGCGAGGCGACCCCGGGTACTACGCGGGGCTCTTCTCCACGGCCGACTTGGACGGCGCCCTGCGGGGCGGCGAAGTGCACTTCGGCACCCACCTGGACGTGACCAGCTACGCCGAGGGCGTGCGGGAGACGCACAACCCGTCCGGCCGCGCCCTGCCTGCCGTCGTGTGGGACTTCTACCAGAACGGCTGCTCCCTGCGGCTCCTCTGCCCACAGGCTTTCTCCCCCACCGTCTGGCACTTCCTCTCCATCCTGCAGGAGCAATTTGGCAGTATGGTGGGGGCCAACACATACCTCACGCCACCGGGGACGCAGGGCTTCGCCCCCCACTACGATGACATCGAGGCCTTTGTGCTGCAGCTGGAGGGGAAGAAGCACTGGCGTGTCTACAGCCCCCGGACGGATGCTGAGGTGCTGCCCCAGTTGCCCAGTGCAAACCTCACACAGGCTGAGCTCGGCGAGCCTGTGCTGGAGACAGTGCTTGAGGCCGGGGACCTGCTGTACTTCCCCCGTGGCTTTATCCACCAGGGTGACTGTTTTCCTGACTCACACTCGCTCCACATCACTGTGTCTTCCTATCAGAGGAATTCCTGGGGGGACCTTCTGGAGAAGCTCCTCCCAGCTGCCCTGCAGATGGCCCTGGAGGAGGATGTGGAGTACCGGCGAGGGCTTCCCATGGACTACTTGGGGTACATGGGGGTTGCCAACTCAGACGCAGCTGATGCTCGGCGAACAGCCTTTATGGAGAAGGTGCAGAGCCTGATAAAGAGGCTCGTTGACTATGCACCCATTGATGCTGCTGTGGATCAGATGGGCAAGTCATTTCTTCATGACTGTCTGCCCCCTGTGCTTACACAGAGTGAAAAGGCGCAGAGTATCTATGGCTTCCCAGCCCGGTGGCAAGATGGAGGCCCTCATGATGTTGATATACAGATAACAAAAGACACCGAAATACGCCTCCTCTGCCATGGCATTGTTAGATTATGTAATGAAGAAGCAGGTGTGATGCTGTATTACACGACAGAAAACTCAAGAGTGTATCACAAAGAAGAACCCAAGTTCTTTGAGCTAGATCCCGAGTATATAGACAGTATCGAATTTCTGCTGTCTTCCTATCCAAATCACGTCAGTGTGGGTAACCTTCCATGTGAAACCTTGGAGGAAAAGATTTCTCTAGCCACACTCCTGTTTGAGAAGGGCATTCTGACTACAAAGAAACCTCTGGTGCAAGTGTAACTCTTATTTTTTAACGAAATAAACATACATTTGTTTAGGAAGTGTTCTGTCTTGGTCTTGCCTTACACCTGCTAGATGTGAATCAGCAGTTCGAGTCCCTGCATCTCATCTGGGGGCAGAAGGGCTATGGTACGGGTAGGGAAATGTTCTGATTAAAATGGGTATTTTGCTCTAGGAGCAATTCTGCATGGCTGAGTGACTAGAGAAGGGAAAAAGTTGTTTTGTTTTTTTTTTCCTTTCACCAGGCATGTTACTATACCCTAGGTAACTTCAGGAACCCAGTGACCTTTCTTGCAGTCTGTAAATCACCTTTGTATTTTCACAGTATTTTAAAGCAGCCTACTCTACTGCGGGAAGTACTCTTATTCATAGGCAGATTTGGTGATGGTCAGCATTCTGTGTGCCTGTGCTGTGCCATGTTGGACTCCATGATCTTGGAGGTCTTTTCCAACCCAATCTAATTCTGATTCTATGATTCTATGCTGCATAGGCCTTCAGGTCTATGCTGTGTTGTAAAGATCTCTTGGTCACAGAAAAAACTTGTCCAACTCTTCCTGGAAGTGGAGCTTGTAGGCAGCTCCCACTCAGTTCCAGCAATTACATCACCTACGTGAGCCTGCCCTTATCAAACAGTGTAGCAAGATGTCCTCAGGGAAACATGATCTGCTGCGTTTGAAATGCTTCAGGCTCACTTGCATCTTCTTCAGTCTCCAAGGTGTCTTAGTGATAAAATAACCTCCCCTACTGGTTTTTCCACAGCAGCCCCTAACAATGAAATTACTGGTCCTTTCAAGGTAAATGGGGCACCGTCTAATACTTTTTTTTGTGCTGGGTGAAAAAAGTTTCATTTAAGGACCTATCAAATTACATGAACTCGTGCCTGGCTGTGTGGCCAGTTCCCATAAATAGACAAACCTCTGATATGGTTTTCCTCAATGCTATTTTATCATAGCAGTCAGCAGGTGAGGGATATTCCGTCTTTAAAGCCTCCTGAAGCTATATCCACAAGGAGCAGGGTGTACTACCCTGTGGTCCTCTAAGCTGTTGGATCATCAGGGTTTTGCAAGCTGGCATACATTCATTTTTGACTGGTTAGGATTTAAGTGTACACTATGTCCTCCAAGGTCCCATACTTGCAAAAGCCAGTGTGCCAGCCTTTCCTCCCTCTTTTGCCTGTATCCTTTTGCGAAATCTTGAAACACGGGCTGTGTAAAACTGCACAGCATGAGAGCATGCTGAGGTGCCCTGCAGGCCTCTTTGCTCTGTAAATCACTAGTGGCTGGACAGAAATGCTGTTGTCACGTGTCCTCTGACCCTTTTGTCTACTCATCCTTATCAGAGGGTCAGCCATCCTTGTCCCACCATTCATGCCGCTGGTAAGTATCTCATGCCCAGTTCCAGGGCTGCTCTGTGTGGCCCCTGTGCAACCACAGGCACCTGCATTGCAGTTTGCTGCTTGGGGCCTTGTGGTGTAGTGCTGTATCAGGAGCTCATGCAGCCCTTTCTGTGATGGTTGTAAGCACCCCCATGTCCATTTCAAGTACATTAATGACAATCAAAAATGGCACAAATTTTCCTTATCTTTTCCTTTCCCTGGACCCTGTTTTCTAAATACTTCAGTTGGGGTGGGAATTATCAAATTCCTCCCCAGCTTCTAAATTTACTAAGGAAACTGCCTGGGCTAAACACCTTACACATACTCCTCACGGTTTTACACAGGGCTAGCCAGGCACAGAGTTTCTCTTTTCTTCTTGGTTCTTCATTAAGTTATTTCTCACTAAGACTGGTGGAGTACACCGAATTTTTTGCACTGGGAGGTACTGGTCCGTTATGATCCCAGGTAAAAAAGCACTCACATTCTGTAAAGTATCTCAAAATGCTATTTATTAGAGCTAACACTCTAAAAAGAAATTAGTATAGATAATCTTACACCCCTTTATATGCTGAGAACCCTAAGCAATGAAGCATGTAACAGGACTCCACCCCACACACAGCATATCATGCAGACATGGTCCATAGCAGATTCTCCCCTTTCAGTCTTTTAAGGTATTGTAAGATTTGTGTATAAGGAAACAGCTTTATTTATTATGTCTGCAGTCAAAGAGAAGCAATGTTTGCGTGGGAACATCTTGCTGCACTGTTTGATAAGGGCAGGGCCACGCAGGTCGCATACCCACAGGTAGTGGCTGGAAGCTGCCTGTGAGCTTCTGTGTAAGGAAGAGATGTAAGGCTGTGTTTCCCATAAGACTTGGAATCTGTGCAGGACAACACAGGCCTGAGGGCCACATTGTAAGGACAGTGCAGCACAGCACAGTAAGGTACGGGGCAGTGTTGTGTCCTCCAGAGGCTACACCATGGCTATTGGAGGGGAATGTTCTGCATGCTGTAAGGCAAGGCAAGGACCATGCTGAGTTCCCTCACATGGTTCCAAACAGTGCACAAACACAAACGAAGGTGCAGCAACTTATCCAAGAGGAGTTGTGCAGGACAGGAGAGCTTTGAGAGAGCTGGGTTTTATTTGATTTCGTAATCAGCCCTTTGGGGCATTGGTACATCTTTTTGAAGGATACAAGGGCCACTGGCTTCAGGACAACCACATGGGGCACAGAAAATGGGGAGGGGAGCCGGCAGTCCCACCTGGGCAGGAGGAGGAGGCAGCATTCCATGACTGGCTGCCCAGGCACAAGAAGCCAGAACATCCACCTTAAATACAGTCATGATGCAAGCTGAGTGGATCACAGGAGAAGCTGCAAATTGCTCCCAGCCTTTTTTGCTGAGCATGGTTGTGGTCATGGCAGACAAGGTTTCTCCTATCCAGCATTTCCACATCACTTATCATCCCTGACCCCTTCCATATGCCTCTCGCCCGCCACCTGCAGCCACTTCGATGTGCCTGTCACTCTGCCAGAGTTATCTCTGGGAAACGCTGTACAAATACTCACCTGGCAGGGCTAGCATCTGCCAGAATGCTTGCCTAGGAAAGGGGAAGGATCAAACAGATATGCACTGGAAGGGGAGAGGATGGGGTACTATTCAGGTACCATGATTTGGAATGACAGAGATGGTGTCTGAGACATAACAAGGTGGGAGGAAGTGGAGAAGAGAAACGTGCATTTTTTTAAGCAGCCTTCATGAATTGTCATCACATTCCCCCATATGACCCTTTAGTCTAAGAAGTGTAAAGAAAAAAGCCTTTACCAGTAGCTAGCTGTGGTAAGCTGACCTCTGCTAGCTGCTGGATACCCACCTAGCCACTCTCTCAGCCCCCTTTAGCAACAAGAGAGGTGAAGAAACTTAGATGAAAAACCTCATGGGTCGAGATAAGGATGGGGCGTAATTCATTAACTAACACCATGGGCAAAACAGACTTGACTTAGAGAAGATTAATTTAATTTATTGCCAGTTAATAACAGAGTAGCACAGTGAGAAATAATAATAATAATAATGGCCAGACTTCGCGAACGAAGAACCAGGGAAGGTCTTTACACCTTCCAGCCTGCGCATT
>JAYRBT010000177.1:27258870-27276514 GCA_036023395.1 Myiotriccus ornatus | reverse complement strand
AGGACGTAGATGGACTGCCTTATAGGGCTAACGAGCTCCATCTGCCCGGGGAGTGGCCCTGACCAGGAATCGAACCCAGATCTCGGCGGTGACAGCGCCGCGCCTTAACCACTAGACCACCAGGGGCTCCTTAGTGAGAAATAAGAACAAAATTAAAAACACTTCCCCCCCATCTTGGGGCAGCATCAGGTTCGTCTGAGCTGGCTGAGACTGTCCTTGTCCAACATGGGGGAAGCCCTGGTCTCTTCTCACAGAAACCACAGCCTCCCACTACCAAAACATTTCCACCATAGCTCTGGATAGTTTTACTTTTGTTTTGCAACCAGCACTCAAATGCTGCTCCCTTGCTCTCCCTTGGCTATTATCAAGGAACATTTTGCATGGGGAGGGAAACAATTTGTGCGTAGGAAGTTCCTGTTACTTGTCCAGAAGAAAAACTGACCATTACCATTACTTTCTTCATGTGGTTTTGCAAACTCTCAGCATTAGACAATGCTCCCCTCCATGAACCAGCTGTCACGCTTTTCAGCTCAGTACTGATGAGCATTTCCTCCCATGTGCCAGGTGAAGGGTCCAGGGATTGGCCTGCTTGGTTACTCCAAAGGAGGTGAACTGTCTCTCGCCATGGCTGTCTTCCTGAAGAACATCGCGGCTGTTGCTTCCCTTAATGGCCCTGTGGCCACTACATATATTCCTCTCTGTTACAAGGATAAAACCATCCCCATTTTGACCACATATGGACAATATATCAAGGTCACCAATTCCAATATTCTTGATTGTTCTGATGTTCTTATTGACCCCTTTCAAGTCTGTGGCAACCAAAGCCTGATCCCAATAGAGAAAGCTGAGGCACAGTTACTATTCTTCGTGGGACAAGATAACCATGTTGTCAAAAGTGAGTATTATGCTACTGAAGCCTGCAAGCTTTTGCAGGCTCAAGGCAAGGAAAATTTTCAGATTCTCTCTTACCCTGGAACAGGGCATTGCACGGACCCTCCCTTTTTCCCTTTGTACCCCATAGGAAACCATCCCGTTTTTCACAAGCAGGCAGTCCTGGGTGGGGAGTTCGGGGCTTATTCTAAAGCTCAGGTTCATGCCTGGCCACAAATCTGGGCTTTTTTCCAGAAATATTTAAGTGACAAGTAATGTGCAACAAGTGATGTGCAAGCAACACACAACTTTGAACAACCAGATCTGATAAATTCTGTTGCAGTTATCAATCTAACAGCTTGTCTCAGCTGTACCAGTACAACTACAGTATCTTCCATGACTTTACACATCCAGAACTCAGAAAAGAAATGGGTCTGCCTTTTCTCTTCTTCCTGGAACCTTTTTGTTCAAATGTCAAGAAAATGCACAGCATTTTTTGCCTTTTATAAAACACCTCATGTGCCAAATGTGCTGTTATGTTTCTTGGGGGGGTTCTATTCTCCTAATGCATTCTTGACAGTACTTTCCATATCACTGTGGTCTCTACAGGTACACGCTATCCTCAGCTCATACTTGAAAGCCACACCTCCCAAATGACAATTCTGGAGCAGGGATTTCACTGTTATTATGGTGAAAGTCTCATTGCAAATGGAAATGTCTCTGACCTCTGTGCTGCTGGGAGTGTGTAAAAATGGATGCTATAGCCAGGATGCTGGACTGTCTCTGGTTTACCCTTGGGGAAGGTCATTTGCTTTCTGTGCCTTCTTTCCATCTTCCCTTCAGAATGCTGTGTTCTGGCTAGTGGATATTTCTGGACTCAAGATGTAATGTAAAAAACTTCCTGCTGAATTTACAGTCATTGTGATCTTCTCCCACATGATGTGGAACACTTTAATCTTTGTTATTGGGTTGAGAATTGTAATAAAGGACTGAGATTTGAAAGCCATGGAGTCATTTGTTCTGCTTTGGTTAGAAGCAGGGTTTGCAACTTGACCATTCTCTCATTCCAGGGTAAAACCTTGAGCTTGCAGAAGCTTGGGATCAAGGGCTGCCCAGGTAGAAGATAGCCCTCTTAACCTTCACTCTTCCACTCCTCTTGTGTCACCAAGCATAGAGGAGAAGGAATGTTGCTGAAACCTCCAGGACCTTTTCCCTTAGCATCTGCTGCAGCCTATGGTCAAGCTGGTGATCAAATCCACTATTGTAAACCAAGGATTGTTCTTCTCAACGACAGGAGTAGTTGCCACACACTGAGGGCTAGACATCATACAGCATGCCCAAATGCCAGATGACAAAGCACCTCATCTGTTTAGGAGAGAATGGGTAATCTCCACAGGGAAGGAAAGACTGCTGAGACTCTGTCCAATACCTCTGACCACTTAGTATTTCCAAACAGGACAATGCTCAAGATTCCCTCAGATGCTTCCACTTGTTTCACACCACTAAGTCAGACATGAGGAGTTCAGAGTGTGAGGCACCCCTACCCTCCATCTCCAGGAAGAGTCTGAGAGCCTAAGGAAACAGCTGTCCCTCTGCAGTTGCTCTTGGATCAGAAGATCTGCTCTCGGTAAGATGGACTGAATGGCCTTCTTTTTTAAAACCTTGCAAAATCCATTACTAGAAGAGCAAGATATTTCCTGACCTACCTAAAGAGTCTGTGAAAGCACTCACTCCTCATCCCTCCTGCACCACTGAGGATCCTAACCATCCTTCCCAATTCACCTGGCTCTGCAGCTGCCAGAGCTGAGCAGAGCCTGGTGGAAACACAAGCCACCTTGCTCATGCCTTAGGACAACCAGCACAGAGGCAGAACCGGGAAGGAGAGGCGAAGCACCGCCGGCCGGTGCTGGTGTGGCTTCTCCTCGCCCCGGCTGGGGCTGGCCCGCGCTCCGGTCTCTCGGCTGAGCGGCAGAGCACAGCTCGGCCCTACTCGGGTCGCTGCCGGCGGGCAGCAGCTCCGCGCTGCCCCATCTCTGTGCTGTCGGTCCCACACAGGCCCTTCGTGCCCGGACTGTGAGTCCCGACCGCGAGTCTGCTCGGTGGCTCGTCAACACCTCTGCCCGTCCTGCCCCGCATGTCCCCCCCTCCCGCAGACACCGCCCGGCCCGGGGGAGCTCGGGGGGACACCGAGGAGCTCTCTGAGGCCGAGACGGGTCTCAAGAACTCGGCAGAGTTTGGCAGAGAACCCTCCCACACCCGGGAGGGCGGCGGAGGGAAGACAGAAGAGAAGGGGAAGAGCAGGCGGCCAAGGCGGCAGGGAAGCAGGCAGGCGGGGCGAGAGACCTGCCGCCCCGCTCCGCCCCGCGGAGCATTACACGGCACTCTAGATCGATTCCGGACTCGGTTCCGAGGGGACCTGCCCCGGAATCCGCCCCCAGAGGCGGAACTACTCGCGAGAATGTGGCAGATCACTGCCCGCTCCCTGCGCCGAGCCAGCTCCCGTGGCTGGCAGAGGCGACTGCCCTGGCCCGGACCCACGCCTGCAGCCCCACGGAGCCGCAGCCCCGCGTGGAGCCCCGGGACAGCCTCCGCCCGTGGACTCGCCTCCATGGCCCCCTCCATCCGCCTCTCGCCCGCCACCCGCAGCCTCTTCGATGAGCCGCTGGCCATCGCCGTGCAGGGCCTCGGCCCGCGGCAGCAGGTCACACTGAGGACATCCTTGCGGGACGAGAGGGGAGAGCTCTTCCAGGCCAGTGCCCGCTACCAGGCGGGGGACGACGGGGAGCTGGACCTCGCCCGCTGTCCGGCACTGCCGGGAGGCAGCTTCTCCGGCCTGGAACCCATGGGGCTGCTCTGGGCTTTGCAGCCCCAGAAGCCCTTCAGGCGGCTGGTGAAACGGGACGTGCAGAGCCCCTTCCTCCTGCAGCTGGAGGTGTTTGAGGGCCACGGGAAGCCTCCCGGGCGGCTCCTGGCCCAGGCGCAGCACGAGCGGGCGTTCCTGCGGGACGGGGTGCGGAGAGTCCCGGTGCGAGAGGGGAAGATCCGGGCGACGCTTTTTCTGCCCCCCGGTGAGTACCGGCCGTGCCGGGCTCCTTCTCCCACGGGTGTTGCTCTGCTTTTGGCCCCGCGCTCCCTGGCCCGGAGACTGACCCCGTCCAGGCTTCCCTTGAGGACAAGGGCAAGCCTCACCTCGCCAGCAGGAACCGGACGCTTCTCAAGGAACAGTCTGACCAGCCCAACCCTCTTTAGTCTGCTGGGCACACTGCTCACGTAGAGCAGCTATGTGTGCTGAAGCACATGTGAGTTTGTTTAATTGATTCTTACCGGACATGAAGGCATTTATCATAATACCCTTCTTGTTCCCAAATGCTGTGGGAGATGGTGTCAGCCAGTCTTCAAGATACCTTTCCTCTACCTGGCTGTTTTCCAGGGAATTCACCTAGTAATTCTTTGAGTAAGTAGAAGGTTGCTCTCCCAAACTATAGAGTTTAAGCCTGCTGCTTCCCTTTCAAGCCTCTCCACAGATCCTGAACTCAGTTATATCCTAGTTGCTGTAGCCCAAGGCAATCCAAGCTGCCTTTTGCTGCCACATTTGTCCCCAGTTCT
The DNA here is from genome assembly GCA_036023395.1 of Myiotriccus ornatus. Taxonomy (NCBI): domain Eukaryota; kingdom Metazoa; phylum Chordata; class Aves; order Passeriformes; family Tyrannidae; genus Myiotriccus; species Myiotriccus ornatus. Next base: position 27,272,038 of record JAYRBT010000177.1, on the reverse strand, counting down.
TCCTTGTTTGTGAGCAGAAGATTAAGGAAAGCATTAGACAGGTTTGCTCTTACAGTATTTTTGTCAGAAAGTAATCATTACGAGGGTCTGTGAGGTTTTCAGATTGCCTGACAAATGCTGTGTTGTCCTCCCAGCAGCTGTCCAGATTTCTGCTAGTTGTAGGAAACCTCATCCCCTTGGTTGAGTGGTTTGCAGCAGCTGCACCACCGCCACATCCCAGCTTTCCTTTCTCCTGTGATCCAGAGGCTTTCACCGAGCATGTCTCTGGAACCCCATGTACTCAAAGATCATCTCTACGTATCACGTGCCTTCCCCTTTCTTCCCTGTCTGTCCCTGGCAACTCCTCCATGATAGCACTGAAATCATATGTGCTGTCCCAGCCAGTGTTCTGGGCTCTGACTGTGCTGTAGCCTTGAGGCTGGAGGTGAATTTCCAGTTCTTCTTGCTTGTTGCCCATGTTCTCCATGATAGTCTGCAGACACCTGAGGGAAGCCTCGCCTTCCCTCCCAAGCAGGAATGGGAGTCTCCCTCTTGGCCTCCTCCTTTCCATACTTCGTTAGCAGTTTGCAGCAATCCCTCTCAGCTTTGGACTTGTCCCCTGATGAACCTAATGTAAAGCTTCTCTTACAATGGTTAGCAAGGTTGGTTTCAAAAACTTCTCTTAATCCCAGAATAAATGGCCATAGTACATTTACACTGAAACTGAGAAGCTGAAATCATCAGAAGAGGAGATTTTTTTTGGATACTGAGAAATGCAGCAAGGAAAAGCCTCCTGGGTATAACTGAAGCAGAGCTTGATACCTTTGCAGTGAATTTACATGATACAGAGAACTAGTTGTGACTGTCAAAAGACCCCTTCTCATGCAGCCACATGTTCCCTGATGTTATCCAAAACATTACCAGGCCTGCTAATTTGTGCTGGCTTGTTTAATCTTGAAGCAATGCAGCAATTTAATTAAAACTGGCACAGTAATTTAGGACTCTTAACGCCATTCTGCTGCTTTAGGTTTTTTTTTCTTTTTTTAACAAGACACATTCCCAGGCCTATGATATTGGCATATAAATTAAGGATTGTGGGTTAATGTGTCCTGTTATGTGGTCTCTCACAGGAAATGGCCCCTTTCCAGGAATTATTGACTTATATGGAACTGGAGGAGGACTCCCTGAATACAGGGCATGCCTGCTGGCCAACTATGGCTTTGCTGTGCTGGCTCTGGCTTACTACGGCTATGAAGATCTTCCCAAAGAGATGAAGGAATTCCACCTGGAATATTTTGAAGAAGCTGTAAACTATATGTTACAACACACCCAGGTTGGTTTGTTCATTGACTCACTACAGTGAACTATCATTATTTAGGTTCTGTCAGACTGCAGATGGAGCAGAGCTGCTGTATTTAAAATAGCATCACTGTTAAGTTTGTTGAGATTAATTTTTTTATATCTTTAATTCCCATTACAATGGCTCTCTGGCAGATTATTCCAGTTCTTCCTTTTGAAGTGGCCAGGAGAAACAGTGACACATAGGTCACATACTGGTAATTTCTACTCCATTCAACCCAGTGTCATAACTAGGGTGCTAGTTGCCTGGAGACTTATTTGACTTCCAGCAGGGCTTTTAGGTTTATGCTCTGTAGAATGTCCTGCAGATCTTAATGTCCTTTTCAGCTGTGGAGCACATGGTAACCTTCTGTGATACAAGCCTCAAGCAAGTCCACCAGTACACATTTGTTGCTGTGTATTTTATATGCTGTTAGAATCACTCCAAATGTTATTTGGTGAGTGTGGGTTTTAGTACCTAGTTGTGCACTTAGGGATCCTTCTAAGTCAATGCCTCTTGAAAGAGAACCTGCTTGGTTCTGCACCTCCTTGCAAGCAGCTGTGCATGACAGTAGCTAGAACTGCACAAAGCAGTTTCTTTGAAGAATGAAAATAAATACCTTCCTCAACCTCAGAAAGATGAGTAAATGTTAAAGGTCTTGGTTGCTTTTCAGATGCCTTAACCTTAACTGCTTGTGCCACCTCTCTGCCCCAAAAAATCTGGAAATTGCTTCCACCTGCCTTTTTTTCCCCCATGGGAGCAGTACCATTGCCTTCCATTAACATCTTCACCGAGACCCTCATCGTGTTTTTAATGGGTTGCAAAGTTTCAGCCATATTTTCTAATTTCTCCCTTCCCATGTTTCAAAGTCAGTGGTTTGAAGCGTATTACACTGGTGATAAGATACGAAAGATACTAAATTTTGATGCTGTCTCAGAGCCTTTTTGCCCCGAGGGTCTTTGGATGTTGAAGCAGTTGTGGTATTAGCCAACCTTCTTCCAATATCCTTAGAGGCTTTCAATACCCTATAAGGTCATTTAATTTTTCTATTCTACTTAATTTGCCTTGTGTAGAAGAAAATGAAGGTAACCTATTCTAGATTGACTCCAGAGGACTGTACAATTCTCTTAGAAAAATGGGTTTAATAGGCTATCTTTTTAAAGATACATTTTAATGAGTAAGCTACCTTAGAATGCTTCCTGTGAGTTAGACACCAAGTGTACTAGAGAAGCGGGAGAGCAGCTGATGTGGAGGCTGCCACCCCATGTTATCTTCTTAATAAGGAAACCAAAGACAGTCGTTGAGTATAAGAAATACGTTATCATAAGTGATGCCAGTATCATACTCATTGCTGACTTTGAGCAATTTGCACTGAAAGAAAGCATTTGTAGAAGAAGCCTTCCCTTCTCCTTCCCTCTTCTTCCCTCAGCTGCCTTATAGGCAAAGTGAATTTGGGACTGCACATCTGCAAAGTAGCTTTGCTAGGATGATGCTGCAATCCTGGCAGGGCTTAGGACCATAAATCAAGCACGGAACAGTGCCCAGGGTACCTCAGATGTGGGCCCTGCGCACAGGACCTTAGATGCCTGTACTTGGGATCCAAATCTGGGACAGACATGGCTGCGAACGTGGCAACATCTTAAAGAAGTGGCACGCTATGGTTCATTGCTTGTGGTTTCTCTTCTCTTGTCTCCAGGTTAAAGGTCCAGGAATTGGGTTGCTTGGAATCTCGAAGGGTGGTGACCTGTGCACCTCCATGGCCTCCTTCCTAAAGGGCATCGCAGCCACTGCCCTTATCAACGGTTCAGTGGCAAATGTGGGTGCAGTGCTCCGCTACAAGGACATCATCATTCCACCTCTTGGTTTCAATTTGAAACGCATCAAGGTCAGCAAGTCCGGGATTGCTGATATTTTTGATGCATTGAGCAACCCACTAGAAGGGCCTGACCAGAAAAGCTTTATCCCTTTAGAAAAGGCTGAGTGTCGCTTCTTGTTCATTGTTGGCCAGGATGACCGCAACTGGAAAAGCGAATTCTTTGCAATTGAGGGGAGCAAACGTTTGCAAGCTCATGGGAAGGAAAAGCCTGAGATAGTCTGTTATCCTGGAGCAGGGCACTACATTGAACCTCCCTTTTTCCCAATGTGTGCAGCCTCAATGCACCTGCTAGTTGGCAAACCTGTGGAGTGGGGAGGGGAGCCCAAGGCACACTGTGAGGCACAGATAGATGCTTGGCAGCAGATCCAAGCTTTCTTCCGCAAACACCTCACAGGCAAGCCATCTGGAACATCCAGTAAGCTGTGAAGTAGGTTACTTTACAGATGAAGATGCTGGTGTTTCAAGATTGCTTTGTTAAATGGCTCAGAATGAGAACAAGGAACATCAGAGAATAAGGTATTGGGTTTCTTGGAGGATGACAGCAGGCGAAACCATGAAAGCTGCTTTGTTTTTACACCCTCCTCTAACCTTGGTTAGAGGTTTGTGGCCTCCTGTTTTGTGTAGTATAGGATTAAAAGCTATGGAAGGCAAATGTGGTAAGGCTGGGTGTTCTTTGAATGTGCGTTTAAGTGGAAGGTAACTTATCCAAGCTGAGAATTGGGGTGAAAATGTAGCTTGGCTTTCTCAGAGGAAATATATGCCATTGCCCTTACCAGAGCCAGCTTTGTGTTCTCATTCCAGTGTTCTAGTTTTTCTGGAAGCAGCAGTTCTCTCTTCCTGCCTCCAGTATTTTTTCTGTTCTCCCTGTGCACTTCCCTCTCCTTTATTGCTCATTCCCCTTCTCTCACAGCACTAAAATGCCTTAACAATATCTAAGATTTCACTTAGCGAAAGCAGCAATACTGTGTCTGCATCCTCAGGTAGCAAATCTCCCATTCATAGGCAACAACAGCCAAGAGCCTGATGTGATTCTGGGCACATGCAGTAGAAATGAGACATTTAAACAGTTTTTGAACGTCTGTAAGCATGAGAAAACAACAGACCCGGCCCTGCTGGTAGTCATCTTGGAGCCGCGCTCGGGGGTCTCCTCAGCTGGACGGGGTATCCGGTCTAGGTCGGCAGCGCTGTTGATGGGTAGCGTCTCCCTGCCTGTACATTCTCTTAGCGCCTGCTTGCAAACGTTACTGGAAACAGTCCGGCTGCGGGGCTGGCTCGGCGGCTCCGTGAGGCGCGGGGTGCTGTGCGGGCGGAGGCGGGCTGGAAGCGGCGATGGGGCGGCTGCCGTGCTGTGCCGGAGCCGGGCTCCGGCTGCACGTCTGGTCCTCTCTGAGCAGCGGGGTGGGGGGTGAGCTGTCAGCCCCGCCGGGCATCCTCGGTGACGTTTGGCACCCAGGCGCGGGGCTGGCGGAGAAGGCTGGGTGTTCCCGGAGAGTTTGCGCTCCTGTATCCCAACACGGTGTGCCCTCAGTGCCTGGCAGCCCGCGCGGGCCGCATCCAGCCTCGGCTGCTCCCCGTGCGGCAGGCGGGCTTTTACATTCCCTGTGTTTGTAATAGATTAAAGTGAAACTTTAGCCGCTGTCCACGGATCGCTGCCCCAGTCGGTTGGACGGCGTGGTGGAGGCGGGAGCGGCCCGGGGCTGGCGGCCTGTCCCGGGCTCGCTGCTCCCGTCGGTTGGGTGGTTTGGGAGAGGCGGGAGCGGCCCGGGGCTGGCGGCCTTTCCCGGGGGCGGGGAGGGGCTCTGCTCTCGATTGGGGCCGCCTGGAGGGGGCGGCGGCCGCGGTACCGATATTGCGGGCGGCGCGGCGGGCCCGCGCAGCCTCCGCCGCCGCCATGTGGAGAGCGCTCGCCGCCGCTTCCGCCGCCCCGGCGCGGGCCCTGCTGCGCGCCCGGCCGCCCCAGCGGGCGGCCAGCCTGGCCGTGTGCCCCGCCGCCGGCCCGGCCGACCAGCGGGTGGAGACGCGGGTGACGGGGCTGAGCCCGGGGCAGGCGGTGACTCTGCGGGCCCTGGCGGCCGGTGACCGCGGCTGCCTCTTCCAGTCGTGCGCGCACTATCGAGCGGACAGCCGCGGGGAGCTGCACCTGGGCACGGACGCCTCCCACGGCGGGGACTACACCGGCGTGGAGCCCATGGGGCTCTTCTGGAGCCTCTCCCCCGCCGCCATGGAGCGGCCGTACCAGCGGCTCGTTCCCCGCAGCACCGACGCCCCGATGAAGGTGGAGGTGTTGGTCCACCAGGGCCACAGCCCGCCGGGCGCCATGCCCGGGCCCGTGGTGGCCAAGACCGAGGTGGAGAGGTGGTTCACGGCCCCCGGCGTGCGGAGGATCCGGCTGAAGGAAGGAGTCGTAAGGGGCTCCCTTTTTCTCCCGCCGGGTGAGTGTCCCGGCCGGAGGCCTTCGCCCCGGGGCTGGCGGAACCCCCCGGTCTCTCTGACCAGTGCAGGGAAAATCTCGCAGAACAAAAACATACATCTGCCACCGGCGGAATCCGTATTCCGTCAGTGAGCCGAACGCCCTCCTGCAGCCAGGTGGCCGGTTTTTTTCCTTGAAACCTTACGGAGATGCTCCCGAGTGCTTGTCGGGACAGGGTCCGGCTTGTGCGTGTCCTGGTCCTTCTCGGAGGCACGGGGCAGGCGGCTCTTGCAGGACGGGAAGGAGCGAAAGGAGAACAGGGGTTCTCGAGTTTACCCCATCGCGGTGCTCTGTCTGCGGTTTTTCAGTTGAATGTTCTGGTCTACCAGAATCTGTAACGTTCAGAAAAGCTGATGCGTTTTTCATTGTGTGAGACAGTGCTGAACGTCCCAAGGATTTTACCCTAAGTAGAATTGAATCAGAGGCATTTTTCGTCCATGTTAAACACATGCCAGTAAGCAAAGCAATAGAAGAGCTTCTAGAAAATACACTTATTCCCCCTCTGTTACATCGGAGCCAACACTGAGTTAGTAATTGTGTTAGTTTTGCGGTAAACTGGCAAAATAGATTTATCAGCAAGTTCTGCCTGTTCCGCTTGGAATTGGTTGTGCTTTAAGAGTTGTGATATTCTGATGGTCTGCTAGTGGTATCGGAAAACAACTTTACACCAGTGATGTCGTTTGTACGCTTTAGCCATGATCTAAACTTCTTGTAGTTCCCTGACTGTTATGCTACTGGAACTGCCCTCCACATTACCTCTAATTGAAATCTACTTGGTTCGGCAACTCCTGTAAGTATTGCTACACTATTAGGTACTTTTTTCAGTGAATTTCCAAACCAATATTTTTTTAATCTATTTAGACGTGGATCCAAAGTTCACCGAAGAAAAAGACAACAACTGCGATTGAACTTTGAATTTCAGATGTTTAGTCAGCATGCTGGATTTTCCATCTCTGAGACGTAATTGTTTTGCAATCCTGCCTTAGAGAATGAGTTTGATTTCTGCTGAGCTCAGTGGAAATCCAGAGATCTGCAAGATAGAATTGTATTTTCCACTTTAGAAAGTTTGGCATTGTAGTAGAGTGGAAAGGTTGGGAGTCATTGCTTAGATGATAGTGGCATCCCTTTTGATGGAGGATCGAGTTACAGCATTGCTACTATAATTACTACCCTCCAGGAGCAAAAAAATGTTAAGATACTGTTAAGATAGGAGTCTTAAATGTGAACCATTCTTAGTAAATGTGAGATGATGTGAGTGGGCTTATGGTGTAATTTTAATATGAAAAAATTCTTAATTGAGGCATAAGAGTTACAGGTGTGGGGTTTTGTTTCTTTGTTTTTAAATGGTTGTAGAGTTGTCTAGCCCATTTTATCCTGCTTTTTAGTGAGCTATGCAGAAACTATACTTGGGCATGTGTAGGCACTCAGGAAGGCAGTCCAGAATCCTTGTATAAGTTTAAGTTTGTCTTTGTGAGAGAAACAGTCATGCTTGCCTGTGTTCTGAATACATGTTCTTGCTAGAAAGCTTTCTGGGCTTTCTAGATAAATTAATTACATGATAAATGCATTATATATTTTCCAGCCATGTAGGCTGACTGCTGTTAACCAGAGGTTACTGTTGATCATGGCATTATGATAAATTTATCTCAACATATTTTCTCTCAAGAATATTGAACTTCTATGAAAAAAGATCAGAACTGAAAGAGAGAACCCAAAAGCATGGTTCAGTCCCTTTCTGACTTCCTAATACTTTGATTTAGGAGGTTTCCACCATCTAGCATGTCTTGTCCAAAACTTCCTTTTTCTCAAGTGTGTCGAAGTCAGAGATCTTTTCTTTAGTGCATACAGGTAATGTCAGAGAGTTAGCACTCTCTTGCACAAGCGGGTCCTTTTTGTGAGATGGTTGTAGCGAGCTTGATCCAGGTACATCAGAGGTGACATCTTGTGGCCAGGGAAAAAAACAGAAAAAAAAAGAAATTGCTTGCTTGGGGTCTTTATAACTCCACGAGGTAGTATCCTTAGCCTTTTAACCCAAGATCTGCTGGCTTGGCATACAAACATGGTACAACACAACCTTGGCTGCAAACACATGGCTGTTCTAAAATTGCAGTTCTGATTATTTCTGTAGTTTTGTGGGCCAAATTGTACACATGTATGTGTACCTTTATCTGTATATCAGTCATGCACGCGTAACCACACCCATACAGCTCTCCGTTTTACCCTCTGTCTCGTCACATCTGCAGTAGCAGTTCTCCTACCAAATGTTACAGTGCTGATGTTGAGATAGAGCTAGTAAGTCCAGTTGATTTTGTTTAGCAGTGGGTATCTCTTTGCTGTGCTTTGCTCAATGCAGTTTATTCCAGAGTTCATGTAAGTTTTGTAGAATTGACTTTGAGGGATTAGTGTTCTTTGCTCATTATTCATGAGCTTGCACTTCGTTAATTAAGATATGACATATTTGTGGGGAAAATAGCAGACTTAGGGTATGATTGTTCTGAAAGCAGAATGTTAAGACCACTGAAAAATACATTTAGAACAGTTGTTTTGGGGTTTTTTTTAAAGAAAAAAAAGTCTAACTTCACATATTTTTGCAGGCATTTAAGGACCTAATCTTAGTTTGAAATAGCTGAAATGGGATACAGCGCTGGTTCTCTTAATCTCTGCTTATGCAGAATGGAAAAGTAATGAGCATTAATAACAAATGTCTTAAGCATTCTATATTTTGTTATTCACTCTTCACCACACAGTTTTAGGGTCCTGTTTGTTAATTTGTCCTCTGTACCGCTTCTTTTTAATATAGGGGATGGCCCCTTTCCAGGAGTGATTGACATGTATGGTGACGAAGGAGGTTTGATTGAACTTAGATCCAGTCTCCTGGCTACCCGTGGTTTTGCTGCTCTTTCTCTGCCATATTTTGACTTTGAAGATCTTCCTAAGGTCATGAAAGAACTCAAACTGGAGTATTTTGAGGAGGCAGCTAGATTCCTGCAGCGTCACCCAAAAGTGAGTGTAATGAGAGATCTCTTGGGACAAGGGAGGATTCAGCAGTCATGCCCAGGTGTGGTGGTGATTTGGTTTTGACCTTTTTTTTTTTTTTTTTTTTGGAGTATCAGTTTCTGCTGGGCAGGTTTAGGCCTAATAGTGGGAAAATTGTAGACCCTGCATAGGGGGCTATGCATACGACTGTGAGAGTGAATTTATTCCAGCACGAACTGCCTGTTAAATAAATTCATGCTAAAAACTAAAAGACTGCTGATCATTAGGGTAGTGAAGTGCTGGAATGTCCTCCGAACAGGAGCAGTGATGATAATTTATTTTAGTAGAAACTGTTAGTTTAAGGGAGGATGATACAAAACTGCTGAATAGTCATTGAAATAATGGAGTTGATGATTTGGGATGTTGCTTTCAGTTTTACTTTCCAGGCTAGAAAAAGACAAGATTAAATGCTACTTACCTCATCCTTCAAATGCAATTTGTAAGATTACTTTATTTGCCTGAGGCACACATGTGCTTGAATTTCCTGCTACCTGTTTTGGGAAAAAGAGAAAAATTTTGTGTCAACAGATGCAGTAGGGCCCAGGTGAGGATCAAGTGATGGCACATCTTGTACCTGCCTTTGAGATTTTCTGTGAGGTTTGGCAGCTCTTGGTGTCTCTGAAAAATAAGACAGTAAACAGATGAAGGAGCTTGGGTCCAGGCTGTAGCTTTCCGACAGGTCACATCAATAATTAACCTAACCTTTCCCTTTTTTAGTAACACAACTCCAAAGTCACTTAATGGCTGATCTCATTGTAATGCCTACTTCCTTTATTCTTTTCTTCCTCTCTTCTCCACCCCCTATCTTATCTGAAGGTGAAAGGACCAGGAATTGGAGTGATTGGGACTGGAAAAGGGGCAGAATTAGCACTCTCCATGATCACCTTCCTGCCAGAAGTCGTGGCTGCTGTCTCTATCTCTGGCTGTAGTTCAAACACAGTTGCAGACCTCCGTTACGGTGATATGACTCTGCCTGGGCTGCGTTTTGATATGAACAAGGTCAGTGTCTCTGACACTGGTGTATTTGATATTTTTGAAGCTCTGGATGACCCAACGAATCCTGCTAATTCTCCTTGCACGATCCCCATTGAAAAAGCAGAAGGACACTTCCTCTTAGTGGTAGGGGAAGATGATCGGATGTGGAAGAGCTCCTTATACGCTGAGCTGGCAATCAGGCGTCTACGCCAGCATGGGAAGGAGAACTTTGAACTCTTGAGTTATCCAGGAGCAGGTCACCGAATTGATCCTCCTTCTACTCCATTTTGTCACGTAGCTCTGGATCGTGTTTTGGGGGTACCTGTTCTGGGGGGTGGAGAGAGCAAAGCACATGCTCATGCACAGGAACACTCCTGGGGAAAGATTCAGGAGTTTCTGCGCTTGCATTTGGGATGAACATTTATGCACATGCAAGCTGTTGCAGAACTGCAAGGAACTGAACTTGAGCCACCAAAGTGACTGGTGAATTGGAGGGACTGACTGAGAAAAACCCTGAAATGTGAAATAACCAAATGACTACTTAGCTACAAGTATAAATCCAAAAAAAGGAGATTTATTTGGATCAGCCTAAGTTATTTTAACTAGGTACAAAGAGGAGAAGTGAAACAATAAGCAGGCTGCACTGCCTGCTTTTGACAGTCCAAAGTGGTCAAGAGATGAAGAAAAAAGTATCTGAAGGGAGTAGTAGGTACTTGCTTGCTTGCGGTATTTATGACTTGGAGAATGTTCACAGCCAGCCTGCACCCTCAGCAGCGACAGACAGGATCACCCCTGGGGAATGACGGATGATAAACTTTGACATCAGAATGATGAATGATTCTGTCTTTGAGTCCTCAGTTACCTTGGCCCGGAACTCAGATTTACAGCCATATACACCTTGGAAATATTTTCTATTTGCAGGAAGCTGGAGACATCTATTTGCAATGAGGCTTGTATACTTAGCGTACCTTATGTAGTGGTCTTCTGGTGACACAGGCTGTTTCTTTCCAAGAAAAACTACCTGTAACATGAGAAAATGAAGAGTACTTTTTCTGTCATCCAGGGAGAATGGCAGCATTAGCACTGTGTTGTATTAGGGGTGTAACTATTTGTTCCTATAATGTCTTGGATTGGCATTTGACACTCAGGGTATTAGAATTCTGTCAGATAGGTTAGAGCATGGCTAAATGCAGCCAGTAGGTAAGGGATTAATTACTCTTGGAACTTTTTAGTAATGATGTCAACAGATGCTGAGAGCTGTTCTTACGAAGGAAACAGAGTTGAGAGACAGAAAACCTAGCCTGTAGAAGATTTAAACTGACTGTAAAAAGCTGTCACCTTATGGCAATGATTAACTTAGAGTCATAATTCTTAAAAAAAGAACTAAACAAAAAACCCCAACCAAACTAACAGTGCCCTCCAAAAAAAACCTAAACCCAAATCTAGGATATCTTTTCCATCACTGCCTGAGATTGGTTTTATTCATCCTAGTTAATTTTTGGCTACTACCTTATTATTCCCCACCATTCAAGTAGAAAGAAACAACTTCTTCCTAAATGAGTTGATCTCTTGAGAGGGTCTTGCTGAAATGGTGCCGGGTTTAATGTGGACCTCTATCAAAGCAATTTCTCCTTCCAAAGTCATTTTGTCAGACCAGTTTGAGAGCTGCCTAGGAAGATACAAAACCTTTATTTATGGTACTCAGTTTTGTTTTGCTCTCAGGGATCTTCTTTCCTCCAGTTAACCGTCGTGATGCTGCTGCTCAGGTCTTACTAGCTTTCTGCAACTTATTACTCCTTATCATTTGATTAAAGTCACACGTTCTTTACATGCAATCAATGCCAATCGAACAATCTGCGATTCTTTACAAGAGAAGCTCCATCCTGCTAACTCCACACAAGATGTCTTCATACCTAGTCTCTAAACTTCCTCACCAGCTGAAGAGGCTTTTGCCAAGTCATATCTGCTAACACCAGCAGCCCCCGAAGTCCAGGATCAGAGCCTGCTGTGATGTGCTTGTTGGTGTTACTGATACTTGGTACCCTGCCTTTTTTCCAGACTCATTCCAAGTGGCAGCCATAGAGGAGAGGGTTGTCTGAAGGTTTCTATTTGTCTGTCTGCCTTGTCCTGTGCATCTTCAGTAGTCAGAGCTGTGTAATTGTGCAAGAGCAGCACCTCCCCTAACCCCGTTTTGTCACTCTCCCTGTGCCAATGCCTGTGTCTCCACACTGCAGTCCTACCTCAGCATATGCATTGCTATGCAAGATTGCAGTCTGGAGGATCAGGAAGTAAATGTTAATTTGTAAATAAAAGCCAGGTAGGTTAAGAGTCCTCAGACTTAATTTCTAAAGCACAAGCCATTAAAATAATTGTGTTAGATTTTGTCAGATATATGCAATTTGAAAGAGAAGTAAAACACTTTATTACAAAGCAACCTTGTGTAAGAATTTGATGTTAGATTTTTGTTTCTGAATAGTTCGTTTGGAAAACTGAATGAAACTTTGTTTAAAAAGGAGGAAAAAATAAAAAGAATGTAATTTTACTGTGAAGATCCTTTTATGAATGGGTCAGGGTATTCCTGGACAAAATAATTCATAGAAGGGCCTGTAGAAAACCAGCCAACTTCTGCACTAGCATTCTGTATATTTACAATTGTACCTGGGGACCAAAGACACATTGCTGACACTGCAGAAAACAGCTGTTTCCTGAAGTGTACATTAAACTGAGTGTCTGACTGGGGCCTTAGTTAAAGCCACATTATTTATATTGGTTTACATGCACAGAATCAGAGAATTGTTAGGGTTGAAAGAGACCTCTGGACATCATCTAGTCCACCCCCTTGCCAAGGAGGGGTCACCTTGAGTAGGATACACAGAAATGTGTCCAGGTGGGTTTCGAATGTTTCCAGAGAAGCAGCCTGTGCCAGTGCTCTGCCACCCTCAATGTAAAGAAGTTCCTCCTCGTGTTGAGATGGAACTTCTTGTGTTTCAGTTTGTGGCCATTGTCGCTGGATACCATTCTCTTGACACCCACCTTTGAGATACTTATATGCTATTGATGAGATCCCCTCTCGGTCTTCTCATCTCTAGACTATTCAGGCTCAGGTCCCGCAGTCTCTTCTCACAAAAGAGGTGCTCCAGACCCCTAATCATCTTTATGACCCTCCTCTGGACTTCAGTAGCTTCTTTTCTTTCTTGTGTTGAGGAGCCCAGTGCTGGACACAGTAATTCCTTGCCAGGCACAACTCCCATCTCGTTCCACTGGGACCGGTGCTCGGGGGGCTGGATTAGCTGCGCCGGCCGCCTCCGGGAGGCCTCCCAGCCGCCCTGGGGGTGCCCGGGCTGCCGGCGCTGCCGCGTTCCGCGGGCCGGGCCCGCACCGCCCCCGCCGCGTCCCACAAGGCGCCGCGGCCGCCGCCGCGAGTTCCGGGCCGGGGCGTTCCCGCGCCCGTAGCAACCGGAGCGTTCGCGGTAGCAACGGCACCATGGTGGGT
>JAYRBT010000177.1:27245850-27258770 GCA_036023395.1 Myiotriccus ornatus | reverse complement strand
GGAGCGTTGGCGGTAGCAACGGCACCATGGTGGGTCCTGCGGCGGGGGCGGCACCGCGGCCCGCCCGCGGCGGGGGGCGCGGGGCTGGTGCCGCGGGCGGTGCTGGTGCGAGCGGCGGCCCCCGCGCCGGCGGTGTCGGAGCCGTCCGCGGCCGGGCCCCGCCGAGCCCCCCGGGCTCGGCGTGTGCCGCCCGCGGGGCTCGGGCGGCGGCTGAGGCGCCGTGGCCTGGTGCTGTGCCTCGGGAAAGGGGGATTGCGGGATGGGCGAAAGAAGCGGGGAGTCGGGGGTGTCATCGTACGCAAACCTCAGCGTTTTTAAGGCAGCAGTGTCTGCAGTCGCTACAGCGATTAGCTTGTTACCGCTTGCTGTGCAATTCCTATTTCCTCTATTGAACATATAAATAAATGTTTGCAAATTAAGGCGAAGTGTCGCTGTTTTGCTTTTTCCTGGGGGTCTAAATTTTTTTAATAGTCCGTGTCCATCTGCCATGTTTAGGGAGGGGAAATACTTCTTGTTATAACTATTATAGTACAAGTGTGGTTATTTTTTCCCCTTAAGGTATTTTGTTTCTTTTTCCTGCCATGTTGATGGTGACTCTTCTGTGTGACAGTTGATCACTTAGCATTTTGACTGTTTTAAGTATTATGACTTTCTTTAGTCTGTAGAAAATTGTTGAATATGCAGGTAGAGGAACCTTGAAAATAAGCTGCTCAGAGGGAAGTTTCCTTTACATAATCTTGCTTGGCAGAAGATACTCTTATTTATCTACAGAAATTTCAAGTACACCTCAAAGAGAATGAAATCCCTGGCACGTGTTCTCCAAATAACCCACTGTGCTGATGTCCATGTTTCCAGCAACTCGGCAGAGAGAACTCGGCAGAGGTCAGGGAAGAAGCTGCTTCTTGTGCTCACATGGATCACTAGCTTTAGAGTCCAATCTGGTTTTAGGCATGACTTAGAAACAGATACCGGTCATATAAATCCATTTCTGCCTTCAGCATGGGTGACCAAGATCACGTACCCAAGTGCTGTACTGATTTACTGCCGTAATTACGAAAACAGCAGTGAAGTTCTGTCCGGAAAACCCAATTAACTGGAAGCCAGCTGTTTTTGCTGGCACCCTGGTAGCTGTTAATTGGATTGCATGAGGCTGTTGGAATGGGAACTTAAGGATGTGAACCTTAAGAAGTTTCTGAACAGGAGGAGGTCGCGCAGCTGTTTATCTGTGGCAGACATTGAGGAGATGCTGCCTGGCACAAGTTTGCCAGGTCATCTTCAATGGAACCATGAGCTAGCTATCAGTTGGTATAGACCAGATTGAAGCAAATGTCCGTCAACAGGCAGAAGCAGCTGGAACATCTGAGGATGCCCAGTGATACGTGTCTAAGTGGAGGTGTACACTGGTGTTTGAGGTGCACGCTCAGGCTCCCTGGTGTTGCTGGGTCTTGGTAGTTGCTGGGTGTTCAGTGCCTGTGGCCATTTTTTATATGCAGCTGTCTCAGCTGTTGTCTTTTGCCCTCGGACCAGTGTTTCCAGTGCCAGAGTAAAGTACCCAACACTAGAGCTCTATGGTTGAGGTGGTTGCCTGTAAGATTTTGGTTGGAAGTTAGTTTGTTTCGTTTAACTTTTACAGTAGGGGTTTTTTGTATATCTGGTTACCTGAAAGACTGCTTTTATCCACATGTGGTAGTGCTACACGGAAGAGCAACAGAGATGCCAAAACTAGAGTCCTCTTGTATTTGTACAAAGGAGGCTGTCGATCAGTTTGTGAAAGATTGGTCTCTGAAACCTTTTTAATCCAAAAGACATCTTGGAATATGTTTAGTGTTTAGAGAAGCATTAAACATGTTGTTTATATACTACTGTTTTGGATATCTTCATGTGGTTTTATAAGACTCTGATGTGAGACAGCAGAGTTGGAGTTAGTGTCAACAGAAAGTTGGTCAGTGGGTCAGTCCCTAAAAAGCCTTGTACAGCAGCTCTCAGATTTTTCCAAACTGAATAATATGTTCAAACTCAATAATATTTCACATGTATGTGAAAACATACATACGTTTTCAGATCGTATGATGCAACTCTATGCAAAGCAATTGGAAAGAAACACCAAATATAAACAATCCAGATTGCTCTTTAGTTTTGGCAAGATGTACCTCATTTTCCTCGGTGAATCTGAAGAGGCTGTATCATTCTGTCTGCTTACAGGCTTGCTTTCAAACAGGAAGTTGCTAATGCACAATAGAAAGTGTGAGGGTTTAAGAGCATTAGACCACAATTTTCAGTGCAGTAGCTTCTTATGCCTTTGAATTGAATTTCACCACCAGAGCTAACAAGCAGTGTCCCATGGGGCAGAGAGTAAGATCAGGAAGATAATGTCGTGACATTAAGCCCATCCTTTGCTTCTGAAAATGCTGCCAAGTATCTCAGAAAACAAAATTATGGGACCCTAAGGGGTTTCAGCTTCTTCACCTCAGCTGACGCAAGACAGTACAGGAAAGTGGTAGAAGGGGATAGACAAGCAGGATAGGGAGAGAGATGGGAGAGGAAATAGGTTTGCAGTGAACAAGCCAATTATAAATTTGCAATGAATATTCACTTAAATTTGTTTCATTTATAGGCCAAAGCAACAACTATCAAAGAAGCTCTAGCCAAATGGGTAAGTACTAGAACAGTGTCTAGCTGCTTTGCAGTACTCTGTGGCATGGGGTTTGACTGTATCCAGCTAAATTTGTTTTTCAAACATTGTAGGAAATACATTTGCTTGAAACATCTGCTTTAAGAAGTTTCACAAAGTAAAATGATGATTACTGTTGTTGTATAATACATTCTGTTGGATTTTCTGTATGTTCTTGTTAAATTGATATGATTGGTAAAGATGAGTCTGTTTTGCTTTCCTGCCTCATTCTGCTGCATATGCATTGGCGTGAAGCTACAAAGGGACTTAAAGTTGGAGATGTTTTAATTATGCTCTTCTCACTTTACCTGACTGTAGTGCTTCCCACAGAATAAAGAAGCATGAAATTCTCACTGTACTGAATTCAGTGAAACTTCTACGTCTTTTGGCATATTGTCCCTCATATTGTGCAAAGCTTAACTCCGAATCTGAGTTTCTTGCTTGTTTTTCTTCTTAAAGTACTGTGTTAATACAGAAGGTCATTAGTCTGGTGGTGACTGACCTGGTCTTTTAGAAAACTGTGTGTTGGCAAGGGTGTGGATGTAATTTCAAATGATGGTGTAGGATGCTCTGGGGTCAGGTTCACAGTCCAGTAAAACCAGTGAGAATAGATTAGGGCACAGAGGTGCCGTTCTGTGTACAGGCACTTCCCCACTATGTCTGGCCAGCTGCTAGAGCAAGGTTTTATAAATATTTTGGTCTCTAGAAATCAGCATGGGCATGGGTACACTTGAAAATCAGAAGATCTGTACTATCATCAGCTCAAGGTACTAGCCTGGAATTGAAGATTATTTTCATTTTGAATTTTATCATTGTTTGGTACCTTCAGTATTTCAGGGGTTTCCCAGTTATGTTGACATATCCCAAAAACTTCACTCCTGCTCTCCTAATAGGAGCTAGAATGCAACAATTTGTGGACATTAGCATTACCAGAGGTGTGAACTGAGTGTTAAAAAAATTTGCTCTTCCTCCCTCACTCTTTCTGCCCTTCACAACCTCAGCTCTGTGCTTCCTAGTGAAGATTTATTTTCTGTTTGCTTCTCTGTCACACATCTCTTAGAGATAATAGGCCTGTGTCAGTGAGTTTCCATTAATGTTAGGCATGAAGTGCTGAATTTGCTTTTCTGTTCAGGTTATTGGGGGTGAGTCTAAATCTTGCTTTTACTATTCCTAATCTGGGTCCCATGTGACTCGTACAATTGGATCTGGTGGTGTGTTGCATTCTGGATGTTTTTCTTCCCTTTGGCATAAGGGTTTACTATGCCCTACAGCCAGCTTGACATTAGGTAAATCAAAGCAACTTTAAATCAAAGCAGCTTCAACTTAGCAAACATGTAACCTGTTCTTAAAAAAGTGTGTCTGTTCTACCTGTGGTTTCTCTATGGCATACTGTGGTTGTGCAGCTGACCTTTCGTCTAGAAGTACTTGGCAATCAGGATGAATTTTCTTCCCGCAGGTGCTCACTGCTGGCCAGAGTCTGTGTTGGAAGCTCTCTCCCTTTCATGTTTTTAAGGAAAAATGTATTTTTATTTATGGTATGAACCAATAGATTAGAAACTGAGCATAAATGCAAATAGATACAGTGCTGTTCTTAGAAAAGAAAGTGGAAGTTTCACATTCATACAGTGACTTGGTTTATATACACATAGCCATATTCTAGCAAAACATCTGACGTGCTTATTTGCTAAATTGCTAATTATGAGTAAAAGTATTATCACACTGAATTTGGACAGAATCTAGAATATAAGTAATTGTACAAGACAACATGCTAATTTTTTATTAAATTAAGTTTCCTGAAGTATTTTAGGTTCATAAGAGGGAAAATAACATTATCAAAACCTGATCTTCTGCTGTGGGATTCTTAAAGTTTTCTGGGATACGATTAATTTCATTACAAAGTAGCCATATAAACCAGGCCACACTCAGCTATCTCTCTTTTCAGTAGCTGCCTAAAATGAGGGAGAAAACAAGAGCCCTTGTTTTGAAAGCATTGAGATTTCTCCTTTGTTAATGGACCTCCAGTCCTCCCACTGAACACTGAGTGAATTGGCAAAATGCTCCCTTTGTACTGTCAGGGAGGCAGCTGTCAAAACTGCTCCTACTCCCTAAATAGATACTTGTTCCTAGTGTTTAGCCAATAATTGCCATCACTTCAGAATTTTAAAAGGTTTAATAGACTATGTTTTTAATAAACCCAGATCCTGAAGTTATTGGGCATGTTTCTAAGGCCTTGAACTTTACTAAGTATTTTATTTAGAAAATTATCGGCCTAGGCTGTAAAAAGGAAATTCGTCTTTTGCTGTATCCTCTAAAGTGTGAAATCTTCCTGCATTCTTTTTTAATGGCTAATCACAATTTTTTTTTTTAGATTCTTAACTCTATGAACCTGTTGAGGTTTTCTCCCCCAAAAACACCCACTCCCCCGTGTTCAGTTTGTGTTACGAGTTAGGTGTGAGTTCTGAGGTCTGTGGATGAATTGGGAAGGAGATTTTTCTAGCAGAGCTTTTAAAACTGCTTCTGCTACAGATTGGCCAGGGCTGATGTTTCCTATGTGTTAGTCTCCATGGAAATACCTTAATTCAGAATTTTAAACCTCCATTTAATTTCCATTCTTTACAGCACAGGACTCCTTAATTAAGTTCATTTAATAAACACAGCTTTTAAAAAAAGCATATGTAATGTATAAGTTCTTTTCCTATTTTGAAAATAAGCTAGCCTTCCCTTTTTATGCTACACCATCAGGAGTTTTGATAAACAGGATTCAAAATGCTTTCTCTTTTCAGTAATATCTTTTAGTAGTATATTGGAATTATTTCTATAGTAATTGCTTTTGTAGTAATTTTTTAGTATAGTAATTTTTGGTACTTGAATGTAGCAGTGAGCCTCTTCCTCACCTTCTCTTTTCTTTAGGAAGAAAAAAATGGCCAGAAGGCTTCAGAGGCAAAGGAGGTGAAACTGTACGGTCAGGTTCCTCCTGTAGAGAAGATGGATGAATCTCTCTCCACACTTGTTAACTGCGAGTAAGTTCAATTACAAACAAATTAGAAACAAAATATTCTCTTCATTCTTTTTTTTCAGCTTTTGTGCTGTCCACTGTGCCAATATGTATTTACTATGTTTAAGTGTAGCCTTCAAAGCAGCAGCTTTCTCTTTTTTTTTTCCCTCAGCTGAGCTTCTCTTTCCACACAAGGTTGCTCTTTTTAATTCAGAGATCCCCGCGACTTGACTCAGAAAATGTTAGGGTAGATGGTGTATTAGTATTTGTCCGCAGAAAAATGATATGTGTCATATACAGGTCTGTGTTGGGAGTCTGTCAACTAACTGGCACATTTATGATCCACTCCAGAATTTATGAAAAAAAAAAAACCAAAAAAAACCACCGGGGATTTAAGCAGGACTTTCAGAAAGAGATTAGAGCCATTTTAGAAATAAACATCTATGCATTTGATAAAACCAGGCATCAAAAGATAATCCAGTATGTCATATACGTACCTCATGGTACTTTCCCACAAGCTAAATAAAGTTCAAGAAGCCTTGATGGTTTGAGGATATTTTGAGTCTGTTAACACATACAGTCAGTTCACCATCTAATGAGAGAACAACAGACAATTATTTCTAACGTAGTGGTGTTTAGATGTGGAATTGTTCCAATACAGTGATCCTGTATATACTGTGAATTGATTATTCTTGCTTTTAAAGGAAACTATCGCTGTCTACAAACTGCATTGAAAGAATCGCCAACTTGAACAACCTAAGTAAGTGACAAGCCAGCCTGCCATTATGTTTGTTTTCTAGTTGTTTGTTAGGATATATACTGTCTTTTGTTATATGTATCCAGCTTTATTTAGACCTATTCCTATCCTTTTTTATTCCTTCCTCGTAGAACATTACAAGGCACTGTTAGAATTATCAGTCTTACTGCAGAATGCATGCTTAGCACTAATGGGGTATCGAAACAGGTACCCCTGCACTAGCCTTGACAGTTGTCTCACAGTGCTAGTTTAACAGAAAAAACCAAAAAATCCCCTTCAGTAAGCACTTCAGTACCCTCCAGTGGGCCTCGCTGTGCTATTCGACACCTCATCAGTTCTAGAGTGATGTAATGACTGTTTTCCACACTCATCATGGATATGGTCTGCAGTTCAACAACTCCACAGTTGCCTTATTGCTTGAAGTGAGGTTGGGGTGTTGTAGACCTGGATGGAAAAATGTCATTCCACTTTGCAGAGGATTGGATATACTTGGTTTCATTTTGTTCATGCTTTATAAATGGATGTGCCACCTGTCTAGAAGTAGAACTTTTCTTTCTTGGACAGCTGTCTATCAAACTCAGTGGGCTACTGACTTTGGGACAGAAGTCTTAATGGTCTGTCCTCAAGACTTTGACTCTGTGGCATGAGGCTGGCAAAGAGCTGCAGGTTTTGGGGTGGAGCTTCCAGGCTTCTCTGTTCCCATTAAAATGCCAGCGGACAGACAAGAAACCTGGAATCTTGTCCTCTCCAACTGCACACCAATAGGTCTCTGAAAGGGCTTGCTGAACTTAATTCTTTTCATAATATGCTCAGGCTTCCAAAAATTTGCAAATTCTAATTAGGGAAAAAATATTCCAATAGTCTTTCCAAATAACTGTACTGTAATACTTCAGTTTGAATAACTCTATCATGAGAGAAAATAATTAGCCAGTTATACATAAAAGTGAAACCAACGAAATTTTTAAGTGGGATAAAACATTAAAAGCTTTTAAAGCATCTTAAATATTTATATTAATAAAAAGTAGATTCAAAGCATCCAGTCTGTACAAAATACTTGATCCTAAAGCCTACAGCTTCTGTCTCTTAAAGGTGTAGCAAATGAAGAGCTCACTGTCTGTTGGCTTCTGTGAGAGGGATAGCCGTAATTATAGCTATAAACATGGCACTAATTATTACATACTCGCTTTTGCTTATTTCAGAGAGGAAGGTGAGAAACCTCTTTAAGGATCTACACTTTTTTCAGACAGAAAATATGATAATAATGTATATAGCTGATATGGTAGTTACGTCAAGTAGATAATTCTGTGTAAAGGATCGCACCCCTGTATCTGTAAGAGGAAGAGGTTTTAGATGACATCAACAAGTGTTAGTTTTGTGTTTTAGAGAGTGTAAATATTCCATGAGAGAGGTTTTTATTCCCTTAAAATATATAATATCTCAGAACAAGAGTGATAAAAACCAGTAACAGCAGTTGGAAACAATTTTAAGACATGGCTTTTTAAGCAATCTGTCATCAGATTTCAAAAGCTAGGGCAAATCCATAATTTATAAATGTGAGCTACAGAGAGAATAGCTGGCTAGATCAAAAGGCCATCTCCCAGCATTCTCCCTCATGGATGGGGATACTTCGGGATATACTGGAGAATATTAGCTGTAGTAGGCATAAAATAGTTTAGACTTAGTTTAAACATGAAATTTTAGACTTATTGGTTATGATTCTTTGTTTTTTGAGCATGGTCGTGTATTAAGTTGTTGTGCCTCAAAAGAAAAAGAATTTTCATCATACCTCAACTTTTTAGTGAAAACTGATCATCCTGTTATAGAATATTTGCCAGGTGTGGTTTCAGTAGGTATGGTTTCATCAGGTGTGGTTCCATCCCTGCACTTCTTGAGACAGAACACGCAACTGTCTGTTCGTGATCAGCATTGAATCTTCATCTGTAGCAATCTCAAGATGCTACATGTGCTGTCTATGGAGTATCTGTGGCTACTTGGCTGGAACTTGCACTGGTCTTGCCCTTAATTACTGTATTTTCAATCATTATTTGTACAAGGGCAAAACAAGCTCATGAAGTATTTCATTCTTAGTGCAGTTAGGAAGTGTTACAACATTTGTGAAAGGTATACATCCGAAGCTAATGCAGTTACATGCTGCAACTCAGTTTGCTTGTTTACAGCTACCAGAAAGTTTGTGGAATAAATGAAAACGATTTATCAAAAAGACTGCTAGTTTGTGATAGCTTTGAGGTACACAAGTATTATACTACACCCCAGCATGAACAGCTCTCTTGGAAAGGAGTTTTGTCTGCCTGCTAGACAAAGTTGTAATGCCTCTCATCAGACATCTGTAAGGCAGTTTTGTGTGCTGCTCCTGGTATAGAAATCAAATCTACTGCCTTAAAATAAGATCAGAACAACTTTTGCCTGGAGGAGAAAGGATATGAATTATGTAAGATCAAAACAAGCAAGTCAGAAGTTAGAGTTAGGTGAAATAATAATCTTTATTCAATGTTTATCTGGACTGAATTTCAACTAGGTAACCTACACGTGAGCAGCTTTTTATTCATGAGCATATTTCTGAGTTGTACCCATTCCTGCTGATCCTCCTGTAGTCAGGAGGTCTTGTTTCTGTAAGGTCATTCTTTCTTAAGACAGCCTGTTCAGAGGGCAGTTTGTAAGTAGAATATGGCTTTTTACCTGACTTCTAGCATCTTCTTATTTTAAAAAAAACCCTGTTTATTAAAAGGATTTTTTTTTTAAATCTGTTACAGAAAATTTGAGGATTCTGTCTTTGGGGAGAAATAACATAAAGAACTTGAATGGACTGGTATGTGCCTCTTAGTATCAATTCTTCACTAACAAAATGTAATACTGTCTAGAATGTGGGGTAATTCCCCTATGTTCATACAAGTCTTTGCTGAATTTAATAAAATTTTATTTTCTACTTTAGCTATGATCTCTTCACCCTCTTGTTACACATTGCTTCTGAATTTTCAGATAATCTTTTACTTTTTTTTAAATTCTCTTCGTGTTTGGAAATTCTGCTACACTAATTTACTACTCAGAAGAATTTTAGAAAGAGAGATTTTGGTATCTCGGATAAGGACGAGCAGAACTTTTACTTGCAAACTGCTGCCCATTTGCAAAGCCGTTTAAATTCCACTGGTTTACATAAATGTAATTCCTACAGACTTTTTGCATGCAGAATTTTCTACCTGAAGATACTTAGGCTACTCTTTACTACAAATATTGGCAGTCCTATGAACAAACACTTCCTCAGGGTCTGTCCCTTTTATGCTGACTGGCACCTGAAGCTGTATGGCTTTAGAGAAGATGGTGGTAGGACTGAGTCTACCAGGTAGGGAAAAATTTATTGAGGAAAAAATTGGATCAATAATTTTGTTACATTTTAATTCAGGGCAGAAGAACTTTTTTTCAGTCAACACATTTTTAATGAATATATAAATTATTTCCTTTCTGAAGAGATACTGTTTCTTCTGCAGAATGTTTCTCTTCAAAGCGATTTCCACCTTCAGAGATGCCGTATCTTTTAAGTGTAAAATACAAAGTCAGTGTGTAATGGCTGGTCTAAAAAACCCTCTCTATTGATAGAATTATGAAAGCGATTTCTTGGCCAACAGGTACAAACATACACGCATCTGAATGAATGATTCTCTCTCATACTCTATAACATCCCTTCTAAAGCAGTTTTTGAATTACATTCACTTCATGTATGCTTTGCCCCTATACCTTAAGAACAACTACTCCAGCCAGCTATTTCTTGTTTTATTCTAATATTGCGATTTCTGTCCTCCTTACATATATTTGCATATATAATTTTGCTTTTAATTCCCATGAGCATTTGTCATGCTTAATTAGGGACCTGCTTAAAATGAAATGAGGACCAATATACCTTAGTATTTTCTCACATGAGGTGTCCCGTATGGGGTGAAGAAAGAATTTGAAGAATAAGGGAGAGGTACTCCTGCTTACCTGAATAGTCCTGTCCTTTTCCAGGAGGCAGTTGCTGATACTTTAGAGGAGCTGTGGATATCATACAACTTGATTGAGAAACTGAGGGGTATCCGTGTAATGAGGAAGCTGAAGGTTCTTTATATGTCAAATAATTTGGTGAAAGACTGGGGTAAGCCTTGCATCTCTACTCTGTAATTTCTCCTGTAGTAGGATGAATGCATGACTTAAGTCACCAAGTAAAAAATATTGCTGTATCTTACAAGGTTTTGAGTCCAACTGACAAGGCTGCAGACATGCAGAATCCCTAAATATCCACTCATGCAAGAGAGTAAAAATAGTTAGAATGTTGAATTTGACTTCTAAGTCCAATGAAGTTTGTGCTTTGAATCATCTTCTTGGACCTCTTTTAAAATGCATACTTGTTCTTTAACCTGATACCAGTTAGAGGCCAAGCAGTCCCTCTCCTGTTGTATCCCGTGCTCTTTAAGTTTGAACTGAGTGTGAAAGGAATGTGTGGTGCAGATGTTCTTTCCATGTTCCACAATCTGGTTGGTGTTTTCACCTTTGTGGTTGCAGCAGAGTTTGTGAGACTGGCAGAGCTGCCATTACTAGAGGATCTGGTGTTTGTAGGCAATCCACTACAAGAGAAATATGCCTCCTCTGATCAGAAGAACAGTTGGATTGAAGAAGCAACCAAACGTGTACCAAAGTTGAAAAAGCTGGATGGTGAGTTTGGGGCATGAGCAGTTGGTGGGAGTTAACAGCGTAATATAAGGACAACCACAGGGAAATGAATCATAACCTCAGAGATTCATCTGTGTGCTCATGAAATTAATATTCCTCCCTCCGCTCTTTGGAGTTATTCAGAAGTAGTTACTCGGATCCTGACTGGAGGATCTTCAGAGAGTGTTTGGTGGATTTTAGAGTGTTAATTCTAAGTGGCCTTGCAGCCTACAGTTGGGCATTACTCTGTAGTTACCCAAGTCGTTTTAGCATATGACTAATAGGGAACTGAAAGATTTTGCATTAAATAACTTAACAAGGCTTTCATCTGCCAGGTTGAATTACAGTTTCCCCAACAAAAAAAGGTGACATGAGGGAGTGGAGGTAGACAGGGATATGCTCTGCTTTGCTTTGGATGCAAGGGCGGATTTTCAAAACTTCATGCAAGTTTCCTAAATGCATGAATATCCTCCTCCATCTGAGGATCTCTTCTCTGATCTCTTCTCTGTGGTGGCCAGTGACAGGATCCAAGGGAAGGGCCTGAAGTTGTCTCAGGGGAGGTTTAGGTTGGATATTAGGAAAAGGTTCTTCATGCAGAGGGTGGCTGGGCATTGGAACAGGCTCCCCAGGGAAGTGGTCATAGCACCAAGGCTGACAGAGTTCAAGAAACATTTGGACAATACTTCAGGCATATGGTGTGGAATAGTCTGGGAATAGTCCTGTGCAGGGCCAGGAGCTGGACTTGATGATCTTGGTGGGCCATTTCCAACTCAGCATAATCTGTGATTCTGTAATTTGTGAGCTGTCTCTCCTATTTAAGACACTGATACGAAAAGATACTAAACCATGTCCTGATTAGAAACTAAAAATTAGATAATTTTAAAATATATTTTTAAATATGTTAGTTTCTGTTAATGGTGATGTTAGCTGTTCACTGTTATCCCATTTACTAAAGCAGTGGAGAGCAGGACTGGTAACACTAACAAAGAGAATAGCAGCAGGGAAGGGATGCTGACAAGAGCAGACAGCTTAATTACAGGGAGCAATAGGTGGGAAATCTATTACCAGATTCTATCTAAAACTAGATCAACCGCAGTAAAAAGAATTATTAGGAAGTGGAAGCCTGATGAGAGCATTGCACTGCTAGGAAGGATGGCCTGCAGTACTCCATTTGTTGTTGTAGTAGGAAACCTTTTGAGAGTGAAACAAGAAATGAAACAGGGCACATATTTTTACAAGCAAAAGGTGACCTTGTTAGTGTAAGGTTAGACTTACTAGCCATACTAAAACCTGGTCATGTATGTCGTGGAAATAGCAGCACACAGTAGCGGCCCCACGAAAAGGGTGATGTTGGTTTGTTAGCAGTTGAACTGATGTGGTGTATCTCCCAAAGACCACTTGAGGCTGATTTTTGCAGATCCTGCTTTAGTACCTTTTTATTCCCTGTTACCCAAGAAGCTGGAAAAATATCCAACAGAAGAGCTCATCACTTGAAAGCTTTTCTATTTAGGACCGGTTTAGGTATGCAGAAGTTCATGTCGGTTAGAAACACTCAAGAAATACAACTCTTGACTCTTTCCAACAGCTTTCAGATAGATCAGCATTAACTATGTCTTTCTCTGAATAATCTGTTCATAAATCTTTGCAGATTTTTTTCTCCTTTTTTTTTTTTTTCTTTCTCTTAGGTACCCTAGTTGTTAAAGAAGAAGAAGAAGAAGGAGCAGAAGGAGCAGAAGGAGCAGAAGGAGCAAACTGATGACACTTTCTTGTTGGGTATTTGATTATTTAAGTGACTCCAG
>JAYRBT010000177.1:27172822-27245750 GCA_036023395.1 Myiotriccus ornatus | reverse complement strand
TTTTTTTTTTCTTTCTCTTAGGTACCCTAGTTGTTAAAGAAGAAGAAGAAGAAGGAGCAGAAGGAGCAGAAGGAGCAAACTGATGACACTTTCTTGTTGGGTATTTGATTATTTAAGTGACTCCAGATAGCTTGGCACATAGAACTTTTATATAAAATATTTGAAGAAAATCTTTGGGCCATTTTTAAAAGACCAGCTTATATCCACAGTCTCTCACCCAAAGAGTTAGTTACCAAAAATTGGTCACACTGATTTTGTCAAGCTTATGACACTTTCTGTAGAGACTAGTGGAGCTGAGTTTATCTGCTGTTTGGCTAGCAAGAGATCTTTACCTAAACTAATATATAGCTATTTTTAATTCCTGATTAGTGGTGCTTGTTCACTCTTGGGTTATAAGAGAACCATTTTAGCTTGTTAGGTGCATCTGGCCAACATTTAATTGGAAACATTGAGGCCAAAAGGATAATGTTGTGGTTTAGAGAACCTTACGAGCTTTGTTGTGTTTAATTTTGTCATGGGACTCCTTCAATATTTTTAATATGCAAGTTAGCCTTTTTATTCCCTGAACTGTTATGCCAAACAGGCCCAGTAGTTGTGGATATACGCACAAAAAAGGTATTGATCTGATGATCTTTTGTTCCTGGCCTTAAGTTTTGAAATGGGCTTCTCACATTGGAACTCAACTGCATTGCTTAGGAGGCCATGTATAACTTATATATATTTATTTATTAAGAGGCAATGGGAATTCTTTGCATGGTTTCAGTGAGACTAAAATATCTGCTAGCTTTTTTTTTTTCATCTCTAACTAAGAAACTACTTTGGATTGGAATATGTGGCCTATTAGCCTGCAGCTGGTTCCTGGGTTTGGACTGGGTCACTGGTGGAGATAATCCTTCTCAGCTCTGGAATGTTCCTGTAACTAAGTAGGCTGATACTAACAGAGAAACAAACAGTGAACAGAAGACCAGAGCTTGAGGACAGAAAGGTTTGCCTTGGGGATACTTATTTTTTTATGAAAGTACAGGTGTAAGAAAAAGCACAGGTGTAAGCAGTGAGAGAAAGTGTACGTAGTCAGTGGGGAAGGTGAGATGAGATGGAAAGTGGGCATTGGGGAAAAAAGTATTGAAGAGGTACTAAATATGCTATATTGCAGAGTAACCAGTTCTTATACGACTATTTCTAGTGAAAAGTATTAAACAATGGTGAAGACGTGCCTGATTGCACTGTGGGATGCCAGTAGTTTGGTTTAAATTCTTCTCTTTGAAGAACAGATTGAGTCACCTGAGTAGATTTTTCTGCAGCTCCTTTTTGGTTTTTTACCAAGCTTTTCTTCTAATTTATGGTACCATCTTTGTTTAAATTCAAGTGGTGACAAGTGAACCTGCTAGTTCCAGCCCAGACATAGAAGGGGTGGAGGCAGAACACTACTCTTAAATTATTTTGTTTGTGAAGGTATGGCAGGAGTAGAAATCTTGGAAGTCATGGTCAGAGAAAAAAAGGTAGAATTGGCCCAGGCAACAGTGGTATTGATCTCAAGCTCTAGGTATAATTGTAGTAGAAGATATTATCTCTCTAATCAATTTCTAAGTGCACTATGAAGCAGATGATTACAAGACAATCACTGTTTAGTTTCAATATATTCCTTCTTAATCTGTGATTGTTAGAGGAATTCTAAAGCATTCCAGTTTAAGCTGGCAATTGCTGATGAGGTTCGAGTTTGATTTAGATCTGTTACTAAAAAGAAGGTCAAGAGCATAATAGCAAAAACTGTGGACATTCTTCACTCAGCACAGACTATTTCCAGGTAACTGTTCTCCTGACCAGAAACTAGTTTCGTAGTTAACTAGTTCACTGGATTTAGGTTACAGACAACTTCATATTGGTATGTTATTTCTTTTAGAAGTATTCTCCTCGCTTTATCGTTAGTAAAGGCACCACTGACCAAGTAGGACCATGGGAGAGAGTGCCTATAGCCAACAGCCATTTCATACGGGTGTCTTCTGGGGCTAAGCCTCTCAGTTCACTTGGAGCCAACCACGCTTGGCAAAGTGGATGTGCTTTGGCACTACAGAGCCTGTGGCACATGTGCCCCACTGACCCTGTTTGCTGGGGGGGCTGTGCCCTTGACAACTGTAACTGAAGTGTGGGAAAGGGTGGGTACTGTGAGCCAGAGCTTGTGACACAAAACTTGCCTTCTGAATGCTTCCAACAAACAGAAATGCCAAATTCATCTCTGTGCTTGGAGATAATTTCAGAATAGACCCTGTGGTGCTCTTGTCCCAGCGCTTGGCCACAAAGGAAAGTGGTTGAACCTCTGTACCTGGTCTGTCCTACAACAACATCTGCAAGTGTGGCGTGTGTGGCTGGGTTAGCTCCTCACATGAGATGTGACAGGAGAGAAAGGGAGTGACGAACACAGGCCGATGCCAAGAAATCCTGCTGGCTGATCTTTTAATATCTAAATATGGTCTAAGTCTGTACATTTCTGAAGGCCATGTTAGATACAGCAAATACTCTACACTGGCTATTTTGGGACATTCTGAGAGCAGAATAGAAACTTAGTGTTCTGACTACATGGTGACAGTTGAAATGAAACACAGCTCCATTGACAAGCCCTGAGGGATAAGAGCAGTTCCTGGCTCTTGTAAGTGACCACCAGAGTACACCTATGGGAATCAGTTCAAGAACTGTTGTAGATGGTAGTGGAGCTGGATGTACTGTGTGGCCCACTGTTAGTGGCTCCTTCCACACATTTAACAGCCCGAATTCTATAGTTCTTTTTTAGGGGGCTGCATTGTAAGCACCACCAAAAGAGAAAAAAAAAATTATTGAAGGAATGGAACATCCAGTCCCAACACAATTATAACAGCAACATGAGGTACAAGATTTCCCTCACCTTTCATCCTTCATGCTGTGATAAATTAGCATATAATTTAAAACCTTCTCATAAAAACTATGTGTCAGTCTCAAGGAGACAATACAGTAAGAAAAGAATAAACTGTGGCTCTTGTTTGTCAGGAGATGCTTCATCTTGAAGCAAGGTGACAGCTTTGGCTTAACCTTGCTTTGCCTAGTGAGTCACAATTACTCTCAAGAACAGTCAACACACACTCCCCCCACCTTTTTCTCCTCCAAAATAAGTTTTCCTAAATTTTTAAATTTGCACTTTAAAATTATGCACTGGATGTGGTGGAAGACATACAGAGGTGGTAGAATTAGAACAGATGGTTTGCATATTGCTGGTGCTACACGATGTCACATATAAGCTGACAGCGACACTCGGCCTGTGCGCCCGGAGGGACGTCCGAGGGAGATGCTGGAAGGCCTGGCTTTCACTGGTACACTCTGCTCTTCCCTAGCACACCACATCCAAGGAAGTAGTAAGCACATTATTATTCATGGATGGAAAGAGTACCCATGTAAAACATGCAAGCCATGTGGAATTCTGCTTTTCCCAGTGAATTTACGGAGGAGTAGCATCCACTTTATTCCTTAAGAGAAATATCCTAAAATTAAATTAGTAGTAGGAAAGAGCTACATTTTTTGCTTGCTTGTTGGCACGGTGCCCTGTCTTCAAAAAGCTGATATATGCAGTGATTATTGAGAACTGCTGGAAAAATAAGAGAAGAGACCCTGAGAACCAGCAGATGACTCAGGTTAACACCAGAAGTAGGCTCATCTAGAAAAATCTTCAAGGAAGAGAGCACTTTTAACATCCCCCTTGGCTATCTTTTGTATACATAATTTTGTAGCATGAAAAGATGTTAAATTTGCAGTGTTTAAATTATTTAGGCCTATGTTTATAAATGTTATTCTGTGAAACTTGGTTTAAAAATAATATAACCTTATTTTATACAAATGTCTTTGGCTGTTGTGTAATGAAGTAATTCAGCTTGTGAAGAGTGTTCAGAAATTCAATTTTGTTCTCATTAAACTTTCCTAGCTGCTCAGGGAGCAATGTATTTATAGTATGATAGCATGTAAATGCTGTTCCTTATTGCCTCTCTATTTTAGAACAGAAAATAACTTAAGACTTTAAAAATGTTGATATATTGTGATTGTTGTCATCTGATACATAAATATTTTTCAATCTTTTAAGACACTGGTTGTCAGAATTTGTTCTTAGGTCCTAAGAGAAAAGTCTAGTATTGCTATATATATTATTATTATATAGGAAAAAAATATCCAAATAAGTTAAAGAAATGGCTACTCTTTCTTCAGTACAAAACTACTAATTCACTTTGAATTTTAAGTCTGTTAACAGCAATATACTATCAGTTCCATTAAACCCAGATAAGAGAATGCTTCCCTCATAGAAACTTTAGCCTTCAGTAGAACGTGTCACTGAAATGTAATTTCAAAACTGTGACATAAAGAAAACACTTTCTAAACCACAGCCTGTCTCAATAATGACAAGAGCAGCATTCTACAGTGATGGTTGTAATGCTATTCAAAAAAAATATAGGGAGCTGCTGCAGAATTCCTCATAATACCATTAATTCAAAGCTTACTGATCACTAAAATGCTTTATAAGGTCTCTTCCAGTAACTGAAATAACTTCCAGAAGCTTGGGCTTAGATCCACCAGTTAAAAAAAGATGGAAACCAAAATGCCAAAAACTTGACTTTTTTGGATTGTCCAAAGTTTGTTTGCATGGCTTCACAGTTTCAGTAC
Organism: Myiotriccus ornatus; assembly: GCA_036023395.1. Classification (NCBI taxonomy): domain Eukaryota; kingdom Metazoa; phylum Chordata; class Aves; order Passeriformes; family Tyrannidae; genus Myiotriccus; species Myiotriccus ornatus. Next base: position 27,241,076 of record JAYRBT010000177.1, on the reverse strand, counting down.
AAAGTACTGAACTTTAGCAGTTCTGCCAGCTGGCTTTGATGGGAAGGCAAACTCATTTATTTAAAGCCTTAAAGTCCCGATCTGTTAATTCAAGTGAAGGCCTCGGTGTTCCCTTTCTCTTCTGCACACCAAGTTAAAAACCACTTACTTCTTCAAATGTTACTGCTGATCAACGGCCACAGGCAGAGGACTGAGCCAAACCACGGACTTCTACGCTGAGCTGAAAAAATGAGCGTTTTCATGTCTTGGGCCGAGTCTTTCTCCTGCCAGCTTTGCTAAGAACACTGAAATGAAACCATCAGCGTAAATTAAATAAACCAAAAATAACAGCTAAAAATAAATCAGGTGTGCTGCCTTAGATTCTCATTATGATCTCACAGGAGGCCGGTCAGGCACTGGTACATGTTCCTGCCATCTGCTTTGTGCAGCAAAACATTTGCAGCTTTTAAAGATGTTATGCCCATAGGTGTGAGAAATACCTATGTAACTTAGTTAACTAAAAACAATTAAGAACCAAAACAGAAGGGAAGTGTTGTGAGGATGGATGGAAACATATGGATATTTAAAGTCCACAGCAAGAGATCCAGCTACTGCCAGAGGGAGCAAAAATAAGTGCTGTGTAACAAAATAGGTTTAAACCCCCCCTTAGATTCAGGTAACAGACAAGGGTCTTTAAGAACCCCACCAGCCTTACTTACAGCACAGCAGACCCAGAACTACTCCCCATCGATCTCCAGCACACTACCAAGGTTGTTTTGGCTTTCTGCGAGGGTGCTCGGCTTCAAGTGGAACACACACCCCACCAACACTTCTGCAAAGTAATAGAGCCACATCTGCCACTTATTTTCTTGGATATAAGAGTTAAAACACATTGCAGGCAGGTGTCTTGGGGGGAGAGGTTTACAGTGAGAAACAGCCTCAAGGGTTGCTATGAAAAACACACGCGAGTACCATGAGAGAGCAGCCTGGCTAGAAGGACTTGTGCACCACAGCCAGCCTGAGCCCTCCAGACACTCCCTCATACCATCAAAAAACTCAGCTAGGAAACTATTTTTTAAACCTCTTTTAATAAAAGGTATTTTAGATATATAGAGGATATTAAGTAAATAAGTTACATAGTACATTACAATCACATCAGCAAGATTTCCTTTAGTGTATTAATATTTTATAAAAAAGCACACAAAAAATAAATTCAGTCCAGTCTATGACAACTGTACAGCAACAGGTAAATATATTTATATATGTACATTTTAAACACATAACAGTCTTTTAAAAGGTGCCCTAGGCAGCAGACACACAAAAGGAAGTGTCTGCTCACTTGTTAAAATAAAAGTAATATACTTTATTATAAAGCATTTATACAGTAATTACAAAGGCAGACTGCTCCTGTACAGTACACCAAAGCTTTGACTACAAATTTAAAAACAGAACATAAAAAGAGTGAACACAAAAAAAAGTTCATATCAAATCTGAACTACAAGGGGGAAAATACATGTGAAGCTGCAGGAAACTTTTTAAAATTCGCAATTACATTTCTATAAAAATATATATTGTCATCTAATCTGGAGAAGTTAGGGGTTTTTTCTCAGGCTCAGCTGTCAGTGGAATCTTAGTCTTGGAAAGAAAGATCCTTAGACAGCTGGGAATTCAAAGTTTGTGTCTTCCTAACATATGACACAGGAGAGAAGGAGGGCGAGTAAAGCAGCTGAACCCAAGTGACAAATTTACATAGAAACTCACCTCCACAGAAATCAAACATGATTTGTAGACTCTGCTTCTCTGTCTCTTTAAAGCTTTATAAACTTCCAGACATAGATCAGAAGAAAAAGCAGGGAGAAAGTTTGTGTGGGAAAATGTGGATTAGAATAAGGTTACTGGCAGACGTAAGCATTGGACTAAAAGTGCCATTGTATGAAAGCAGGGAAGACTCCTATGGCAAATAGTCTTCCCTACTCCCATTTCTTTAAAATAAAGATATGTATCTATAGAAACTTTCTAGTCCACTGCCTGAAAGAGAATTAAGAAGTGTGTAACTGCTCAGAGTGGTTTAGGAAACACTTTTTTTAAATGTTGATTTTAATCTAAGCTTGTTGCAGTGATAAAAATAATCAAAAGCCTCAGTTTGACAAATCAGAGATTATTTTTAGCTAATTTGGACATTGTCTACCATAGGATTTACCTTTAAGCTGAGTTACCTTTAAGCTTTTGAATTTCTCTCTCTGCCCTGCCTTTAAGCAGCTCCATTCCTACCTGTTCCTAGCCAGCAAAATGCCACAGTCCTGCACAGCTGAGTGAGATTCTGTAGCCCTTCAACTTACAGAGCCGAGTTCCCTCAGACACCATTATCTGTATCAGTAAATGGACAAACACAAAATAAATAAAATGCAGAGTGGTTCTTGCAGCAAGACTGCAAAACACCTGCAGCTATATCAGATATGCATCACAAGTGCATGCACCTATCTAGTAATTACATACACACACAGAGTCTTAAAAAAATCAGATGTTATTCCATGCAGATCACAAACCTGACAGATTGAATTTATTTGTAACAGGCAGAAGTACCTGATCAGGGCAAAACGTGACCTGTCGCTGCATCTCTGTGATGCCCAATGCTGGTATCGGGACTCAGGTAATGGTTTTGAAATACAGCCACCCGGAGCCTGATCTTGCACTGTAAAAGGCAAATCTATTAGCACACATTTACAGAATTGCAGTCTATAAATCTTGTATTTGTTCCCACAGAAAGAGCTAAAGCAAAGGGACACCTTCTTCAGACTTAATGACTGAGCTTTTACTGCCTGTTTTCTACATTAGCAGCAAACCCTTACACTAAATGGGGACCAATAAATAGGCCTTTAAATGATGGAAAATAATGACCATGGAGTTTTAAAACAGATATATCAACAGAACATAGACAAGAATTTTCTTTGTTTGGGGTGAGGTTTTTTAAACCCTAACTGGAACACCACAGCCTTAAATTAACACTGTACTGCAGTAAAGAGCCGCTCAAGTTATTTCCCCCCCACCAAGAGTAGGAACGTGACTGACTCCAGATTAGACAAATTCAAATTGTTCAAATGCTTTGTCCACAGAAATTGGGTTGGGTTTTGGGTTTTGTTTTTGAGGTTTTTTTAAACAATTCTCTGCCAAGTTTTGCTAGTAGGCAGGATCTCATTCAAATGTAGGATCAATTCCAAACTCCTAATGTAAGCAAGTGGGCAGCAGGTTTGGTTTTGCTTGTTTGTTTTTTAAGATGATAGTTGGAGGAATAGTTTTCCTTATTACCATGACAGAAAAGAGGTCTTCTGGTGGCTACTAGCAATTTGTAAATCTGCTCAGAAACATTCCAACTCGATGCCACTTACTTGGAACATTTATCTGATTGTGGTCAGCCATGCTAAGCCCAAGCTGTTGAAGAGGTTATCCTCAGAAAAAAGCCCTTTTCTGATTTTCTCCCAGTGACAGACCTCGCTGTGTCCAGTCTTCCTGTTCTCTTATACTGCAGCAGGGCGGGGAGAGGAACACCCAGTACTGGAATCAGTGTGTAATATACACAACGTGTTTGTGCAAGTGAAAAAAAAATCTTCAATTTATCCTTATCAGCACCTCAATGCTTTGTCCCTGATCAGAGGAAAAATTATATCAGTTTCCTAAAACAGGGAAAATCAGTGAAAGATCTGGTCTTTGGAAGACTATAACAATGCTTGCATTCACGCATCATCATATCTGAAAGAACTGGTACTTAATGCAATCCCATGATTTTGCTCCCTAAAATCTTTGTTCTTCAAAGGATTCAACTGATCATTTTATCTGATCAGTTGTTTGTCACCATGATTTGTTAAGCCTTAGCTAAAACTACTTCAGGCTTGAAAACTCCTAAGGGCCATGACTAAATGTTTGCTCATTATCACCCAGGCAGAATTCCAGACACTAAAAAAAATAAAAAAGTAAATGCAGGTGATGTACAGGGACGGTAAAGGGCAGGGAAATACCCTGATTTTGTGACCATAAGGAGACGAGTTCATTTCAGCACAAAACTCTTTGCAGATTTACCTCACTGGAGAACAGACATAAATTCTTCTAGCTTAGCATCCTGTTTTCTAGCTGGAACTACACCTAGTTCATCTTGTCCCTCACTTTTTCCTGAGCAACTGCTCCTGATCACTTATAAACAAGACCTGAAGCTAGACAGAACTTTGGTTTGTCCCAATATGAACAGCTTCTGGTTTTCCCCAAGAGATTACACTGATTGATTTTGTACTGCTTTAGCAAGAACAGTAACAGCATTTTTCTAAGTCACTTTGATTAACTTTATTTTAGTTCTCAAGTTTAATCACATCTCCTCCCCAATCTAAAAATATATTCATTTTTTTGCCATGTTTCTCAGTGTGTGCAAGTTCCACCTCCATTTCTTTGTTATGTTATATACCTGCTGCAGCTCAGGTATTCCAGACAAATACATCCCTTACAACAGGATCGGGTTCTACATCTATAGTGTAGAATATCTACATTACTTTTAATCCTATTTAGATACACTCACAAGCCCTGCTTGTTTCTGACCTGTTGCCCTGCAGTTCTCAGGATCTGGCAACTTCCCAGAAACATACTTCAGAACTTTGTTTATTTGCATCACTTTTTTTTACTGGAATTAATTCCAGAACTATAAGTGGACCATGAGGTCCAGCTGCTTCACTTAGTCTCTATCCCGGCACAGTGTGCTAAAGCTTCTGTTCTCCCCAAAGGCCCTAAGATAATGGCAGAAAAGCATTTTCTCAAATTTATAAAATAAAAAGAGGTAACAATCAACACTGAAACTCTTAACAGGAAGACTGATTTGCTTAAGCTTCTTTTTAAAGGTTAGCAGCTTTTAGTTCTTTGCAGTTTTTGAATGATTTTAACAGTTCATGAAGTGCCATCTGCTTCCACAGCCTAGTTAGTCAACAAGACCCATGCATGAAACAGTCATCCAAATGCTGAAAGGAAACCCAATTTTCAAAGGAATGAAAAATACAACCTTGGCAGAAAATTGAACACTTACAGGCAAAGCGTCAACATTGCAAAAAGTGCAGTCCTCATGATACTCCTACTGATTTTGTAAGAGTAGGAACTGTTTCTGCTATTAAGAAAAAGGATTCTATGCAAAGGCATAGATATGTCAAAGCAAACATGGTACAACACAAGCCTCCCAAACAAATCAGTGAAGCCATCATGGTTGCATAAAACCACGGGGCAGGAAGACTGCCAGATGGCATGTTGGAGTTAAAGCCACTTTTCATAGATAACCAATAATTTATCTAGCAGCTTGAAGGGTCAAGATTTTTTTTTAAAAATTTGCCAGTCAGGCACAGTGTGTAGTTCACATCCAACAATGTCTCTTGGGTCCCTGCTCAGGAATGCAGGAGCGATGGGCTCCTTCGGTGCTGCCAGTATGACACGGTGCCGGCACCCAGGAAGCTGGGGATCAGTGCTGCTCCAAGGACTGGCTGCAGGGAGGGAGCTGGGCAGCCAGGGTACGGGCTGGGATCAACCAGTCATGAAGCACAAGGAAGTGATACGATTCTCTGCATCCTTACACAGTAGTGATAAATGTGGGCTAAAAGATGTACAGAACAATCCTGTGCAATCTAACATCTGTCACCTGGACCACTTTACTACTTCTTAACTCTCTTTCACCAGAAGCTTTTGGTGGCTAGACTTTTTGGCTATTAGCTTGTGTCAGTTCTGAAGAAGACTCAGCCCTTCAGCAAAGAGCACGGCTCACAGCAGGACAACCCAGCAGGCAGTGCTGCCCAGCCACTGGTGTGTAAATAGGTGACAAGTTTCTCTTGCGCGTACATACTGTCTGACAGAAGTATTTGGGAAACTAGGGCCCCATCATAAAAGCTCTTGATGATGGCAATTTCAAGGAGTAAATGAGGGATGCCACAAGACAGAAATGGATATTGAGAGTTAAAAAACATTCACAGAGGCATCACTGCTGGAGATGAGAGTCCATTCCTCCCATCTCTGAAGTGCACACAATCCAGTGCACAAAACCTGGGTTCATTTTCACTAAACAAACTTGCTCCCATTTATGCAAAGACAAACCCAGCAGTTTTCATTTCAAATTGCACTTGTGAAGCCCAGACTACTTTCCTTAAGGTTAATCAAAGACAACCCGCAAGGCCTGTGGCTACTCTAATTCCACAGGGTATTTTTATATCCTCTGCTGCATTCTTAAAGCCATGAAAGAAATGACCTCAGGCTTCTGTTTGAAAAATAAAACTTCCTCTCTAACGGAAGAAGAGTGTCTTGCTTATCCCACTTTTCGTTTTTGTGAAACAGAGGTCAAAAGTGCACACTATCTTTCCACAAAATTTGTTGGTTGCCTGAATAATTGCTCAGAAAGAAAGGCAGGAAAGCATAACAGGAAGGAGAACTCGCTGAGAAAGGAAACATCTAGAAGTCACCAGTGTCACAGTAACTGGATACACTTAGCTCAGAGTAGAGTTTCATTTTCTTGCTCTGGTCTGGAAACCTTTATATTCAAGAGTCCTGTTACCATGATTCCTGACAAGAACAAAAAGAAAGGTCTGAGTGACCTGAGAGAACTCACTTCCACTGCAGGTGACATTGTTCTATTATGTACCTTGGGTATCATTATAAATAGAATAGAAATCTTATTAGTCTTAAAAAAAAAAAAAAAAAAAAAAATCCAAGTTATCCACCATTCTGGCTTGGTCAGTACTGGCAAGGTGAAGTGGAACATGTGGCATGAGGAAACGGCAGCACTGAAACCGAGACCTGATGGTTCAGGTAAGAAAGTGCAAGCAAAAGAAGTCAGACCACCAAGAGGGAGGTTGGGTCCAGCCTTACTACTCCCTCCACTTCTGGTCAGCTGCTATATTTCTCCATCTTCATCCGAGCTCGCACCGCTGCTCCCACTGCTGCTGCTCCCACTCTCGCTGCTCTCGTCCTGCCGGGCCTGGCTCCGGGCTGCTGCTGCTGCTGCTGCTGCCGCCGCCTCCTTCTCTTGCTGCCTCAGCGCAGCCGCCTTCTTTTCCTGCTCCGCGTGGCTTTTCATGTGAGCACTGCGGCTCTTCACCTTGTAGAACACCCTGAGGAAGGCACATGTGTACATTAGCACTGGTCTCTCCTATTAATTCTCCAAAAGAGCTTCTGCTGCTCCAGCCTCAAGTTTGTGAGCTTCAGCACCAGAGCTCACACTGCCATTGCAATAGAGCATCCCCAGCAAACATCACTGCAGACTTGCCATGCCAGCACGAGGTGGAATGCCAGCAGGAAATCCTGAGCACCCTCAAACCACTTGCTTTGTTTCTTAATATGGCTATTTCCTCTTATTTCGCATTCAGCCCTAAATTCAGAGGTGCAGTGCTGGTATCAGAATTACACAGATGCTGTTTAACACAACACGGCTCTGGTTTTCAGGCATTCCCCTGTGCTGCAAAAATACAAGCATGGAGGCAAATGGCAGCCCAGTGCCCCCTCCTGAGCCTTGTGCACACAGCTAGAAACACTTGAGCTTTTTCTTCCTGACTTTGCACTTCTATGATCTATCCCTCCATCTTTTGCCATTAACTATTTGGATTTTGCACCAAATGCCACAAGAAAAGATTAGACACCATTAAGAATCCTTTCCTGATTGTCCTTTGTCAGAGGCCAAGACCAAATCCTAACTGCCTGACCTCTTACAGCACTGCCTTTTTCAATGCCCTGAGGGCACACAGACAGGATGCCTTCAGGAAAGTCCCAGCCACAGCAGGAATCTGCCACAGCCCTGGTAAGGTAACTGGACAGATTGCATTTTCTTGCCATCCTCTAGCTTGGTGTCTTTTTTAAATAAAGAGATAACCACTGGTGTTACAAGACTCTCCTGTTTTAAAAATGAGCAATTTATGTAGTAAACCGAATGACAGTTATGATTCTGTTGGCAACAAACCTACAAAAACTACTAAAACTGTGTAAAGAAAGACAAACGTATTTTACATCCACCAAAGATGAGTGCAGATTTAACTAGATGAACTATGTACCTACTGGCCCAATCCCTGGTTCTATAACAGTGGTAGTATCTTACATTTCTATACCACTGTTCTTAGGTCTATACCATGTTTTTAATTTGTGGTCCAACAAATACATAGAAACAACTCATTACAAAAACGCAAGTGTTAGAGTGGGGCAATACAGCAGCGGCTTGAAAGTACAGCTTAATACCAAACACTGTACACAGCTGAAATGCAGGTAGTGTCTTATTCCATTTGAGGAAAAACAGTCTGTAATTTGCACGTATTAGTGGGGCAATAAGTCGTTAAAATTATTGCCAATATCTCTGGCCTAAATAGAAAGATGAAAAGCTCATTTGAGAAAAAGCTTCCATAGGAGATGCCCTACAGTGATTCTGTGACTATTGCTGGAAGCAGAGTTGCTCTTACCTGCCACATTTTTTACATGGAAATGTGTTTTCTGCGTTTTGAGTTTTACTGGTAGCATCTGATTTTATCTTCTGTTTCCGCTTCTTCCTCTGCACCGGAGCAGTAATAAGCTTTCGAGGCTTCATGGTTGTCTCCCTCGGCTTCCTTCCAATTCTGCCTGTGACAGTTGCCTCTTGACTCCTCATACTGCCATCACTGGCCTTTGGAGAGAGGGGAAGAGTTAAGGTAAATTGACACTTAAACCCACCATCAGAAGCAAAACAACGGCTGAGCTCCCGTGCTTCCTTTATTCCAGACCAAGGTTTTCTTTAATGAGAAAGTCTTCAGGCTTTCGGACATTTCTCATCATGGTCTTATGTGTGCACCAACCACAAAGAATTACACTGCATTTTTCTCTCTTACGCATCCCAGTTCTCCCCTCACAGCACAGAATCTGGCTGATAGTAATACGCTGAGCTACCTCAACCCAGTCTTTTGCTCCGGGAGAAGTTGGAGGTGGAAACCTTTTACACCTGGAACTGCCCACCTGCTATTTTCTAAACTACTTGCAGAGTGAACATGGCATAGAAAGCACGATATGCACAATGCAACACTTACTATTACACCATCTTGTAGTGTCTGTTCATCTCTGAGAGCATCTGCGCTCCTCTTTCTATTTTCTAACCCTTCCTCTGCCTCCTCTTCTTCCTCCTCTTCCTCCTCCTCCACATGCCCCTGTTCTTCACTGAAGATGTCCCTTCTGAGAGGAAGAACACGTGCAAACCTATGGGAACTCTTCAACAGAAGATAAAGGAACTGTTAATTTTGGTGTCTGTAAGTAAATATCATTATGTGATACAGGACACAAGTTTATGAGTCTGGACTTCTCCAGATTGTTTCTGCTTTTGATTTGATCAGCAAATGAGACAACACACAGGACTTCAAACCACAGCCCAAAAGAGGTGAAAGAAATTCAGGAAATTACCTTGATGTCAACTTCAGCTTCGTCTTTCATAGATCTCTCATTAGCGCCATCAATGTCCCCAAAGATTAAGGTCCCGTTCCGACCAATTTTCACCTGTTTCTTGTATGTGTAGTAGAATTCCACACACTGAGCCACTGTTTTGGTTTTTATCTGGTGTTTAAAAAACATCAAAATCCAATGGATCACATGATCATAAGAAGGCTTATAAATAATTACTAAGGGTGCAATAAATATACTTTGTATTTTCTTTCCTCAGTAATGCCCATTCCACCACAGCTGCTGCTCAGGCCTTCTTTTCTGTGTCACACTTGCCTGTATGCCTCATCCCACAGCCCATCCCCTACTGCCATTGTTATTCACTTAGAACTACGGGACCAACTTTCCAAAGAAAAGCTGGTCAATGTAAAGGTGACAGAACCTGAAACTTTGTAAGCTTAATGTACCTCCTGGCCTCTGAAATGTTCCAGTTGAGCTGTCAGGCTTGAGAGCAGCCTTTCAGTTTTATGAGGGAGCTTTATTTTCCAGTAGCACTTCAGAGAAGACCAGAATACCAATCCAAAAATGGAGATGAAGGTTTGCAGCCCTTTCCCATTTTGGCCACATGCATTTCATAGGCATATGGTGGTAGACAATTATCAGTACAGACCCATGAACCATCTACATATTCTATATCAGTGATTTTTCTGAAAGTTTTGGAATACATTCTTAGCTTCTGAGCTTTTGCAACTTAAATGCCTTTGGGAGTTTATTCAGTAAGTATGTATCAGCTCTTGATTTTGCACTCTCCTTCAGTGATTTCCCCTTTACTGACATGTCATACCACATCAAAATATGGGAGTGATCACTTTTACAATAATTGTCACAAGAAACTGGAAAGAGAGGTCCTAAAGGATACATCATTCACACATCCTCTGGTGCTTTCCATCAGTGGCAAGGATGTGTTTCTATTTAGTTTCACAGGCAAGCCATTTAAGCCAAACATGACCAGCACTCTATAAATACGCCCTGCAGAGGAGTTATCTGCAGCATGGACTAATGGAAGTAATGCAGCAAGTACCAAGGTTAAGTAAACAACAACAGTGAAAGGAACACTACCATTCTAGCTTTCTAGAGAGATTTTACACTGTGCTGGATGATAAAATTTCTCTGAAATCTTCTGAGTGCAGGACTTGGTGCTTAAAACTGAGGTTTCAAAAAAATCAAGATTGAACTTCCTATATTAAATGCTTACATTTATTAATGTAAGAATGTATAATTGCTGTAATTAAAAAAAAAAAAAGGTTACTTACAAGCTTTTGGACTAAGAAAAAGTCTTTCTTGTAGATTGCAATGCCTTTGTTGAATAACTTTTTTTCCGCAACTTTCCACTTGTCTGATCCTGCAGGTTAAAAAAAAAAAAAGTTGTAGTGGAAGCCCATACTATTTCAAATGACCTTTTCTTCATGCTTGCCTTAAGTAAGACTAATCCACACATCTAAGAGTGCAGTCTCTCCTCACTCCTACTCCAGTAAAACTGCAGGCTGCTGTTAAACCCTCCCCTACTGCTCCACCTCAGCTTTCCTCTCGTCACTTCCTTTGTGTTAGATCTAATGCTCATCACCACAGGTCAACTCAGTTCAGCTTGAAAAACCACTCAATTAGATGAACTAAGATGTTGCCCAACCAAACAGCAATGTGAATAGACACACTTTGTGGTGGCCCAGTCACTAGATTTTATAGAAGGGAAATACTGGGGCAGGAGAACAGGATCTTCTCCTTCAGCAGCAATCCACTGTACTTGAAGATTTATTACATCTCAAATATTCCTCAGCTATTCCTTTCCTCTAATAATAAACACATTTTTTAACTCCTTCCTTCCTTTTAGATATTAAGTAATATTTGGCAACCATTGCAGTAGTGTGTAATACTGAAGAAATGTAATTTCAATGCTTTACTACCTTACATCAGGTCTTTCAGGTGGCTCAGGTTACTCTCCATCACTGAAATTAGTGGCACACAGCTGACTACTTACTAATTAGGTGAAAGACTACAAAGGCAGTTTAAGGCATTTAAATTTTGCTGAAACACTGACAAGCATCAAGAGCTGGCTGAGACTTCTTCAGCAAGCTTGAAAGTTCTTCATCATAAAACCCCTGCTTAACGCCACCCTGGAAACTCATGCCAGACAGGCTGTGATTCTAAGGCAATCACAGCCTTTCTTTCTATCCTTCTGCATTCTCTGTGGCTCAGTGCAAGGGAATGCATTCCCTTTTCCGCGTTAATGCATTCTCTTTTCCCCATTTTCCCCAGAACACATACTATATGCTAACACACACATGCACATGTTCAGAAGGATTCAGTGTTTCTTATAAGTGTCATAATTTGCACAGCCAAATTTATGGGAGAGGAGTGGTCTTTTAATCTTACTGTAATGTTACAGAGTTCCTCAAAAAATCAGAAAATAGTTGAAAAATTCCTGTATGGTAACCAGGCAGCACGGAGTTATTCAGTTAACAAACCTGTGTAGTGATAATCTGCCAAAGGGTGGGTAGGTGGTCGCACTGGCCTCTTCAACAGCAGTTTGGTCAGAGCTCCCTAAGATAAATACGAGTAAAATAATTAATTTAATGCTTGGAGTATTAAAAACAAATATCAGGTAATTGTTATTCCTCCTTTTTTTTTTTTTTGGCAAGCTAACTGAAAAGAACCACAGCACAGTTTAACAGTTGAGACAACTTTAAAAATCACATTCTTGACTATCCACCTAGTCTTGGGTACCACAGGCAAATGGTACATTCTTGTCACTTCTTCACATCTGTGAATTAATATGATCACCACAGTACTAGGAGAGCACTAATTCCATAGAGACCATGCAGCAGTTTCCTCTCATTAACCAAAGGCCTCTGTTACATACTCACATCCAAAAACGCTGCCCTAAATGATATGCCTGCCTTACACATCCAAGTCACTGTGATCTGATCTCACTTAACGAAGCAATATTTAAAAATCAAACAGCAGTCACGTGACTGAAAGATTCCGCACACACGCACAAAAAACCCCTCCATGTCTCAAGCTGCTTTTTCACTTGTATTTAAACTGGAAGTGCTTTCAAAGTTAGTAGGAAGGGAACAACGGAGTCATGCTTCCACTGGCAGTGAACAATGAGCTCCTGATGCCAGAGGCAGTCCTGCTCCTCCCTAATGCCAGCAACAACATTCACAATGTGGGCTGGCAGAAACCTAACACACATACAAAAAACTACTTTGTATTTGTTCTCTTCTCCATACAGGTAAATGCAGTATCACAAATTCAGTGCAAGGGGACAAGAAACAAGCAGTCAGGCAAAAGTGTGGGATACTCCTGACCACTCCCAGGAGCGTCCAAGCGCAATAATGAAAGTGTATCATGTCTTACAATACTGATAAAAAAGTAGCAGCACAGCCCTTCTACAGACACAGACAGAGAAGTTAAACGGATCTCCCAAAACAAAAAGGAACAAGACATTGCACTCTGTCTCAGCTTCAGCCCCAGCCTCTTATTTTTCTTTCCAACATGGTAATCTTCCCAGGAAGACAACATTTAAGACTCATTTATCAGTCTTGGCTCAATCACCCTGGTAGACTCTCAGTGCATCTGTTAAAAAGCCAAACACGCTGAAGTTGGAAATACAGAAGACAGTAAGTGAACATGGCACTGTACATCAGACAGAACCCACTTTAGGAACATCCAAGGGACACTGAACAGTGGAAGCCACATGCATGGCAAGGAGTTTGCAAGGCTTTCCTCTCAGGAGTGAAAGGTTATCTGACCTTCCTAAACATCTTCAACCACACTGAGTTGAACAGCTGGGAAGACTCACCAGAATGCTTCCCTTTGCTTCATGTAAGAAATGCAACGCCAGCTCCTGGTTGGTTCCAGCCCCAGGAAAAATGCTCGAACAGGCAGCAGCTAGCAGGTTTTCCACTATCCAGAGGAGTACAAAAAAATTCCGATAAGAAGATTAAAATGAACTTTCCTACAGATTTCCATGATTAATTAGCTCTTCTGAAGGAAGACCAGGCATAACAAAAAGTAAAACTTTCAGAGAAGCTCAATGTCCTTGCAAATTTATGTGGGTCAAATTTGGACCCAAGAACTCATTAGACTGCAAGGTCACGCTGTGCTGCTTACACACAGAGTTTCTTGCAAATCTCCTCCCTCCTATAACAACTTCCCACCTCCCTTCATCTCAGCGATTTCTTGAATGCCCTCTTATATTGTGAATTTACATTTCACAATACCCTTTTTTCTCTCTAATCAGAAAGATTTCTTCTAGGCCTGCCCACTTCCTCTTCCCTTCAGGATTTATACAGGCTGCAACCCATGTGCAACAAAAGCAGACAGCTCCCCAAGCCTGCTACTAGCCTGTCACTAGCTGCCTGCTTCCTCATCCTGACTTCTGTCTACAACTTGATTTTTCCAAAATACTATTATGTCTAGAACATCCCTCAAAAAGACAGAAGTGTATGTGGCTTTCAAATGATAACAAAAACAATGAAGCTTCACTGAGCAAAAGGCTGCTCTTTACCTGACTAGAAACAAATGGTCCCAGTTTTCTGTCAACAAAAAAACAATCCTACCAACCTCCGCCTTCCCCACATGCAACCTGATAAACAAGTTTTACTCCTAAGATTGTTTCCAAGACCACTCGAACATGTCATTTGACTGGGAGCTCAGAGATTTCAAATTGTGCCTACGGTAGATCTGTGGTTACCCCTAAAACCACTATGACAATTCAAGTCCTATTTACCAGCCTTCCACCTTCTTACCATTCTCTTGGGTGTCTTTGTTGGTTTCCAGGTCACCCCATGGTTGCCACACCAGCTCTGCTTTATGCTCATCAACTTCTGCCAGAGACCTGTCCTGGAGTGATGGGATTTCTGCTTGAAAGCGAGATCCTACATTTATTCGCCTGCAGAGAAGGAAAAAAGCAACAGTCAGATCCCCTTTACAATATCCAGGAAGTCTCCATCTCTGCTAAGAACACTAATTATGAAGAAACAAATGCAGCAGGCTCTTGCACATAACACAACAGTGCTGTTACATTATGACTCAGAGTTTGAGAGGTTTTATGTCCATTACCAGTTTCCATTGTCTTGTCAGCAACCACTGGAAGTTGTATTTGAATTAGCATGCCCTAATAGCGGCTCAAATAACAGTTATTATCTTCCAATAAACATCACTTTTTGAGAGGCTGTCACAGACTCCTCTTCTGGCAACCTTGCTCCTCATGCATAAGAGCAGGTGAGCCTGTTTCAGTATCAGCGTTTTGTCAGCCATAACAGCAGAACCATAGTCTCCAGAAGTCCTTTTCAAACTAAACAATGCCAACTGGTCCAAATTCTCATTCAAAGAAGGATCAAAATTTGGCCCTTTATGATCTTGACACAAGCTAGTGTCTTCTAGATACTCTTTCTAACAACTGAAACAAAAAATATAAAGTAATGAAACCAGTATTGCTCATTCTGTATCAAAACCAAAACCCATTCTTTTAGCATCAATCTCATACTTTTAGATCTGAATTAGCAGATAGATTTTGCACTACATGCAATCCACAGAGCACTACACTTGCTTTGCTTAACTACTTTACTACTTTGCTTTAAGCCGAAGGACCATCCAGAGACCTTCTACTCTGTACTAGCAAATGGGACTTTGTGCACAGAGATAGGCAAGAACCCCCACTAAAAGGCTGTTCTACCAGACTTTGAGGTCTGGAGGTCCACACCAAGAGCACTGCAAGCAGTGATAGCATGGAAGTACTTTATCATTAATCTATGTCTCAGTGGCAAAATATGCAAAGAGACAGCAGTAGCTACACAAAGTCTGCAAAATATGGCCAAGGACAACTTTCTAAGTAACCCAGAAACTATACATACAATTCAGAGGTCCAGAAGAGAGAACAAAAGAAATGTCCAGGCTAAGCAAGCAAAAAACAACCCTTCAGGAAACTCTGATATCAGAAGATCCAAGATATTTGAGAACAGCTGCTGCTCAGACCACTTAGAATACAACGAAAACCTCCTATTCTGAAATAAGGTATTTATACTTAATGCAAAAGCGTGTCTCTTTCAAATGTCAGTCAACTAGCACCACACCTGTAGCTCCTGAAACAGTAGAGTATATAGAAATAAGCTCTTTTTTTGAGAAAGCAGATCAGGCAGTGCACACAAGATGATTAAATTCTGGAGGTTCTTCATTAGAAAAAAGGTAAACCCGCCCTGGCAAGGTTTCCTATAATTCTCAAGTCTTGGCTTCGTGCCCCCCCAGCATGAGGGAAAGCACAACTACCAGAGAAAAAGCATGATCTAGTGCAATAAGGAATAGTAACAAAAACATCCAAGAAATAAATGCCAACCTCCAGACTTTTCCGGTCCTGTGGTATTCTGAAATGACACATGCATGTCTATTACAAAAACAAAAGTTTGGAAAAGGTGTGGGTAGGCCTTGAAACAACGTATACAACCCAGAAAAAAATCCAGAGAGATACTAGCAAGTGTTTCAGTAGGGTGTTTTGAAGTCCTAAGAGACTGTGATATCAAAGGGAAGTAAACGAGTATCATTTAATGTTATGGAAGGAGAAGAAGCAACCCCTTTATTTCCCTCTTTTATGCCCAACATATAGTTTTGGTTTTGCCAGTAAACATCGGAGTCATGAGACGTCATGTGTTGGGAAAAGCCTGCGTTCAAAAAAAATGGCTGACTTCTAACACAGATATAAAGAGATTTTAAAAACTATTTCTTTTGCATCTATAGCAGATCCAGATCTACTTAAGATGAACATGTAAACAAAGAAATACAGAAGTTAACTAGCCTACACACTTGTTCTGACTTTGTCAGCCATTCAGCAGCAACTCAGCTCCGGCGGGGGGGATTCCTACTTGGACAAGCAGGATCTGCTAGATACAGACTGGTGCTAACCTTCAGTAGGTGACGGCAAATTGACATCCAGCATGATAGATGTAGCAAGGAAGTTTTAAACAGGCTGCCATATACTGTCTTTTTCCCCAAAACCACTATCCCCAATACCTATTCAAGGTAATCAACAGGAAGATTACACATCTCAAATCATGGCCATGGCCAGGCAAGAACTAAAGCAGTTGAAAATGTTTTCCATTTTTCCTTCCCTTGTCCTGTTCATTTTGGACACAAAAAGCACAATCCAGACTAAAAATAAAAAGCAAGAGATTTCATGCAACACAGAGAAGACATGGCTAGAAAACTAAGCAAAACAAGCACCCTGGTAAGCCAGCCCTCCTTTCAGCAGTGTGGTGGACTGCAGGGAGATGTTCATGTGGTGTCTTTGCTCACTGTGATTAGTCTCGCTTACTGTTATGGCCTGCACTTTCAAAGAGGAGGAAAACGTTATGGATTATGATCCATCCTAGAAGGGATGACATCTGAAAACTGACACTTTGCTGACACTTTGTCATCTTGTATTGGGTTTCTGTGGCCAGTTTTTGGTAGCGGGGAGGCTACAGGGGTGGCTTCTGTGAGAAGCTGCTGGAAGCTTCCCCCATGTCCAACAGAGCCAGTGCCAGGCAGCTCCAGGATGGACTCACCCTGGCCAAGGCCAAGCCAACAAGAAATGGTGGTAATGCCTCTGTGATAACACATTTAAGAAGGGAAAAAAAGCTATTGTGCAAATGAAAATTGCAGCCAAAGAAGAGCAGAGTGAGAACAAGTCTGCAGAGAGAAAGGTCAGTGGAGAAGGAGGAGCAGGAGGTGCTCCAGGCACCAGAGCTGAGGTTCCCTTGCAGCCCATGATTCAGCCCACGGTGGGGCAGCTGTGCCCCTGCAGCCCATGGGGGATCACAGGGATGCAGAGATCCACCTGCAGCCCATGGGTGAGACCTGTGCTGGAGCAGGTGGATGCCCGAAGGAGGCTGTGACCCATGGGAGGCCCATGATGGAGCAGGGTCCTGGCAAGGATCTGCTGACCTGTGGAAAGAGGAGTCCATGCTGGAGCAGGTCTTCCTGGTAGGACTTGTGGCCCTGTGGAGGACCCATGTTGGAGCAGCCTGTGCCTGAAGGACTGCACCCTGTGGAAGACTGAGCCATGTTGCAGCTGGTTGTGAAGAACTGCTGCCCATGGGATGGACTTACATTGGAGAAGTTCATGAAGGACTGTCTCCCATGGGAGGGACCCCACAGTGGACTCTTCTCTCTGAGCAGCAGCTGAAACAACGAGTGATGAACTGACCGTAACCCCCATTCCCCATCTCCTTGCAGCACTGGGTGGGGAGGAGGTAGAACTTGGTAAGGAGGGAGTGGTGGGTGAAGGTGTTTACAAGACTAGTAATCACTTCTCATTTTCCTGCTCTGATTCTATTGGTTATAAATTTAATTAATATCCCCACTTTGAGTCTGTTTTGCCTGTGACAGTGATAGGTAAGTGATCTGTCCCTGTCCTTATCTCAACTCATGAACCCTTTGTTATATTTTCTCTCCTCTGTCCAGTTGCAGAGGGGAGCGAGAGTGGCTTTAGTGGGTACCTGGCATCCAGTCAAGGTCAACCGACTACACCCTACAAAGGGATAAAAAGACTGTTAACCGCACTGGGCAATTTTAGAGATTTCGTGTTCCAAGACACAGACTCCTCTGACTTTACCTGTGAGAAGGAAAGACACAAATGAAAAAGCTGGAGGGAAAGAATGTGGGCCTTCCTGAAAGGCTATCAAAAGTTACTTTTTACCTTGAAACTAAACTTAGAATGATATCTCTGTGCTAGCAAAGACTAAGAATTACACCTTCTACCTCCAATGCCTAAGTCAAGTCGGCATTCTACTGCAAGAACGAGCAACCTGATCTAACAGGGCCTGCTCTGAGCAGGGGGGCAGACCAGAGGATCTCCAGCGGTCCATTCAAGCATTACTCCACCGTTCCTTTGCTGATGAAGCCTAGATACCAGTACAACAAGAGTTCTTGCGTGTAAGCAACGACAGTGCTCCTGCGATGCCCACCGGGCAGCTGAGTGTGGCAACATCCTGAACTGAGGCTGTGAATTGGGAAGGGGATTAACAGCTGATACACCGCAGCTATATTTAAGGCTGCCTAGCTGAGGGGTAGCTTCAAGACTTTGACATAACTGAATTACAAAAGCAGTAGGGCACAAGGATCTATGACACCAGCTGCCTATTGTACCACTTCTCAAAGAATTAAGCTTCATTATCACATTTCCTATTCCAAGTCTCTGCAATGAAAAGACCTTTTGGGAAGTATTAGCAGAAGGTTTGGGAAAGCACGAGCAGTTAAGACCACTACATTGGGTAATTACAAATTAGGGTCAACTACAAATCAAATTAAACATTTTTTTTTCTTTTACAAAAAAAGTGCTTCCTGCCACATTTTCTTCAAGGAAGGTGTATGTCTACATAACTGACCACAACAATGCTGCCAAACACAGAATGACACCAGTTTATTAATTTATTGTGGTTAAAAGTTAAAAGCTATCTACCTGTGTAAGCTTCTGTTCAGTAAGACTTAAGATGACAGGAAGACAACTCTGCACTTAACTCCCTTTTGGCAAAAGGAAATGAACTTGCATTACTAAGTTACTATGGTTTGAAACTTCCAGCGACACGTCTGCAAATTTTCACACGCAACTGAATTCACAGCTAACATTGTACCATTAACTTCAGCAATTTAAACCAACAGCCAAAGGCAATTGCACCAGAGAGAGGTCAAAGATCAAAACAGGGGGGAAGGGGGAGGGGGAAAAGAGAAACAAAAATCTTTCCAAGAAGTTCCTCTGATTAGTGTGGAATGAACCAACACCAAAAAGATGAATTAGGCCATTTCTAAAACAGATTTAAACAACACCAAACGTGTTTATTTCCATGAATGGGATCAGTCTAGAGGAGATTTGCAAAGGTGACAAGAATTATTTGGGTTCATTCGCAAATGCAACACTAGTTCAGGACAGCCTCCTACCACAAGTGCAGAAAACTGAGCTTCAAACAGGAAGGCAGAATGGAAAAAGGCCAAGAAAAAAATAAACTGTCAGCAAATGTTCCAGTCCATTTTTAAAATATAAGCCATTTTGGAAGAAAAAGCAAAATAAGCCTTGTATTTATCTGGAAAGAGTTTGAGTTAAATATCTCAAATGTTACAGGACACACTGCAGAGGTAGAGTGGAGATTCCACACCATACAGTCAGTGACACAGACACCACGTGGGTGTCTATACGCTGTATGGGTGTTTCCATGCCATGCATCTCCATCATTAGATTTTGCAAGAGTTCATTAACTAGGTGTAATAATGAACTGGAACTACCTTGGTGTAGTTCTGCAGGATTGAACTTGAGCTGATAAAACTTCTCAGAGCATTTGCAAAGGTTGTGCAGAGACATTTGCTACTCTGCTCAGGTTTAGCAGGACTGGCCCCAAGCCTAAGCTTACAACACCAGCTGCAGTATCTCCAAATTGTGTTCCCTAGTGCTGCTGGGAGCTTACATCTGAGCTTTCCCAGCACACAGCCAGCTAAAATGACTAATTAGGTTTATTAGCTCAGGGCACATGCCCCATATGCCACCGGCTGCAGTGCTTTCAACTGAGCTCACCTGGGGGGAATGAAGCATTCCTAGTTGTGCTGCAGCTGCAACACACCACAGGGATAAACAGTGATCTGACCAGTTCATGTGAGAGCTAACTACAGTTTTCCATACTATATTCTGTCCCTCTTCTAAGGGAACATTATCCTCCCACTCTAAAACAAACACAGCATACAAAGAAGTGCTCCTATACAAGAAAACAGGACAGATTCACCCTTAGTTAACTAATAGTATTCCAGCCAGGAACAGACAAGCAGTAATAGAAAGCAATTATCATCTCCGGAATTATGTCTGCCCAATAAACATTATTTTTTGTACAGAGTAATTTTTAATGAAGACAACTTATATTTTGAATCACCAGTAGGAATAGCTTTAATACTTTTAACAGATACATCAGCTGTACAGAGAGCAGCCTGAAGGTTCGGGAAGAAGAAAGGAAGCACATTTACTAAGAGGCTAAGGATCTATGTGTGTACTTACGGTTCAATGCTGACTGGGGTGGCTTCCCCCACTACTGTAAGAACCGGAGGGGTCACTTCTGAACTATCTGCAAGGAGAAAAAAGAACTGCTCAGACAGCTCACCTTCATATCTGAGATTTACATTTCACACAGCCTGAAAATCCAATCAGAGCTGTCCATCTCTCAAAAAAGGTACCCACACACTAACGGAGTTTAACATGACCAAGAACGTGCCTTCCTCCCCTCAGCTGAAGATACTGATAATGTGCTACAGAGGAACCGACTTCTCCATTCCGAAGAACGTCAGCAGGGGGTGTTGCAGATTGCTTGTGAACGAATCTTAACACCCCCAACAACACATTTCCTCCATCCCAGTTCCCCAGACAATCATTAAGAAGCCCCAGTTCCACATAACCACAGTTCCTAAAGGCATGATCTTCCCCCTATTACTCCACAGTTCCTAATCACAGATTACCCAGGAAAGGAAGGATAAAGTAAAAACTTACTTGATCTAAGAAGAGTTCTGTGACCACTTTTCGGTGTCATTGGAGGTGGAACCGAGTGACCACTTGTAGAGAGGATAGCATTAAAATATAGCCCAGATCCTTCTCTCACTGGACTAAGGATTGGCGGAGGAGTGTAAGGAGGTAGCTCAAAGTTCCTGTCTGAAGGATGATCCGCCAGACGGACAGGTGACCGTAAGTGGCTCTGATATGGAGTAATGTTAGAATAAACAGGGGGTGCAATAAAGGTGCCAGCTTTTGGTGGTATGAAGAGTGGCTCGGGTCTTGGCCGCTGCTTTGGTTTTCGGGCAAAGCCCTCTGCTTCATCCTTTGGAACAGCATCTTCATGCTATTAGGAAAAAAAATTACATACTTTAATTTTAAAACCTCAGGTCATTTGAAAAACTTCAGACAGATGACAACACTCTCTCATGGAAGCTCAAAATCTAGATAGGACACTTTGGGGATGTCTCAATAATTAGCACAAAAGGAAAGAGGAAGGAAGAAGACAGGGAATGGAATGGATGCAGGAATTATTAAGTAGCAGCACTAGCTTTGAGTGACTGTGAAGTTATATTTTAGAAGGAACTACACATACATCTGGTCCAACCTTTATAGTAACTTTAAAAGAGGACACAAAAGCATAGCAGAATGATATCAAATAGCAGTAAGAGAACAGAAGACAATATAACAATATTTTATTAGATGGTCAAGCATCTAATTTGAGAGAAACTTCCTTAGATTCCTGCCATTTCTTCAACATCTGAACAACCTTGTACTTCTGGATGGAAGAGAGGAAATTAAAAAAAAAAAAAAAATCAACCCACCCACTCACTACCAACACAAGTACTGACCTTCAGAACCTCAGTAAGAGGTTTCAGCTCCATGAGAATATATCTTCACCTTAGATTTTATTCATATAGAGAGATATGTGCTCTATGTACAATTAGTATCTGTGTATATATGGAAAAAGCACTCTTGGCACAGACAATTAATCTAGTATTATTGCCCATATGGCTTTATTCACTGTTTAGTAGTGAGGCACAGCATTAGCTGTAGGTCATGAAAAGCCAGCAATGCCCAAATATATGGCAGTATTATGAGGAAAAAAAAATCCCCAGACTACAGACATTCCAAGTTCAAGCCCTGAGATCAAACTACTTTCATAGAAAAGTTTATGGTTAAAAACTGTGTAATTTAATCTAACAGATCTGGCCCATCTTTGGTTTCTTAGTCTATCCGTACCTGACTTGAGGTTTCCACGTTAGTATTACGATTAGATCGCCTCCGAGTGACTATCACAGAAGGCTTGCGTTCACAAGGACCTCGATCGTTTGTTTGGCCTCTCGGCAGCTTTCCATCCTCAGACTTTTCCTTTTCAAGGCTCTGCAGGTCAATTTTTCTCACTGGCACAGACACAGGAATGATAAGAGGCACAAGGCTGTTGTCCTCCCGGGCTTTTTTGGGAGCTGGTGAAGAACCGGCAAATTCCACAACACTTTTTGCAGCTGTAGGTCCTGGAGCTGTTACCAGCACACTCTTCTTCTCCTCTGAATTATCCAGTTCCTGAGAAGAAAAACAGATTCCTAAAAAGTTCTGTAGTACTTAGTTTATCAAGTTTCTCAATGCAATTTGCAAGCCGAAATGGATTTGAAGACGTTACTGAAGGAAAAAGAATACTTCAGACTGTTACCAAAATTTTACAGAATTACTTGAGGACTGCCCATAGTCTCAACTGCTAGAATATTTATACACATCATTCTTAAGAATCATTTCACTACGTATGTTTTAACATTTTATTTTCCAGATAAATTTGTGCCCTGCTGTATAACTTCCAGCAAAGGTTGTTCAGTTTTAGTAATGATCAAAAGCTGCAGGTTATTAGTTTCCAATACTGGATTTCTGTTCCAGGAAAGACTGAACCGTGATAATATTTTAATTAAATCTCTCACACCAAAAAAAAGCAGAGCTGGCTTTTTGCTGCCCTTTTTTTTTTCTGACTTAGAGGAAAAATAAGAAATTTTTCTTATTATAACTTGAGCCTTTGAGTTTTGTTGTCTAACCAGGCTTGAGCATGAAGAACTTTTGCTCAGAGACTCAACAAGGTATAACTGCAAGACAGCACTTCTGGCATTGATATTGCGGCTTCCATATCTGTTTTACTCACGGAAACCCTAGAACACTGAGCTCCAAGGATATGAGAATGGAGGAGGAATTACTGGATAAACACATGAATACTCTAACACCAAGTGGCTTTAGGTACTGCTAGAGATCATTGATTTCTAGTCCTCCAAATTACTATCAACGTGTTCATTTCACTCTCAGTTCTAAAGCACTTGCCAGCTCACTTAGAAGCCAGATGCTAAATACAACTTTCAAAAACACCTCTCTACAGGGACGTAAAAGGTCTTCTTGAGCTCTGATGAAGTGCAATGTAGGAGCTGTAGAAGATGCTCCTTTTGTTGTTTCAGAACATTTCCCACCTTCAAGCTGTGTTTGGAAAGCCTTTGGATAGTATGCAAAGTCATCCTCCATCAGAGCCACAATGTGCTGAGAAATCTACCTGAACAGCTGTGTTTTTTAGGTAGAAACTAAGGCACATAATCTCTCAGATATGACAACAGGTCTCCAACCTGGACTTTCAAAATTGCAGGGATTTACTGAAGCCCTCAAACAGAACCTATTGTGTGTCATTATGAATACCTAACCCTGATTAAAAAGCTGACACGAGAGGTTTTGTCCTAAGGGTTCAGACACACCCCCAGTCATTTCACTGTGGTCACAGATGAATAAAGTCATTCAGCTTCATTGATGAGCAAGAGAACATGCTCCAGCTGGCCCATGAAGAGTCAATCCATGGTAGCTAGAAGGACACTAGGCTGAAGTCCCATTTTGACACTATATTTATATTGAGGGAAGCACAACTGTATTGTCACAACATGCATCAGTCAGAGCCTAAAGTCAGTGCTCTGGTCTCTCTCCAAATGAGAGTCCTGGTAATTTTTGTTGTTTTTAAGAGCAAGCAGGTCCACCCTGGAAAACATTAAGCCTTCAAAATAAGCCAGGTACCAAGATGGAGCACATAAAATCTACCATATCAAGAAGATTCAGGATTGCCTCCTTACAAGACCTTTTATTAGAGTAGGGCTAAGTGAGCACAGAAAGGTTTATCCTGTAAATGACACTGCAGTTTCGAAGTCTGACTGCTTCTTCACAGAGATTGCAAATGTCTGCCCCTACCACACAGTGATGAAACACACAACTGTAAAGCCACAAGTGGCTTCCGCTGTCCCAGATTGCGCTTCAGGAGAAATTAATGAGCTCTGAGGACCTGCCTTCACTCCAGGCTGTTGACGTGCACCTGCACTTTCCCATAAAACTACTGATTTTGGATTTGGAGGGCATTCATGCTGACAGACATGTCACAAGAAACTGCTGCCTCGAGGTAGTAAGGGACTCTTGTAATTTTCTAGCCTCCCTCCACCACTTCAGGAAAGAGAGAGAGACTAACAAGGATGCCTTTTAAACACGTGAACATGTCAGCTACTGGAAGCAAACATCTATGCCTACCGGTCCTGCCCACACCTGGAGAAGCAGCTCAGACATGGCTCATGCTGCTCTATACAGGCCTCCATTCATCAGGGAAATTGATGCTGTTATCACCTTATTACTGAAGCCTAGTTAAACACCTGGAATAGCTCCGGGGTCGTCATCTGACACCAAGATCCGAAGCAGGAAGTTTTAAACCACTGTTTGGAGCAGTGCATTCACGCTACATTGTTCAGACCACTGTCAAGAGTAAGTCTGGGTTTTAATCAGGTTACTATTTATCCATGTGACGTAGCTGTTACTACTGCAAGCACTGTGGCCCACTTTGTGAGTACTGCAATAAAACAAGTAATCACAGTGGGAATATGTGAACAAGCATCAATTCTGATCAATCTACAAACCTCAGGTACTTCCTATGTGCTACACAGACCTCTGTAGGTCAAGAGTTATGAACTAATTTCCTGACTACAAGGAGGAAATTATGGCAGCTAGTCACACAAAAGATGCAACTTTTCTCTGACTGTACAATCGGCTAACCATGCTATTTTCAAGACTGGGAGGTTACCAGCAAAGGAACTCTCCTCCTCAGTGACGCAAGAGATGACCCCTTCAACAGAAAAGAGGAAGAGGAGACCTGAACAGTAGCAAAGGCTGAGAAAAGGCACCACTGGGAACTTAATATATAAATAGTTGAGACATCCTTAAAGATGTTCCGGTCCACACCAGAGCTCTTCTCGTCATGAAAGACCACATATACCTAAGGTTTACTACGAGGGGACATGACTAATTTTGGAATAGAGCTATTTGTTTCAGATCCCCAAATAGTTTCTCAACTGTTTGATTATTCTTAGAGGTAAGCAGAAAGGAGTCTCTGAACAAGGGACGGGACCTTCAGTTTTAGAACTGCAAGGGGATTTCCAGCTACCTCAGCATCCCTGTTGCAGAATTTGGGGCAGGAGGTCTGCTGGATAACTCCAGCAAGTGCAACTTGCAACTTGGACTCTTGCATAAATATTGCAGGATGAACTAGCAGAGTCTTCCAGGAAACTCATCAGATGTTCTGACATTGATCCTGCCTATCCCTCAAGTTGTTTCTAAAAAACTTAGAATTCACAGACAAAACTCAAATGCAACAGCTGGAAGAGCTGTTTTAAGGCCACTGCTATGATCAGACAAGAAACCACACCAGGCTTTTAAAAACAGCTGCCCACACAATGCTTTCTGCCATCATTCTGCATCAAGTAGAGGCAGCTTCCCTCTGCAGTTAAAAAGGAAGGTCATCCATGAAGGAGTTCCGTAAATAAAACTTTTTTTTTTTCTTTTGTAGGTGAGTCCAAAACTACAATTCCACAAATAAAACTTTTTCTTTTTCCTCTTGTATGTAGCAGCTGGTGCCCTGGTAACCAAAGTTACCAAAGAGGTCAGGTAATCAAAACCTCTGTCTCCCTTTCATAAAGACATATTTAAATGCAGACACCCTTTAGGATGGGCATTTCAGATTTGAGAAAAGTTTTCTGCACTAATTGAGACAACAAATCACACTGCCTTTTTGCATAGAACAGTCATATGTGAAATGAAACCATAAAACTAAGAGTTGAGAATTTACTGCAGCCTGTAAGCAGCAATAAGCTTGCACTACCTGAAAAAAAAGCAGGCACAGGTGATGGGCAGCTCTGGTGCAAAGCATCAGTTGTAACACTGCATGTAGACAGATACTGCTGTCCAGAATGCTCTTTCTGTGTAAGATACACACACCTACATTGGAATGTTCAAACAACTTGTTCAAAATATGAATGTATCTTCTTTCATCATTAATTTAACTCTACAGCCTCCTACACACTCTTCACATAATCATGCAGAGAAGGCTTCTAGGTTGTTTGTAACAGAAAGATACTAGTAACAGAAGCAGATCATTTTCTCCAGTAAACGTCTTGTTTTTCTCCCTTGCATGATATCCAACACTTTAAAGATGTAAAATCCATCAGACCTCAGGTAAGAATTTTAACATCTTTCAAAACCTTATCCTGAAGGCCTGAACAGATCTAAACATAGAGTTCTTCTGCTAGTGCCATCATGGAAGCAAACAAGCTGCTTGCGTAACTGCAAAGAACAAAAGAGCATCTGTCAAAACACTTCCCTGTTTGGTCTCTACATTATGAATCAAGCTGCAAGCGGACATGCCTTCAAATGGCCAATTTCTTGCTTCACCTCTCAGGGCCTTTTCCTAGTTGCTCTATTTACTTTTTCTTGCCACTCTGTTGGTGATCAGAGTGCAATGGGAACTGTAGGCCTTCTGCAATAGAACCACACAATGGCTGGGAAATGTATGAGCACACAGACCACGCTACTAACTACTACTAGTTTTCTATCAAATCTGCTTGGTCAACTGGAGTTAAGAGCAAAAAGGATTGAAGACAGCATCAACCAACAGTTATTGTTTGCTGCCTGCTGTGCAGGAGATGGAGCAGGCTATGGATACTCACCACATTGTTTTTTAGTACTATTTTTTCACTGAAATAGCACACTCCGCTAAGGAAGAGATGGGGAAAAACGAGGCACAAACAGACTAGGAAGAAAATTATGATGAGAACAAGACTGGGAAGAAAATACCCTTCCCTTTGTTGTCTGACTGGGCAGCAACACAAGTGGCAAAACTGTAGGTAGAAGTGGCTTGTGCCCTAACATCTGTATTTCATCAGCCTTTGGCAACAAAGCTTCCAAGGTAAAGTGTGTGGTTACTTCTCATGCCAGGCACTCAATGAAAGATTAGCCAAACTACAACTGTTAGAAAACCTTTAAAAAACAATCCCTCAAAAAACTTCACCCAACTCCAAAAATCCCTTGCCTCCCCCTAGGGTAGTTAATTTTGAACTCTGTCATCTTGCCACATGGAATATATACTGTACAATTTAGACTGATGGGATGCCAAAAGTACAGGAGTGGTAAACTACCTAATCAGCCAACACTGGATTTCTTCCCTCTCAAGCCCTACAGACAGTCTACAGGCAGACTTTATCTCAGGTCATCCTCAGAAACAAGATGCTGACAATAAGATGCTCAGAAACAGCATGAGACAGACCTTTGTTATGGCTGGTATAAGTTCTTCATGTGAGTGAGGCTTTCTCAGGCTTTTAATATTTGGGAAATACTGAACATGCATTATGTAATTTTTAGATAGCACAATTTAGAAACACTTCAACTGCTGAAACTGAAAAACTGGCAGGTAAGCAGCAGTCTTTTAACAGAAAAGGAAGAGAACGTTAAATTGGTAAAAAGACTGCTAACACTTGTCTCTCAAAATTCCTGACACCTTGAGGCCTAAGCTGAAAACATCCATATTTTGAAGGCCTGGGCTAAAATCACATTCAGTTTTAATGAAATAAAACTGCCCTTAGGTGGTTTCACTGCACTAGATCTGTGCTCTCCACATCTATGAATTACAGTAACTTACACACCTCCACTCCAGAGCTGCCCTTGCTCTACAGTTCAAGATACCATCCTATCCTGCATATGAACATAAATTCCTTTCATTTCAGCCCTATTTTGTAATCTAAAACATGCTATATTGGTTAGGACGTACACCTTACCTTTACGTTCTGAAGAGAAGCCAGTTCAACAGCTTTTTGGGCCAAAGTCAGCAAATTGGCTTCTTGAGAAACACGTCGTCTCCGTCGGGTGCTCTGGATTACACCACCTCTGACTCCCTGAAAATCATTAGTTCTCTGAGTGTTTTCTTCAGCTGCTGCTGCCTGTTTCTCCTCATCTCTACCATTCTGGGCTGGGGCTTGCCTGTCTGTTTCCATCTGGCACTGCTCACTACTGACCAGGACTTCCTTCTCCTCCAGATCCATTCTTTTGGGGTGTGAAAAGCCACTTTTGTTGTGGGCCAGTGATTCAGATGGATGCTGTAATGGGACCTCTTGCTGATGCGATTGCCAGTGATGCAGAAATAAATTGCCAGGTTGTTCTTCTGCCTGCTTGGAAGTCAACACTTCTCCTGCAGATGTCAGCAGGACACCTTCTTTGGAGAGTCTCCGTGACCTTCTTGGAAAGGGAATCTGGGTCTGAGGTAGCACAGTCTGTTGATTCTGCTCTGTTAATGCCTTGAATAGTTCCTGGTTCCTCTCTGTTTGCTGGAACTGATGTGCCACCATGTGATGCTGAGGTGCTGCAGCTGCCACATGAGGCTGTGCTATGGAAGTAGTTTGCTGCAACCCGAAGGTTTGTGCGGCAGCCTGTTGCTGCTGCTGCTGCTGCGGATAGAAATTTTCAAACAGCTGTAGCTGAGGAAGAGCTTGCTGCTTCTGTTGAGCAGTAAATGCTGGACTTGAAGAAGCTGGGGCTTCTTGAAAGACATGTAACAACTCAGGAAGACCTTGCTTTTGGCCTTGGTGACCAAATGCAAGTTGGAAAGGCTGCAGTGGCAGACTTTGATTCTGCTGCTGCTGCTGCTTTTGCATTTGATGAAAAGAATTCATTTGAGCTTGCTGTCTAACCAGGGCTTGCTGTTCCAGCTGAGCCTTCTGGGACATCATCTGCTGGACAGCATCTCCATATAAGTCCAGCTGTGACACGAACACTCCTTTCTCTTGATTTCTTTTAAGGGCCTCTGGGTGGCCATAGAAGCCTGGGGCACCAGCATTGGAGTGGGGTCCTTTTGGGTTGCCCCCAAAAACCATACTGTGGTTCCACACCGAAGGTGGAGATTGCCAGTGGCTGTCTGCCCTCTCTGGCAACCGGTTTCCCATTAGTGAATTCTGCCATTTGACAGCTGTTACTGACTGGGGCATCATCATTGATTCTCCCCTATCTTGACTGTAAACAGAGTTCATCAAAGCAACATTGTTGGGTGCACTTGTTAATCCTCCTGTGTGAGGAATCTCCATAGTTTGGGAGACCGGTATATTCCCTCCATGGCCATAGTACTGTCCTTCCTTAAGCTGCTGCTGTGGTTCTTTTGACAACACACCTATTTCCTGCTCATTAAAATAGGCAACTCGTTTCCCAGTCCTTTTGCTTGAAGACTTTTGCTGAGCCTGAAGATTCATGGTTCAGCCTATTCTCCCGGCTGCACGCATAGTATTTACAATCCACCCATCCCTAAGGCTGGGGGAGGAAAGGCACAGAAGTCTTTGTTTTCCATTCAGTTTTAGTAATAAAGGGCAGGAAAGAAGTCCAGAGGAAAGTGCATTCACTTCCTTTTTCTGTGTGTGCTTCTCCCCCTTCTTTTCACTCCTATACTTTGTGGTTCAGAGGTCAGTAGGGTCCACTTAGTTACAGGTCCTGAAATAGAGAAGCAATTGCAATGAATCATCACCAGACATAACTGGCCTGTGAACGCTCACGCGATAAGCAACAATGTGTGTGTCTGTCCTGTTTCCCATGGAAATGAAGACCAGCAAAATGCAGGTAAGAAACAATAGATTTGACCTGCTTCAAGAATGTAAACCAAAACAACTTAGTTTTACAAAACAGACATCACGCTGTACTTGCATGACGCAACTCCCAATTGCACACAGTCTTCTGACTAATCGCTCAAGCTCATCCTGAAGGTTTTTCTCTTAAACTCCCTCTCATCTGGCCAATTACTTCTATGTCTTCCAGAATAATCTGTTTCTAATCTCAACCCAAAACCACAAACCAAAAAAACCTTCATGACTTGCCAAAAGGCCGCATTTCTCAAAGACCTTTACAACACACACACGTACACGAAGGCTGCAGCCAAACACACAGCAAGATGCTCAATGCAGTGTCCTGAAGGAAAGGGCCAGGCAGCAGCTCATCAGTCACACTGCTCCCCACTCCCTCCCAAGTCATTACAGCTGCTTTCCAATTAAGAATTGCCCACCAAGCATCCAAGCACTGGAGACAGGGCCTGCTCTACCTGTTGCTCTCGCAGATGTTTTCTTCAACAGCTGAAAGCAAATGCTCCTGCTCAGGTCACACTCACCGAAAAGCAGCTCAGGCAGAATGTTACAGCTGCTCCCACACACTGCCAAGTATCTGTTAGTGGAGAGCTACAAACATAATAGGAGAAAGCCTTTCCGGAAAAGGCAGTCTAAGACAATTCTACCCTCTTACCCTCTTCTTCCACAGAAAAAAAGCCATCCACAAACTCTTAAGAGCCTAGCTTGCAGGATTAAGGTCTAATGTGTTAACACATACACAAATATTTCTACGAGGACACTTAAAACGTTTTAAGATGTTTAGTTTTAAATTTAATTAAATTCTTAAACTAGTACTACTAACACTCAAGTTGTTAAGTGAAAGTCTCTATCTTTTTAAATATGCACTCCATTGCACTTCAGTTCACACTGCCAACATATTTCAGAAAGATTATAACAAACTATTAAAAACTTACTCTTGTTACAGCCCTTTTGCTATATGATCAAGTTTCTCTTGAGCGGAGCAGGTAAGACTAACACACATCCACTCCAATGAAACTTGCAATCCACTTATCTCTCCTTAAAATGAAAATTAATAAACTCATATAGCACACTGAAGTCCTGTAACCTGAGCTTCCTCTAAACAGATATGGGTACAGTGCAGAATTTAACACTGAGGTGGGGTTGGAAACATGATGAGGAGGAAAAGACAAAGAGTTTTAATTAACTTACACAACTTCCACCTCAGAAGCCAAGTCTGGCTTCAGTGCTACTGGAACCATGGGACTGTGTTTCAGAGCGAAGTGAGTCACTTCCTCAGGCTGTTACATAGCTGTTCCCCCACAGTGCCTCCCCCTTCACCCTGGCTGCAAATCATGGACTCCTGCCACCTCGTATCACAGAGCCAGGGCACTCCTCCCTCCTCTAAGCACAATGTCTCAGCTCGTTTTCCAGGCCTAACCAGGACGAAAATAACTCTAGGAGAAATTATGGACACGTGAGAAGGAAAGTTGTCTCTAAACTGCAACTAGTATACAAGTGAATATTTCATAAAGTAAGTTTTTCCTATTTCAAAACTTCACTAGGAGAGGAAAAAACATCTTACAGCAGGAAACAAATCCCTGGTAGCAAAAATGTAGAGGTGGAAAGGTTGCTATATGCCTCGCAGGAGCACTAATGTTATCCTCTCTCTTTGCTTTTTGCAGCACTGCAAATGTATCAGAGCTAACAGCTAAACCACAAGACCTGAGGTAATACTACTAACAGTGGTTACTGACACTGTCTTACTTTCTGAAATCATCACAAGCTGTTTTTCTCTCCAAACTAGGCAACCTTGTAACAGTTTTCCTTCCACTGATGCTTCTACTTGCTTTTATATTGTTCAGTCACATAATTCTGATAAAAACAATGCAAGGTTTTCTATGTACCAGAAGATGTTATTACTAGATCAAATTTTAACCAGCCAGACAGCTTTCTGAAGTTCTGCTTAGATTTTCTACACTTTGAGGAAAACTGTAACAACAACTGCCAAACAGCTGCCATTCAACTTCAAGGGTCCATGTTTTCAACTTGTCTTTAAAAAAAACTTTTAAAGAAGATAAAAGAAATTAAAATGTAAAAAAAACCAAAAAACAAAAAACAACAAACTCACAAGAAAACCCCAGTTGATGCTGTTCTTAATAGTGGTGGCTGAGATTTACAGCTACCACATGGACAAGTATCCAAAAGACCTTTAGCAAGAGGATCCTCAGGTTAGTGAGAAAGCATTGCATTAGCACAGCTTTCCAAACCTCCACTTGCGTGGACTTTGGCTCTGTTTTTTCTAGTACTAGGTAAGAAGCCACCAGCATTACAAGACCTGACTCAGACCAGTTTAGAACTGCACTGATCTGGGAAAGAGATAAAAAGATGCAAAGTTTAAAATGAAGTAAGTTCAGATATAACCTAAAGGCAAAGGAGAATGTACAACTGAAGCTGTTCTTCAGCACAAGACCCAGGACAGGAAAAAGGACATTACCAAGGAGGAAAAAGATTTAAGATACTTTGAACAAGACATGATTACTAAACATCCCAGTTACATGCAAAAATAACTATATCCTAACTAAGCAATCACCAAGAACAAAAGAGGATTTGGTGCATCCAGTATTAGATGGTAAAAGAAAACATCATAAAACTAGCTCTTTAGAAGTTCTTTCTGTATACAAAAAAATGAAGAAAAATATCTTTTATGTAATCCTAATAATAATAGTCCACAGTTTAAGCTGCAGTGATAAATGTTCAAGTTGCAGCATGACTATGCTTCAGGAAAGCTCACACTTGGCAGCTTCACTGGATGAGCACTGCTGGCTCTCTGACTAAGCAGGCTTCCCTCCCTGAGACTGAGGGATGAGCTCACACTATCATCATCCTAGCCAATTACCAGCTTTGGGGCTTTTTTTCTTTTGTTTTACTTTAATTTCAGCACAAGAGACAGACTGCAGTAGCGCAGTAAAATGGCAACACACTTCCAGCCTTAAGTGTGCTTTGGAGCAGTACACCCCTGACCATTCCTTACCTTTGACTAAAGCACTGAGCCAGTTCCAATACTGTAATTCCCTGAAGATACTGTGTCTTGCCTCCAAATATACTGAGGTGTTATGATACCTTGCACTGCTTTTACACTGCACAGAGAGAAAGCAGAACCTATCATCAGTGTATTTTGTCTTAATAATGCTAAGATTTGGCATAAAACATCATCAGTTATTTTCACTTCCAGGAACTTCTGACATTCAAGAACATCCCTTGAACTTTCTTCAGATGAATACAAATTGTATGTCACCTCCTTTAATACTGTAAATATTTTCAGGTTTCTAAGGAATTTTCCATATTGCAAGGCTTTGTCTTCTAGACCTAAAGAGAATGTCAAATTACATACACATATACCCAGTGGGCACATATGCAGTATTTTCTGGAATGAAATGAAAAATACATAAGTAAAGTAACCTATGGGACCTTACTGGAAGAGGTCAGAGGTAACATTTTTAGCTAAAACTTCTCCGGTGTATCTGCAGTACTGCCTTAAAGAAAATCACAAAAACAAATTAAACACCATGTGAGCTACATTTATGCAAAGCATCTTGAAGGACTTCCTCAAGTATACAACAGAACTCTGGAGGAGTCTCTGCCTGCATCCAGCATGTTGGTTCTGGAATTATGAAGTCCTTTCAAAGCAGAGATATCTGAGAAGTGCAAGGCACAGGCAATCAGAGCCACTCACTAAGCTGGTACCAGCCCTGAGGACCCATCAGCAGATTTTACTCAACCCAAAGCAGAATTGTTTATAGACATCCCTATCCATTGCAACCATCTTGTCCCAGTTTAACATTAGCCTGAAGAGTTTGCCATAAAACCTTAATTGAAAGTTATTTGATTTAGGGGGCAAATTAAAAACACTCAACCGCAATTATTTAATGTAAAATATATATACCTTTCTTTAAAACTTGTTGCATGTATATTTAATATCCACCCACCATTTTTCCATTTCCGTAAATATCTCTTCACTAAGCATGTGCATATTTGTACAATTTCAAATATCAAGTTTATGACCCTACACACTGCAATGACTTTACTCTTTAATTCACCTCTTCAGGGCTGTGCTGTCTTGTGCTTTGTTTAGTCCATTTGCTGTACCACCTGTATCAGTCATGATAAGCAAGCTTAAATTGTGCACATTCCTCATCTCCTTTTGAGATCATTTGTACACAATCCTCTGACAGAATGCTGCAGAAATGACTCAGGAAAGACTCTGACTTCTCCTTAAACCTCAGCAAAATTAAAGATTCAGTGGTTATCGGCCTTCTTCTATTCCACCACCCTAGCTTTTAAATTCCTCTATTTTATGTTGTTTGTGTTTTTTTTCCTGTAAAATAAAGTGCTCCTGGGTTCTAGCTAATGTACATTCTCAGCTTTAACTGCAGCAATGCTGTCACAGCTCCTTACAGGAAATCTGTCAAATTAGAGTGATGAGAATCATTTCTCACTAAGTCCTCCTGCTGCCAGCAGCTGAAATTACCATTCTTCCCTCAATCACTTTTAATGATGATGAACAGATTCCATGAACAATTGTTACACTTAAGTCCAGTGCAGAAAGCTACCTGGTGTCCTTCTGACACAACCAGACATTCCTTCTCCAATTTGCTCATTATTATGGTCAAATCCCACAATTATGAAACACAAAGAATCATGACACACATTTTACTAATGAGGAACAGAAACAGAGAACTAACTTCTAAGATCACACAACATGGAAGGTCAAAAATTAAGTACAGAATAAAGAATACTAGCTACCAGTTTGCTTTCAAACCTACACAAAAACAAAGGTTTAATTAAATCTACCTGTAAAAGATAAAAATTGGTTGTGCCATTTACACATCTACAGAAAAAGCAAAAGAAAATTTAATTCCTCCACTGTAAAAGCAGGACAGAAGAGGATCAACAAGGTAGGTTTTGTTTTTGGTTCTTCGTGCTTTTAAAATGACTGGAGATGTACAGGGCATCACAAACAAGAAACTCGTTCCAGCTGACAGAAATTTGCCCCTATAAAACCACCAGCACCATTTGCAACAGTCTTGAGTAAGAACTGAGAAAGGGATAAAAACATGGGACAATTTTTGTGTTTGATAAAAGATTTACAAACCTGACTGCACATTTCCTATGCTTACCCTGCTGTATATGAAAACAGCTTCAATCCCTCCCTCCAAAGCCTCTCCTGCACACTCACTTTGTCACATTTTTTTCCAGACAGTTAGCTACATCAAAATTCCTGCAGCTTGTTTGCAACCTCCTACTCACCACCTTCAGACACCTTGAACAGGAGAGGTAACAGAACAGAAAACAGACCATGTTTGTAAATTCTATACAGCAAAGCACAGCAACCTATCTCCTGAAGAAAGGCGGGAGAAAGCTCAAAGCAACTGAGAAACACAAATGTGTCCAAGAAAGCCAAAAACATAAATGGAAGACGACGGTTTTACATTCCTGTCACCTTATCCCAAATGGTAAGGCACTTTCCAGACACCTGAAGGCCTGTCTCTATAGCAAAAGGGCACCAACTGAAGCCCAAAGTGAACAAGCAAAACCAGCCAACTGAACGGTCTCCAGTTAAAAAGAAGCCCCCTACAAAAGAATGTAAGTAGGTAGCAATCATCTCCCCCAACACCTCCAAGTAAGAAACTAATCTAGAGAACTGTATCCAAGTCCTAGAATCAATAAAGCCTATGAAATCAGGAAGGCTGACTTGTTTCTGTAACACCGTATAGCAAAAAAAAGGAATCCTAGAGCATACCCATAACAGAGGCAAAGAGATGAAAGGAAAGCTGCTTCACTGACAGACAACAAATGGGAAAACACAGCATCCAGGAAGTTTGACAACTTCCAGGGTTTCTGGAAGGTGCCTGCCTGGGGCTAGCAAACACATACCTAAATAAGTAGTATGCACGGCAGATGTTTATAAGCTACTCAGATTTTCACGTCATTGGCCCATTTCTATTGCAGAGAAAGATTGTGACTGCAATGAGTGACTACAAAGGAGACTCTGCCCTGAGGACAGCATGGTTAAAATTACTTTGTTACCACTTTCACTTTCCCATTTTCAGAGGCTGGCAACTGATAAAGCTTTATTAAACCACTGTACTAACCAGAGACTCGAAAGTGAAATCCATCAGCTTTGTGACGTGAAGCCTGGGAGATAGCAGTCATACTGAAGGACTTTGTGCCAGCAAAATCAGGTAGATTGTATTGTGCCCCCAGATGTGACAAACTACTGCTCCAATCTAGACCATTCCTGACATTCAGCACCAGAGGTTAATTACCCACAGCAAGCAAAATAACACAAAATGTAGAACTCTATATTGTTTGGGAAAAATACACATACCCAAAAGGAAAAATACAAACTACACCTCATGAACTAATCAATCCAAGGAAAAATACATGTATGTAGGACATTATAGAAATGGATTTTTGGGTTCTGAATTACAGGGTCTGAAGCACCGTAGATGCACCTCAAAGAGAAGTTTTCTTCTAGAGCTGTGTACTATCAATGAACACTCAAAAAATAACATTTTTTGGGTTGACTTCTCAATTCAAGGTGTACACTTGGTACAAGTATTTGAGGCTTACTTTTCAAAACACACTTGAGATTTTCCACATAACTTCGTTTAAAAGGATAAGAAAGAGATAAAAAGTTGTTACAAAGAAAAAGCTCATTAAGTGTTGATTAGTCTTGTCCTTATAACAAACAAGCCAGACAAAACCTGGCTTACACAAATAGCTCCACGGGAATAAAATCAGCACAGATGGAGAAGAAAAACTACTAAAATGACAGACTAAAATTTTAAAACTTAACAGATTATTAAACAAACAACAAAAGAAAAAAAAAACACAAATATGATTTATTTTTAAAGGAACTGACAACATTGTTTCTACCAGCTATTGAAGAGGTACAAGTCAGATCCTTGATTTAATTTCTTTTTGAGCAAAACTTTTGCATTTCCAAAATAATTGAAATTTTGGAACCTCATCTCATGAAAACAAACAATTCATGATTTACACCAGACCAGTCTTTCATCTTGCATTATGAGAGAGGCAGCTACATAAACCAGTCTTTTGTAAACACACGTGCAGGAAAGCCCATCTTTACAAACGGCTTTGCAACATAGACCAGGCTTATCCTTTAATAAAATAGGTATGTGGTACATTTCTTAAATTGGTTAATGTTTATAAACTGTATTGAAGTTAGGAATATTAGCTATTATAACCTGTCATCATGATAAACGCCATGATCTGAAGAGGCTGGGGCAGCCTTAGAGTGCAGAATGAGCACAGCAATTATAGAGTAGGAGATGCCGCTTTCAGGCTTTGTAAAAGTTACCTGAACATCATTCTTTCCCACTGGAAATGTGTTAACAGCTCTAATTGTAAGCCCTGAGATAGCTATTTTAAGCTTTTTGGTTTGGAGCTGTCAGGGAAGGCAGTTGCTAGCAACAGAGAGACCAACACTCTAACATTGCAGGAATCACAGCAGGCTCCAAAGTCAGAATGGCAAAGAGCAGGCCAAAAGCTTTTCCCTGCCCTCTCATTCACATACCTGACATAACCACAATGTGTCCTTCACTCCAAATGCCTCTACTGCCACAAACACACCAGCTGCTGAATTGCATGGACACCCCAGAAACAAAGCAAATCTGTCTGTACCTTAGCCCTAAGAAGAAAAGACATCCAAATGTACTGAGCTGGAGCAGGAAAGATTGCTGATTGCTGCAAATTCAGTTGTTCCCATCTCAGCCTCTCCAGCACAAAACTAGGTATACATAGATGTCCAACCTATGGAATACTACAGTTTGGGCGCTCCACAGATTCATTCAAGGTTTTGCAAGAGGTAATGGGCTACAAACAAGGGAAGAGAATGATGCAAGTTCACAGACACTTCACAGACACAGTGATACTTTCAATTCCCAGGGGTTTCTTCCTGAGCAACTAAAATGCACTCAATACCTAGGCCACAGCCTCAGCATAGACGTTCTTAACACCATCAAGCAGGCATCATCACTCACCCAACTCTGGCTGGCGAAGAGATGAGACTAAAAGTACAGTCAGAACCCCAGAAGATCTGGGATCAGTTTCCAGCTCTGCTACAGACATGCATCTTAAGCAAGACACTTCAAACTGGTCCATAAAATGAGAATAATACTTGAAACCCAATACACTGATACTAATGAAGTAGTCTGAGGTCAAAAAAGTTGTATTATCTTTAACAGTAGCCACTAAAAGCCTGGATGGGGATTCTTCCACAAAGAGTTTAGAAGCCTAATTTGAGACATGACGCAACCAGGGTAGTTATAATCAAAGATGAGGGAGTAAGCCAAAAAATGAAGGAAAAAGGTCACACAATAACAGAGCTGTTCTTTTGTCATATGCTTGCCTCTATCTCACTTGACTCAGAAGTATCTTTATTTATCAGCAGTTATCTAAGCTGAAGCAGTGCTGACCTTGATTTGCCCACATCCACACACACTTTTAGCAGACAGATGATAGTAACGACTGAGATAATCTATTACAGAACTACCCAAGCAGTCAGTCTGTAACAGCACTGACAGGGCACTAGTCCAAATTTCTAAAATTATGTCTTTTAAGAATTCCTGTGGTCACTGTTGACTATAAAAGGGTCTTTTTATTGTGCTGGTCTGCTACAAAGTACAGTAAGCTCTCGGCCATGACTGGGGCTGTCAGGCATTACAACAACGCAGCTAAGCAAATGCATACCAATACTGGGAATAGGAACACTGAAAGACATGGGCAAGTATGATCATTACTTGGTGACAAACAGCAAGGTTTTAAGAATCCTGGGGCCCAGAGAGCACTCTGATTTCCTAATCTTTAATGAAGAATCAAAGCACTCTCCAGGTCCCCAGAATCAGAGTTCCCTGCCAGTTACCTGCCAGACACCTGCCCAATCTCCTCCTTTTAGCCACAGGGATTTCAGTGTATGAAGGAAAGAGCAGATGGTTCGCACCAATACCGGATCAAATACAAAGCTCTCCCATTTCTGCAGTGGCTTATTTGTATCCTTACTAACATTATGAAGCACTTCCACAACAGGGCATAAGTGACATCAGCCGCATACTGATTCATTACTATGAGCAAAGTCAGAAGCTTCCTAAAGATTCAGCTCAACAAGCCTACCTGAAACCAAACCAACCACTCATTCTGTACTTCACAACTAGAAAAAAAAGTCATTAAATAACAGCATGAGCAAAGGTCTCCTCTGTTAAGAACCCTTACAAAGCTATTTTAAACTGAGCAAAAGACTCAGTTCTCAGCAAAACACAAAATTAAGGTCACAGTGATTAAGTTCAATACTGCAGGAAAAACTTAAGTTTATTCATTAATCCACCCGAACATGGAATTCTGTGAGTGTTAAGTGGATCAGAAAGTATTCTGCATTTACACAGTCAACTCTGCGAGTCCTGGAACAACACAAATACATTTTAATTGAAGTCATAACATTTTGGGTCAGTAACACCACA
Source organism: Myiotriccus ornatus (assembly GCA_036023395.1). Taxonomy (NCBI): domain Eukaryota; kingdom Metazoa; phylum Chordata; class Aves; order Passeriformes; family Tyrannidae; genus Myiotriccus; species Myiotriccus ornatus. The sequence continues at coordinate 27,201,657 of JAYRBT010000177.1, read as the reverse complement.
TTACACTTTGAACAACTGTATTTGCTAAAGATACAAACTATGTAATTGCTATTAACAGGAATATTAAGTCCCTGCAAATTGGGAAAAAAAAAAAAAAAGACATAAATAATTGGAAAGTCACACAGCAACTTACCAGAAAAGCTGGTAAGAGGATCTGTGCTAAACATCTGACCACCTCCAAAAGAAATCACTAAGCACTAAGAAAAAAAATAAAATCCCTTACATAATATAGTTTTCACTTTGAAATGGAAGGTTAATAAACTAATCATGTCTTCAGGTATAGGGATTCCATTAACCTGGTCCTCTGACAACAAAGAAGTTCTGTGATTGATGTTCCTTCACAGTCCATCATGCATCTAGTTCAAGGTTAGGTTGGACAGGGCTCTGAGCAACCTTATCTAGTGGAAAGTGTCCCTGACAATGATATGGGGGTTGGAATGAGATGATCTTTAAGGTCCTTTCCAACCCAAACCATTTTGTGATTCTGTGACAGTAGATTCTAAAGGACTTTTTCACACCAGCTAGACGGCACTCTCTTTATTTTAAATAGGTTACTAGTTCAGTTTATGTCCCACAGCTTCTGATGACTTTACTATTTTCAACAAATCTCCAAACAGTAAGAATGAACGTCCAGTCTCTCATCATCAGGCTGACATTTGTTACACAGTTCTTCCCCATTTGGAAAAAATTTAGCAATCAATCGAGGCAGAAAAACATTCTACCAGTTGTTACATTGCAGACAAATTTTTCTTGGGGAAAGCAGCTGAAGTAATTTGTCCACAAACAAACTTGATGTTATTGGAATATTCATCCTTTACATAACACTTCGCAACAGTTAAAGCAATATATTAACACAAATTCATCCAACCTAACCACATGGGTCAGGTGCAACATTCTGCACTTTGAACAGGTAAACAAAGAGAGACAAAGCAGCCTGTTTTGCTCTAAAAAGCAAAAAAGTAGCCAACAAGAGATAACTCTTCTGTAATTCCTTGATCTCAGTTTTGCTCACAGACTGCATTTGCAAGATGTCAGGTAAAGCAACTTCATTTTAAACAGATACACCATAATTGAGAAACTGGTATGGAACATTACATGTTAAGTATGCCATAGAACTCCCCCTGCCCTGATGTAAATGTTAAGGCTATTTTGATATAAAAGTCACAATGTCTTCTAAAGCACATGAAAGTTCACCCACCCATATCTGTAGAAGAGCTCTAACATTACAACATGTCAGTGTCACACTAGAGATCTCTAACCAATCAGTACTCCATAGATGCAGTGTTCCATAATGTCTCTGCACTGTCCACAAGCTCTGCCTGGAATTGTGGGCTAAGGGCAAGGGCTCTTATCCTTGCATGAGCAGTACTGCTTGGGGCTTTTGTATTTTCTTTTTTTAAGAAAATTACAACACTAGCCAGGTGTACTCTTCTTATTGTCCATTGCTTCACCTCTTGCACTGTAGTAAAGAAACTGAATTACAGCAATTTCTACTTTACGTGGTTGCATGGCCTCATACTCACACTATAACAGTACCACATACTCTTAATGCACTTAATCTGGACAGGTCTCTTTAAGGGATGGAACTACTATTATACCCATTTTACTGAAGAGGACTGACTAAGTCTGGGAGAGGCGAACTTTGAAATTACTTGCCTGAAGCGGTCTGTGACAGAGGAGATAACCTAACTCAGTGTCAAGCCAATGCCCTACCCTTTCAATCATCTTTAGCCTCATACTCTGTTTGAAATCCCATCCTGAGGATGGCTAAAGTGCACGTGTAAACCTGTCCAAAACATTTCTTTCTATTTCAGCCTGCCCGCCCACAAGACTGTATGCCATGCAAAATAATAAACTCGAGATAAGCATGTAGCACTCAATGCAGGTTTATTGTGGATCTAAAAATACTGCCCTAGCTTTTATTAAAGTTGTCACCTATAAGGCATATGTGCATAGTGATACAGTAGCCTTGGCTGCACTAGTGTCCAGGGGACACACAGAGCAATCCAAGATACTAGGCAGGCCTATTCAGATGCAATCATGACACTGTTATTAATTTTGACTAGGGATTCTGTAACAACGCTGAAGAACTTCATCGAACTCCTTCCTTGCATGCAATTACAAATTCAAGCGAAGAACAAAGGGAAGGAACATACTAATTTTTAGCTATGTGTAGATTAACCTTAATACATATTTTCATGTGTTTACATCACTTATAATCACCACAAGCATAAAAGCACGCTTTGGAATCAGAGAATAAAACAACAGAGCTCTTCAATCTGTAAGATGGTGGTTTTAGCAATTACCATGGCATATACGTTCCTCCCACCTTTGCAATCTCCTCCTGACAACCACTCTAAGGGAAAAGAATTTTTGTTCTTTTCCCACAACTGTAACTTCCGAGGCACCACAAATAAGAAACAGTTTTCAGGCCCACAAGATATGGATGAATGATAGGCTTACATGATGGAGCTCACCCGTGCAGGGACAAGCTTCCAACCCATGAACGCTCTAACTGAATTTTCTGTTTAATCCGGACAAGTTAAAAGCAACTTGTACTGGTTTTTAGCAGGAACACAGCACGAATTGCAGCAGCTGGTCTGCAGGAACAAGGACTCTTTGAGCAGACCACGGAAACGGCTCTGCCACTGCCACTACTGGCCTTTCTGAGGCCCCAGAGGTCAGGGAGCACAAGGTCCTTGGTCACTATTTTGCCCTACAGATTTCTATTATTGAAGGAGTGAGAGGGGGAAGAGAGGGGCAGAACCATCACCCATTTGATTGCAAAATGTAACAAGGTTTCACAGAAAAAATAAATATTTTAAAAAAAGCTGTGAAAAATACATAGTTTTTTATGGAAAGGGGGAAAATGAGATTTGCATTTCAAAAATTTCTGGTTATTTAGGGCAGGGAGAACAACAAACAAACAAAAAACAAGAAAACCAAGCCCTGAGAGCTATGAATGAGGAATGCTAAGTCACAGTATTACTTAGAAAGAAAGAACAAGTACTAATTTGCACATAACTGTGATGGCATCCACAGTAGATTAAGTCGTTAAGTCAATCCTCTTCCTAAATCTCACACCACTTGTATTTGTGGCTTTGTTCTCGGCCTGCCTGAAAATCTTGAACACTGCTCCCTTGCAGACTAAATCTGCCAAATCAGAGTCCCAAGTCAGAGCTTTAAAAAAGAACAAAAAAGCAGAAGAAATTTCACACTCATTGCTATCTGCACATCAAGAAAAAAAAAAAAGTTTAGATAAAATAATGGCTCCTACACGTACACAGTTCCTGCAGGTAGCAGGCTAAGTTTCTATTACTACTGCAGACGTTTCTAAACTCAGCAGCTTTGCTTAAGCAAGGTTTCCACGTTCTCCAGTTACTTTCTGCAAGACGTGTGACCCTGGTGTTGGCATAAAGCTTCACAGTAACCTCAGTGTAGAGACAGGGATTCCCCAGCAGCACTTTCAGAGGCCCAGGGCTGAAGAATTCACCACTTTCGATTTCAGACAGAGGTGGTTGGTTCGATTTCAGTAGGGTGGTTGGTTTCCATTCCCGTCGCAACACGTAGGAAGCTAACACGAGAGAAAAGGGTGAGACGACGAAAAAATGGCAGAAAGAAGAAAATCTCTCCCTCCTGAAACCACAAGTGTACTGGTCCCCCCCGAGGCCCTTCCTCTTGCACCTATAGTTCCAGTAGATTTTGTCCATTTTCTAGAACACAGTGCCTTCCAGTTAAATATACTCAGTTCCACTAAGATACCATGGCAGGACAAACTGTTTCAAAAGACATGAACCACCCATCCCACTAAGTAACAATAATAACTTCTTAGAGTGCCACCCCTTTTATTTTTTTAAGGTAGCTTCTCAGACTTGGTAATTTCTTTAATACAATTTTTCTACTTATACCTTATCTGGAAATAATAGGATAGATTTGGACATAAAACCGCTGCCAATAAAAAGAAGACTTTTACCATTTTAGTTATACTTCTCAGCTCCCTTCCTGAAAATATAAAAGGTTTTCCAGAACATTTTGCTTGTTAATATATATCTTTTCATTTTGTGCACAGATATTTGCATGGTAAAGAGGAATTAGCACTTTTTTTTTAATATGGAAAGAATGTCTCATGCCAAATTTTTCAACATAATTGGAGGAACAGTTTATAGTTTCAAATACTGGAAATTGTTAAAAATTTGAAAAATTTCATACACAAACCTCCCCCTAGCATTCAGTAGACATTGGATTTAGAGGTTCAAGTTTTCAACAGCAGTAGTTGGAAAAAACCCCAGCTGTCAGTTGCTCAGCTCCCAGTATCACATCACTAGCTCAAATTCTAAAATAAGTAAATCTGCAGCTCTAATGTTAAAAAAAGAAATTGCCTGCCACACTCCCATTTTTTGAACTTCTTATACCTTAAGTAAAATGACACTTCTGGTGGTCTTTGAATAAACAGATTAAAATAAAGTCTCCAGCAATAAATATACTTTGCTTGCCTAGCTGCAATAGTAAAGATTTCTGCAGCCGAAAATGGACACATTATTTTCCTGTTCATTGTGGAGAACTAGTTCTTCAGTCATAAAATCCTCCCACTGTGTGTTTCTTGCTAATCTGTGTACTTACAACAGTCTACTACTGAGAGTGACTGAGCTGTTACACTAAACCAGCCTAGGAATATTTTCCACCACCATTCTGGGGAGCAACGAGGGGAGATGCATATGTGTAAATGGTTAACACTCCGTTCCAGCAAACTCTTGAATTTTGGCTTCAATTCCCTGAAGTAGCTTCATGCGCAAAATCGACATGTGGAAAGAATAATCCACGGTGACCAACTTGCTGAGGGTTGTGGAAAACTGGTCTGTGCAGCACAGCAAGCTCTTGCCAGAGATCTGCTGCCGCACAGACCTCAGCGAACGTGCGCCACAAAAGCAGCACCGTGTCCTTCCCAGGCATTCTGGAAAACTTCCATGTTTCAAAGCAATCACTGACCACCTCCTCCCTCCCACACTATAGCTGAATAAGCTTTTTTTTCTTTTTTTAAAGAAAAAAAAGACAGACATACAATTACAAGTGTATGCACTAACTTAAAGTCACGCTTTAGTCTTTAAGGCATGCAACCCCATTACATGGCCCTAAGGCCTCCTCTGGGTACTGGCCACATTTCCATCAGGAGACAATCCACCTATTTTAAGACACAGAGGGTGTTGTTTAAACCTACAAATTTGTTTTCAGTTTGAAGCTGCCTTTTTAAAGCAAAATCACACCAGTAACAACTCCCTCTTCATGAAACATATTAGAATTCGAAAATTATGAACAGTACTTCAGCAATTATTAAAGAACTCCCTTGTTCATTAACAAACAAATTAAATAAACCTCGAATTATTTTATACCAGATCCACTACTTTACAATCATAATTCCTTCCTGAATAAGCAGCAACTCTCGTAAGTGCTGTCTATGTATAATTTTAGCTCAGTACTTTGCTCTATTATTACCAAATATTTTAGCAAGTGTATCTGTAATTACTAGATATCTTTCAAATTTACTTTTTTTTTTTTTTTTTTTTTTTTTTTTTAGTATCTTGTTTTTCTGTATTTTGGAGGTAGCAAAACACTGGGTTTCCCCCTGGCAGGGGAGTGCTATCCTCCAGTAGGTCAGTACCTCCAGCACATAGACCTAGATTACCATGGTCCATTCACACTGCTGTAGAAGAACTGCTCCCAGACACTTCTGGAGGCATCTGGGCACCAACAAGTTTTAGTGTACACTGTTGTAGCTCATGGCTGGTGTCTCCCTAGCCCCTTTATTTTTTCAAACTCCATTCCTACTAAACAGGAGTAGTGTACTCCAATCGCTGCTAGAAGAGGCTGGTATAAGCACAAATTTCCATTTATAGCTCTCTACTGAAGTTTTCTCTCTTGTTCGGGCAAACACTGAACTCACTGTGATTACAATCCATCTGTGCATATATCTGGTAGAAAAGTTATTTCCTCTTACAAGGGGTCATATTTATTTAGCTGTTCCAGTACAGCTGCTCCAAAGCCATTTGGAGTCCAAAAGCGTGCTTTTCTGATGTTGCATTTCCCAATGAAATGCCTCAGCTGCTGAGCAAGAGCCCAAGTGATAGCCTGAAGAAACATTATCTTTCAAAGGCTTTGTGTCCACCCTGCAGCTGAGTTCACCGGTCTCGAGAGTCACGAAGCACAGGCTGCCCTCACAAACAGGCACCTGGCAGCTCCCCCTGCCCTCACAGGCAGCCTGGCATGCCACGACCCGCGGCTGCAGCTGCTGTGACACTCAGTCCCCACCTTCCCTCATTCAGGCCCACCCAGGCTCAGGCAGGCACTAAACACCCCTGCCCAGGCGGGTGGGGCTATACAAGTTTGCAGCACCCTGTCCTGCAGTGCACAGAAAGGCATCCTGGAACGCAGTCACTACACTTAGGTCTTGGATGAGGATTTGTCTTTTCTTTTCTTTTTTATTTAAATATACAGCCCCTTTTGTTGTTTATACTACTTATTCTGCATTTCTACAAGCAATGAAGATACACAGCTCCTTTTCCAACTTCTGCACTGCAAGGAAAGCAAGCTCCCTATTAAAAAGCCTAATTACATAACAGTGCTCAGACTTCACTAATGGGGAAGGTTTTCCTGGTTTGTTCTAATATTAAAAAAAAAACCCCATACACTGCTACCAACAATCCTCAAGAAAAAATCCTAAAACAAATTCTCTCTCAGCTGCTTTAATCCTCAACTTTCAAGAGGTGCAATGCTATCTATGAAATAAGGGTCATAACATATTTGTATATCTTGTTTGGTAAGAAGAGAAGACTAATGCTATTTGCAAGCACAATTTTCTTGTTGTTGGGACTTCAAACAACACTTTATCATTAACTAGTTGTATTCTATCTTGGCCATACGTTACACCTATGCTGTATGTGTACACGGACACATTTACATGACTACACACACTGCAGGTATGAAGAATTTCTTCCATCTGAATTCTTTCTTAAGTAATTTACTTAAATATTTTTTCTTAAAATAATGCTTTATCCCCGCAAACTAGCATTACACAATACAATCTGATTAAATTACAAAGGCTCCAGCATATTAATAAAGTCTTTGCAATCATCAAGGAATTGTAAAAACATGCTCCCTTGTTTAAATTTTGAAATAAAAGCAGTTATTTTGCTTTCAGTAAGTTCTTTTAAAAGGTGCATCAAGGACCTCAGAGTTTTTTCACCTTTACTTTTCATGTTTCAACAATATGGTGTTTGTAATTGTTAAACTTATATTTAAGGTCATCTACAAAGAGGAGGGGAAAAAATACTTCCAGTTGGCCATATTTTAATATTTAAAAGATACTGCAAGAGTATTCTTAAATTAGGCACATCTTATAAAAAATGCTAGACAAAGTTATAAATTTATTAAAATTAAGTTGAAAATTAGCACTGACAGTACTGAGAAGAAAATAAGAACTCACCGTATTAACATTCCTGCCTTCAATTAAGATGTGAGACTCAAGGCAAATTTTTCCAGCAATTGTATTTAACAATAGTAGGACTGGGACTGTTACTGAACAGATAAGCTGACATTGTTCCAGACACATGAGTTTTCCAGATCTTCCTTTTTATTAAAAAAAACCAAAAAACACCAAAACCCCACATCACTAGCTCTAATTTAAAAAAAAAAAAAAGAAAAAAAAAAGGATGGTGGAGAAGTGGAGAAGTCACCTTTAAAGTAAAATGGTCTCCATAAGTCCAGTCAGTTTGCCAAGTCCTTGCTTTATTTTATTTCTTCATCTGTGGGCATTTTTTAAATTTTGTTTTTACAACACACAAAAATCAAATCAGTGGCTCTTTCCTTTCAAAGTGATCGGTAACTTATCTGTTCTTACAATTCAGCATTTGCAAAAAATCCTGCAATGGTGGTGTGAAGCTACAAGTGAATTGTGTGAATGAACAAAGGGATATGGAATAATTAGGAGTAACAAACACAACTTTAACTTTTGAATAAGACGACTGCAAATAACATTAAGTAAAATGCTTTGAAGTTTTTTTTATTTCCAGCAATTAAGTTGTTTTCAACTAAATTGACAATGCAGTTGAGAATTTCTGATGGTGTCAGAGTACTGAATATTAAAAGCCAAGAGAAAACCAACTGTTTTCCACAATAAACTCCCCATTTACTCCATGCAAACTTGTATCAGCTCTTCAAAGGAGGACAATAAGTAGCAGCTACAAGGAACACACTACAAGAAAGCCTTCCGAGTTTTACTCTTACGCACCATGCGAAGGGTACTGGTTTTCAGTAAATCAGTCACGAGCAGAAAACTAACAGTAGAAAGAAGAAAATTTCTACAACACTTTGCAGTTGTTACTGTCAATTTTTGATTCTGTCTGCTGGGTCTCTCTAGCCACATAGTGCAAAAACAGTATCAGTGTCATACGAAATACAGCTCTGCTTTTGTATACATAAATACAGCGTCTCTCAGCTCCTTACTTGCTTGTAACCCAATATCACTTGTGTGCCAGACTGCTCTTTTTTATGTCGCAGCCTTTTGTGCCCAGAAGCAATTTTGAATCCAAGCTATAGCTACTCCCAACGAAGGAGATAACGTAAAATGTTACCAAAAACAATCTATCACCAAATAATTTTTCCCCTTTTTCAAGCAAGAAAATCTCATGCTCTTCAAATCTGACATATTAAGCCATTTTGTGTTATCAGAGTAGTATTAGATTTTCATTAAAATATATCAACACCATGCAAAAATGTTCATGGGAAAGCAAAGGGTTAAAAAGCTCCATGATAGTTGCTGCAAAGAAATTGTAGCAAGTATATTCACTAAGTCTCCTGCATTCAAAGTCATGATGCTTTTCGCTTTCAGACAGGGCCACTGTGTCCTGCCAATTCATGAGTTCCCAAAAATAAACCAGTTGAGTAACTAAAGATGTCAATAGATTTTCACATTGCCTCCATGCATCCAAACTGTGTGGCTTAGACAGTTACTTGTAAACAGCCAGGCATCCTACACTTAACCTCGAGCACTTTCCTAAGCAAATTCTGTCTCAAAATTACTCGTTATAGCTGTCACTGAACACAGAATATCCTTCCATCTCCAAATAGTACTTCTCTCATAAATCTAATCACTCAGAAAGAACTGTCTTAAAATGCTTTTTAGCACACAGCAAAATTAAGCAGTTCTGTTTATCTTCACAATAAAAAACCCACAATAGAGCAGATGAGAGATGTAAAAAATGCCCTGAACCCATGCTCCAGAGGAGAAAGTTGATCCACCACTTTAGTTTCTTCCATTGTTTACCTTTTCAATGACACTGACAAAATCACACAACCGAGAAACAGAAAAGTACGAAATAAGTCTGCAGAAGGGCCAGGCTGAAATCACCTAAGTGCATAGAACCAGGGAGATAATTCTGTTCACTGACACCATGCTTTAGAGCCAAATAACCTGGCTAGGGAAACTCAACTCAATCTGCTCAGCACCAAGCCTGTCTGAGTTCAAGAAGCATTTGGACAACACTCTCAGGCACATCGTGTGATTCTTGGGGTGTCCTGTGCAGGGCCAGGAGCTGGACTCCATGTTCCTGAAGGGGGCCCTTCTAACTCAGCATACTCTATGACTCTAGGAATCTGTTCCACACAGAAACCGGTGACTCATTTCTAGAGTGCAATCCAGAAGCCTCAGTTCCACATCTCAGAATTCTAGAACATGATGGAATTAAGCAGCTCACACAGAAACAAAAATCAGCCTTTTAATCACAATGTCCGGGAAAAAGCCAGTCAAAAGGGGCCCACAGAGAACATCTACAGGCAAACAAGTATCTGCAGTTCAATGCAAGAAGCTGCTATTTTACCCAAGGCTTAAGTGCCTCTATCTTAAGTGGCTCTGCGTGCCCACCACAGAGGGTGCCAATAACCATTTCATAACAGCAAAGTCAGCTCCTTCTCAAACACAGTTGAACTCCTCTACAAAGCCTGCTGACAAAACACTCACCCAGCCACGGAGATGCAAATTCAGACTCACATATCACACCTTCCCCTATCAGATCCCCCATCAATCAACTCACTTGCGTGGGACAAAATCTCCATTCCCACTCACATTATGCCACTACTGCTAGGTCAGAGTAAGGGTCTGTAGCTTCTTGGTTGAAGACACCTTAAAACGAGGATGATAACAAGGCACAAACCGTGTAAACTGCTTTTCAGCAGTGAGCTGCAAGAAAGGGAGAAATCTGGAAACAGGGTTCTTTTGTGTCCTATGGCACCAGAAAACACTTCCCCCCTGAATAGCATTTTACTGCCTTCTCTTTCAAGTCTGCCTGTCTTTAGTCCTACTTATCCCATAGTTGTTTTAACAACTATATTAAGTTTGTAGATGCAAGTGTAGGCTCATGTATCAGATGCAGGAAATTCCACAAATGGAAGACCTAATGGGTCTTCTGGGTGAGGGCAAAGAGCATGACTTGTTCTAAGCTCAAGGTACCTTGTGCTGACCATTTTAGTTTCAATACAAGCAGCTTGTTTTTTAAATGTGAATAAAAGGTTCAATGAAATCATAAATCATCACTTCCCCTTAAGGGTGGGTTGTCACAAAAAGAACAATAAAAGCACTTCAGCCTACTGAAAGAGATTAAGAGCAAGATTTCATTTAACATTTTAAAAGGCTACACAGCCATGCCTTCTTGGGAAGAGTATGGATGTGACTTCTTAAACATATATTAGAAAGCTATATATATTAGAAAGCTCCCCCTAACTTCAATTTCTAGGCTGTATTCCTGAAACAGATCACTGTAAGAACTGCTGGTACAGGCCCAGTCACAGCATTGCAACCTTCACTTGTAAACCAGACCTTCAAATTTACTTTTGACAGAAGGGAAACCTATAGGTCACTTAGCCTTCTAAAGGTCTAAATGTAGCCTGCACCTTTGTTACATATTATTCAAACTAAAAAGTGGTAAAATGGTAAAAACCTGCAGTAAAACTATACTGCCTCAGAATATGAAAGTAAAACTGTAGACTTATCTATACCATGTAGCCTGAGGGCAGGTGCAGTTCTTTTTATTAATGCCCATGATGTAAAGCGTAGAAGCAAATCATCTTACGCAGATTCGAATTATTCTCAAAAATGCTCTTCAGTAGATCTCTGCTCAGACTTTTGACATGAGAATATAGAACACTGGATTTTTTTGCTTCATAAGAAGTTATCTTTCTGTATTTGGCACCAAAGAGTTGCTGCAAATACTGAGTTTTCTTGTTTGCTTTTTGTCATATCGTCCTTGATGTATCCTATTTTGTAGTATAAGGACTTAGAGAGCATTTACAATTTGAGATCAAAATTCAAGTATAGTTTAAATACCAATATATCTCATGAAGGAAGCATTAAAAGCTTCTAAATTTAAGTACCTTCCTACCACGGCACTTTTTTATTTTGTGTGTGCATGAGAATGTTTGTTTGTGGATTGTCTTTTAAAAACAGGAAGTTTTGCCCTTCATCTAAGCATCATTTTTCCATAAACATCAACAGTAACTTGACAGTACTGTAATAATAGAATATTGCTGATCAGGATTGGAAAAGATTATTGATTTATCACCACTGGGAAAAACAAAACAAAAACCTAAAAAGCCATTTCAACATCACTTTTGTCAGCACAGAAGAACCAGCACCTTGACAACATGGGTGTTTTAACATCAACTTCAAGTACCAAATACACTGTCCCTTTAACTAAATATCCATGTACACGTGGTCAAGCAATTGTTGGTGCTGACAAGTATTTAGGCCACTGCCCTTGGTCTCATACTTGCCTAAGGATACCTCTGACAGAGGTGCCTAGTGGAGAAATCCATAGACTCGAAAAAAAGCAGCAGTGCAACCTGAAGGCCAGGGAAAGGTCTCCAGCCTTGCTCTATCACCTCTGTTATAGATGCCTTGCTTCTTTATGACCACTCTGTCCAAGTTTCATCTGCCTCCTGTGCTTAACAATTTAGCGAATATATGTTTATGTCACTCTCACAAACAAACAAAACCTGCATTGTGGCATGCGTGTGTGCAGAGGCAGGCTAGCTCATTTTAAAATGCCACGGGAGATTACCCGAATAAGGAAACTGAATTTGCCAGTGTGCAATTTATATCAATAGTAATTATTATTATTATTATTAATAAAGAGCTCTAGCAGTTGTGGAGAAAAACTTTATAAATCAAGGCTTCAAATCTGCATTTTATTTCTTTTGCTTACAAAGCTCTCTGTATTTTAATTTCCTCTGTGAAGGTAAGGTATAGTGGGTTTCTGTGGCTGGGTTTTTGTAGCGGGTTTTTGGTAGGGGTGGCTTCTGTTAGAAGCTGCTGGAAGCTTCCCCTGTCCAGTGGAGCCAATGCCAGCCGGCTCCAGGATGGACTTCCTGCTGCTGGCCAAGGCCAAGCCAATCAGGAGTGATAGTAATGCCTCTGTGATAACATATTTAAGAACAGAAGGTTGCTGTGCAGAAAGAATTCCAGCCAGGGAAGAGCGGAGCGAGAACATGTGAACAACTCTGCAGACACCAAGGTCAATGGAGAAGGAGGGGCAGGAGGTGCTCCAGGCACTGGAGCTGAGGCCCTGCAGCCCGTGGTGCAGCCCATGGTGGGGCAGCTGTGCCCCTGCAGCCCACGGAGGACCATCGGGGTGCAGAGACCCACCTGCAGCCATGGAGGAGCCCATGCTGGAGCAGGGGGATGCAGGAAGGAGGCTGTGAGCCCGTGGGAGGCCCAAGATGGAGCAGGGTCCTGCCAGGGACCTGCAGCCTGGGGAGAGGAAAGCCCACGCTGGAGCAGGTTTTTCCCAGGTAGGACTTGTGGCTCTGTGGGGGACCCACACTGGTACAGCTCATTCGTGAAGGACTGCACCCCATGGAGAAGCGACCCACGGGACAGCAGGCTCATGAAGAACTGTGATGGTCATAAGTGAGTGACCCCTCCCAGCTCTTAACTCATGAACCTTTCACTGGGTTTTTTCTCTCCTCTGTCCAGTTGCAGAGGAGAGTGAGAGAGCGACTGTAGTCAGTACCTGGGGTCCAGCCAGGGTCAACTCACTACATAAGGTAACTATGTTTATTTATATTGCAAATAAAAAAAAAATCAGCTAACTTCATTCATATTTTAAACAAAAAAGTATCAGCATTGACTTCAACAAAGCTTCTTGCAAGGCAGCCCCTTACTCACTGTTAACAAGTGCTAAACCTAAGTATAGTATCAGCTACACCAAATTTCCCAGATTTTTAATACCTCATTTCTTCAAATGTTCATTCTTTACATCTCAAATTCAAAATTAAAACTAATTGTTTATAAGGACTTTCAGATTCTTCTTTTCATACTCTTCAACAATAAAAGGGCATTTTCATTACAGATCAAATTTTTCTACAGAAAAAGTTACAGTACATATTCTATAGAAAGAGAGCTGCAATAGCAAAGTCAGTCAGCTGAGTCAGTACCATACCTGAAATATTTCACTTTTGCCAAAATAAGAAGAGGAGTAAACTGAGGAGGAGTCTATGCAGTTCTCATACTTAACAGGAAAGAAGAAATGTCTTAAATACATTTTGCACTCTTGAATGTATTTAGAAATGGCAACCAAGACCACTTCAATATCAAAATTAAATAAGAAAAAAGTGAAGCCCATAATCAAATGCAACATTCTGCACAATTATTTACTTGCAATCTCACCAATTACATGCAAAAGACTTTCTAACTATTCAAGGAGGACAGCTTAGACTCTTAATAATAAGAATGCTCAGTGGTACAGTAATACTTCATTAGTCATAGCTTTCATTTACAATATATTCCTTTACTTCTCCAAGTCATCTCAACAACTCTTAGAACATGTCAATTTAAACAAATACTGCTACAGAAAGACTACATTATTTACTCATGCTACAGATTTGAAAATATATTTAGATTTTCTAGAAATTTGAAAATATAATAGCTTTGTAATAAAAATAAAACAAATTTTATAATCTTAATTGAATAAATATTATAATTGTTCCCTATATTTAGGGATATATGTCTCATACGAGGTAACATCTAGAGCTTGTCAAAAAAGATTCTAAGAAAATAATTCAACTCAGAGCTTTCCAAGTCTTGAAATCAAACTAAACCGGTCAGATTTCCCTGCCAGTTTTGCACAGATGAGTATCTGAGATCCTAAATTGTCATCACTGGAATCTCCTAAAGCAATCAGAAGGCTGTGTCTTTCTCTCCCTCCTCTCACCAGGAATTTGGCAGTCCTGGGATTTTGTAGTCAAATGGTATAAAACTGAATTCAAAACAGGAAAATACTTTGCTAAATTCTCTTTTGCCTAAGTGCAGTAATTTTCCACAAACACAGCAAACTCTCTTTTCACGAAGTGCATGAAAGAATAATCAATACATTACGTAGGAAGAAATAAAGCCTGAAATTAGAACAGTTTTATGGCAAATAATCCAGTTGAAATCCCAAGAGTATTGGAGTATCGTTTAATGTATGGAACTTCAGTTTGCTTTTTTTTTTTTTTTTTGGTCAAAAGGTGACTGTTCAGGATGGAGAATCTGAACAGATAAGGGTATTATAAACCTGCAAGAATAGCTGACTTGCATTACTATAAACTCCAAACAATAATGCAATTAATGACAAATTGCCAGGAGACATGCAGGAGTTCAAAAGGAGATGCTCAAGGAATCCTAAGTGCACGCAGGCACAGCGGATAAGGCCACACATAAGCAGACACGATTAAGCCACGTCTGAAATCACGCAACACCGTCAAGCAACCTGGGATGCACTTTTACCTATGAACTACGCCATAACAAGGCAATTTGGAGACTATTCAAATTGGAGAGTATTCGACTTTGGACCTCATCACCACACACACCACAAAGTGACAAGCATTTCAGCAGGCTGACTGCCCCACAACAGGCAGCTTCAGAGAACAACAGATTTTAGTTTACCCACACTGAAGGGAAGCAGATGATCTGGTAGTTGGAAATCAACCATACAACACTGTACCACTACCAGGCTGCAAAACAAAACCAGTATTTCAAAAAACTCTTTCAGTTAAACGCCCTTCATTAAAAAAAAACCAAAAAACCACAAAAACCAACAAACCAACGAAAACACACAAGAATAAACCTTGTAATCACAATTCATGCATGTTTTGGTCACTATAGTTCTAGAAACACCAAAGCAACATTATCAAAGACAACAAATTAAGACAAACCCCAAAATTTAGCATGATATTCAAGCTTGAAATAATAGTACAAACAGTCAAAAAACTTTCTCAGGGGACCTGAGTTACAACATGAGATATTTAATGGTGTATTAACAGAATAGTGTGTGTTAATGTATAATTATAAATATACATAATACGTTTGATTTGTCTTCCCAAAATAAATGACAAGAGGATATACCAATATATATTATTGCACTGTAACCTTTCCTTTTGGTAAGCTATGATGGGGAAGGCCAAGTAACTGAGAACCAGTTTTCATGTGAAAAGATATTATACAGAAATTAAAAATAAAGCATGGATATGGACTTTATTCCACTTCCTGTCTCTTCATATCTCAACACTGAAGAGGTAATGAATTGGTAGCATATTTAGTAAAAAAGACATCAGAACTGTTTCTCAGTTTACTACTTCAGTCACTAATAGCATTTAACTTATAGAATCACAGAATATGCTGAGTTGGAGTCCAACTGCTGGCCCTAAGAACCAGCAGGACACCCTAAGAATCACATCATGTGCCTGAGAGCCTTGTCCAAATGCTTCTTGAACTCTGTCAGGCTTGGTGCTGTGAGCACGTCCCTGGGGAGCCTGTTCCAGTGCCCAACCACCCTCTGGGTGAAAAACTTTTTCTTATTATCCAACCTAAACCTCCCCTAACACAGTTTCATGCCATTTCCTTGAGTCCTGTCACTGCTCAGGAAACTGAAGAGATCAATACTTGCTCCTCCACTTCCCCTCAGGAGTTTCAATGATCACCAATACTTAAGTCAAACTATAAAAAACTTAATTTTCATTAATTAATGAAGAGTAAAAAAGAAAGCATTATTTCATGCTTTGCATTTCAAGATGCCTTTAAAAACAAACAAACAAAAATTAACACATATTGAACACTTTGCCACCCCCTCCAAAATCAAGCTTTTCCCAGTTTTCAACTTCTTGATCAACAACAGTTGTCAATTCAATCGGGGGCATTCATGTAATTTACTTGTACATAAAGAGAACATTAATTTTTGGGATATGTACATTTCAAAGAGTATCTGTACATCTTCCATATTATAAACATAGTAATGAATTATATTAATTGAAGCCTGGTTATCTCTGGTTGTCCAAATACAAAAAAAAGCATCAATACAGCCAGAAAAGCAAAGAATTAACTACCAAGATTATCTCTGCATCCCCATTTTGAATGGTTGCTCCTAAATACCTGCATATTGACTGCATTCAAAATGCATATATTCCCATTTTTTCCCAGTGTGCCGACCATAGCTTTTACTCATAACGTTCTGTGTATTTTTCAGTCACTGGAGTTGATCAGCAGAGCACTGAGAAGGGCTACAGTTGGAGATCATTCAGAAACAGAAGTTATGCAAAGCATTGTGAGCTGCTTATTGAGTAGCCTCACGCTGCAAACACATGTCATTTGTGCACTGGGAGCTGCTGTGGCTGCCAAGGAGCTTCCATGCAGAATGCAAGTTGCTGGTATGCAGCTATAGCAATTTAAATTATTACTTGACCAACCACCTCCTTCAGGGACCTACATAACACGAGACAAGGATTTCTTGGTTTGGATGCTCAAATCACACTAAAGGAAATGTGTGATTCAAAGTACAAACAACTCCCATCTGACAGACAGCTCTCTGCCACACTTCCAATTATTAGGGAAGGTCCTCAGAATGATATTTCCTTGAATTAGCAGTACATCCCTCCTATTTACAAATTGCTCAGTGACAAGTCTTCTCTTTGGCTGTGACTCATAAGCGCCTTGGCTTGCCCATGCCAGAACTTGCAGCTTTTTGGACATGTGTTGCAAAACCTCACCACCAGAGCTCTTGTTTTCCTCTCCCCCTTTCACACAGTGAACACTCAGATAAAAGTGGTTTATTTCTCACTTTATATCATTTAGAGTTTAACTAGTCGCACTGGAGACAGCATGCAAATTTACTAGACTTCATTTTAGCATAAACTGTAATTTACTGCAACCAATACTAAGATTTTATACAATGCTTTAGACAAGAAAAAAATATCAGTTTGTTTTTGTTGGTGGTGGTGTTTTTTAGAAAAGGTGAAACAACAAAAATGAGTTCTTACCAACATTCTCATTCAACAATTCCACCAGTAGGTTAAAAAAAGTGGCTGCTAAATGTTTACCTAAGCTCATCAGAAAACCAGGTAAATTTCTTGAGTAGAAACTCAAGAACTGCTAAGCATATAGAAACATATCCACCTTTGGAAACCAGGCCACAGGCTAGGCAGACTCTCATTCTGATTCATGAAAGTCACTCTTGTCTCCTTACAAGCCTGGACACACCTCCCCACACACACACTGATGTACCACCATGACCAAAGTGCCCATTTCCAAAGAAGGCTGCAGTCCTCCATCAGGGGCAACTTAGGGGATAGCTTAGCAGCTCCACAGAACAGTGTCACGGAAAGGATGACAGGCTTGAAAATATCTCTTGCAGTTCTGCAGCCACCACTGACAGGTGACAGTAAGAGTGAAAATGCAAAAACGTAACTAACATCTGAAACATTTATGCAGACTCTGGAAATGCTTGTACTGCGCTACAGCTCTCACCATTTCATATTACCACTACTCTCATGCACCCGGAAGGGTTAAAGGCTAGCATGGCTATGCCTCTGTTTTGCTAACATGCACACAAATGTATATATATCTATGACTAATTCCACTGAGCACCACAGGACGACTCAAGGACATGCAACTTACCTACTCCTTTGTATACAAGCCTTAAGAATCATCCTGGCCTAAAACTTTCTCTCCTACCACACAGGTTGTGAAAAGCAAACGACTTAGCATAAGAAATGACTATATTGTATCACTACCACGAATGATCTAAGGAATCTTTAAGCACTATTCCTGTTTTACTCCAGACGTAATTTCGACATCAAAACACCCAGTATAAAATAGATTGACAAGTCAGTCAAGACATGAAGTACAATCCCAAGAAAAATCTACAGGTAGAACAGCACAGTAATGCATAGATTAACATATATTCATTTTGTATTAAAATAAAATGTCCCAATAAAATTATAGAAGGATCACTACGAAAGTTTGTCAAGTGACAGGTCTTGTCCCGTAGATCATTAGCCACTTACTAAAAAAAAAAAAAAAAAAAAAAAAAAAAAACCAAAAACCCCCCCACACCATCAGCACATCTGTACATTCTTCATTAACAAAGCTACATACATTTTACATGAAGTATTTAATTGACAACCTGCAGAAACTACCAATAATAAGACAATCTGTGTGTTTAGCTAAAATATGTTCTAGTTGAACATCAAGTAATTTTAAAGCAGCTTTCCATTTTTATAGTATTTTCCATCACAGTACTCAAAACACTTGACAATCAGTAGTGATGGCTGAAGATAATATTTCTAGAAAATTGTCTCTAATGTCAGAAAGGACAATTTCTGAGTACCAGATCTGACATCTTTCAGATCTGATATTTCCTTAATTTCAAGTACTTCCAAAACTAAGATGATAACAGATAACCAACACCTCAGAAAAACAAATCTTAGGGACCTTAAGTTGTACCCACAAGAGCTTTGGCTTAACTATGTCCGTCTTTCAAAGTCTTAGCTAAAAGACTTACTAATACAGTGTCAATGCCACACATTCTCAATGCTACTTACTATCCCCTCAGCCAACAATGCCTACGAGATCACTGAACAATCTGGAACTCCAGCTAAAGTTGAAGCAGCATGCTCTAAGCGTACCTCCTTTCAAGCTCTAATTTTTTGTGGCCTTACACCGAAACTCTCATCAATGCTCTTCATTTCCAAGCAACCTGGCTGAACTGCAGTTGTTTATTTTAACATAGGTCTTTCTCCCCACACACGCACACAAGAAATCAGATCAGAGCAAGAATTACACTAAACCTGCAGGAGCGTTAGCAAGCCTGCTTGATTTTCACTTGCTGCATAATCACTTTAGAAACATGAACCCACAGATTCAACGAGCTTTCAATTTCTGTCTGCTGTGATTTCAGAGACTACTCGCGGCATTTCTGCTGAGTATTTCAGGTCTGTGACTTCTATGATCAGCCTCGCTCCACTTCTCCCCACCTCGTCTTCTAATTCCCCGAAGAAGTTAAAGAGGAACGTGGCAGTTCAATGCAGAATACGTTCTCTTTAGCATTTGCAATGCAAAACTAGGTTTTGTTCGGTACAGAAATCTTGCACAATAGCCTGTGTATACGTATTCGTTCCAACAATGCTGTCCTATGCAATCACTCTGTAATTACACACAGTCATAAAGCTGCTGCTGTTGCTGTTTGGAACTGCAGTCTCGCCCTCTAAACAACCTAATATCAGTGTCCGCATTAGGACAATTCTTCTCTCTCTTCCCCTCCCTTAACTGCTTGCTCCAGTACAGATGGCCTTTACACTGCGTTCAAAACAGGTAGTCGGAATGAAATCAAATTATTATAAAAGAATAAGCTGTTTTAAAGAAGATGGAAAGTAAATCTCTGTCGAGCAAACTGAATGTTTCGCTAATTCTGCAAGCTGCAACCACACAAGACTTTACAAACCAAAAATAAATCCTGCTTATGCCTGTTTTAAAAAAGACGTAAGTATTATATAAGACTCTCACATACGTGCGTAGGTGTATTGTTAGCTTTTACTGCTAAACTGCAACGAGTCAGTCCTTTGCAGCTGCTGCCAGAAAAGAGCTGTACATTGGAGAGCACGGGATTTTCAGAAATTATCTAACAAATTCCTCCCCATCCCCCTCCACTGCGTAAACCCCAGCAGAGCGATCCAACCCCGGCCACGCTGCTCGCTCGGCGGCGGCCGAGGCTCGGCGGCTCCCCCGCAGCGCCCGGGGCCGCCGCACACGCCGGGCTGCTCCGGCTCCGCCACGCAGCGAGCGAAGGGAACCTCCCCCCGACCCAACCCAATCCCCCCAGGTACCATCCGCAGGCAGCTCACCCGGACACGGGCACATCCCGAAAGCCCTGCCGCAGCCAGGCAGCCGCGCAGAAACCCCTCCGGAGCGTTCGTAGTAACTCTCGGCACGGCGGAAGGCGATGGCTCAGCAGCCGAGCCCGGCCCCCCGCAGCAGGCGGGCCGGCAGTGCCGCTGCCCCGGCCCCGCGGGGCTGCGCGGCCCGGGCGCGGAGCCAGCCGCCCTCGTCACCTCCACAGGTACTTCTGCTCCTCATCCTGCACCCAGCACCCACAGACAAAGCGCGCACCACCACCCTCAAAAGAAAAGCCCCGGGAAAGTCACCCCCCTCTCCAAAATGGCAGGAAAACGGAAGCAAATCGTGCGAGTAAAAAAAAAAAAAATAAAGGCGCGGAAAACAGGAGAGGGAAGAAAGAGAACGTGCTGGCTCACCTGCGCAGCGAAGCACGGCGGGCGCCGGGGGGACGCGTGAGGCTGTTCGGAAAGGGGGGAGGGGGCGCAGAAGGAGGAAAAAAAAAACCCCAAACTTTGTTTCTTTCTCTCCGGGACTCAGGGAAAGCGTCACTTCCTAGTGCGTTAAGCGGGGAGGCTCCCGGGCCCGGGCTCCTCAACTCCTCCTCCTCCCGCCCTCCTCCTCCTCCTTCTCCTCCCTCTGGGGCGCAGCTCGCCGCCGGCCCCCAGCCCCTCTGCTGGCACGGGCCCGGGCCCCCTGCCCTTGTGCACGGATCTCGGCTTGACCTTCTGCGCTCGGGTTTGGCTGCTGGCAGGGAAGGAAGGGAAATCCCCGACCAGTGAGGGGCGGGCAGAGAGTTTGCAGCACTGATTTTGAAGCCCTGCAAAATACTGCCGCGTCCAACACCTGGCGGAACGCGCCGCTCTGATGCCCCGAGTTCAGTGCCGGCCTCCCCAGCAAGGTCAGGCTTCGTGGCCTTTCTGTCTAAAGAAAAACCAAACTAACACCTTTAATTTTTAAGGAACCACTTGTACCAGAGGAAAACATGTTTTTCTGTTCCCCCTTTTGGTCCTTTTTTCCACAGCTCTTTCAGAAGAAAAAGTGGAAAAACTGGGAAGGGAGAAAGGATTTTTGTCTAATGCAAATCCTCAGGTCATCTCTGTACTGTTGGCTATTTTACCAAACACCTGAAATGTACTTTCACAAGAACACATACTGCTGAGGTTTCTAAAAATGTTCAGCTCCTCTACTAGAATGTGGCTTCCTCTGTTGCCTTGGTCCAAGAATAAAAAACACAGTGTGCTGGCAAATGCAGGCATGCTACTCTACCCTACTAAGGCAGGAAATAAAGAAGCTGCTTTGTCATTGCTCCCTCTGTAGACTGCTCTGCTACTTGTGTTTGTTCACAATCAATGAAACTTTTAGATTATAAAATAACCTTTAGACAGCATTCACAGATTATACTCACATTCAGTGAAACGTGCCAAGCAACATGAAAAATGCCAAACATTTTTCTCCAACGTGCACATTGCCATGTGTTTACCTTCATCCAGGCTCAGATCATTCAGTGCACACAGTAGCATAGCTGCTTTCTTTTTTTTCTTTTCGAACCAGCATTGCAGTTTGCCTTCCAGCATATATTGCTCTATAGAGTGAAATACAGAAGTAATTTTTGCACTGCTCATTGTAGTTTGCATTTCTTTCACAATAGTTCCTGCAGAGCTTTTTACCAGGGAAGCTCAAGATGTGTAGAAACAGGAGCCCAGAGAAGTGACTTGCCCATGACTACAGAATGTATCAGATGCATAACCAGGTTTCTCTGACGAGTCCCAGGTCAGTAGTCTAATTACCACACCCAATCTTTTCCTGTCACGGTGCAGAGAATAACAGTGAGAGACACATGGAGGTAAAGAGCAAAACAGTAGCCACAGGTGCTACTGGTAAAGTTTTTTCCCTCTCTCAACCATGGGTATCATTTGATGCAACACTGTCTCAATAGGACCTTAAAGGAAAACTCTTCATATTACCATTAATACATTTGCTCTTCCAAACTTCTGAATAGACAGGAGCAATAGGTCTAGAACTATATAAATCAATACAAAAAGAATATTCACAGGTGTTCACAAATTACCTAATATGTAAAGCAAATATAAATAATTGAACATATGACTAGCAGTAGTCGAAGGCATACAACCCATTCTCCCAATTTGCCCAAGTAAAGATTGAAAAGACAGGTTCCATAAACTGGAGTTATTTCCTCTCTGTTACAAATGTTAGGCAATCAGTGCCTCCCATGAAGCACATCAGATATTGATAAGATTATAATTGCTTATCTCACCTTTCACTGGAGGGAAAACAACCCAACAAAACCACCACCAACAAACCCAAACACCACCAGTCTCCTACAATTGTAAATCATGTTGTAACAGCAAAGTCTATCTCTTCCTTGCAGACAGAACAAATGCACGTTGTCCCTCACCTTGTTGGAGGCTGAAGTAAAATGATGACCAGCGTCTTGTGTTTCACAATACATAATCACGTAAAGCGGCAGACAATGGCAGAAACGTCATCACCAGCTACAGAAGCTGACATTGCGCAGGCCAGGGAGTGTGCTTTCTGCCCTGCTCTGGGAGACATTTTAACACTGTTGGTTTTGATAATTGCCTCCTAAATAACGTATAAGGTAGATAGGAATCCTGCTGAGCCAAAGAAAGCATAGTAACTACAAGGACAAAGCTGCAACACACTCTAAGGTGCAAAATCTGTAGGAAAGGATGGTTGTATTTCCTAAACATACCAAGTAGGATAAGAATAAAACCAAGCAAGCTGGTAGGTACACCAACTAGTTTATAGACCTAAAATAGAAGAAGCACACTTAAAAGACACCATGGTGTTTATGGAACTGTATGTTACTGTTTATCTTACTGAGCAATAAAAATTTTACGAAGTGTTTTGTAAAAATTTTGCCATTATACCATTATACACTCACTCTTAGGACCCTAGACTATTCCTCATGTTACACAGTCCTTACATCTTCTCTGGAACAAACCATCATAATTTTCTTCTTTTCAGTAGCAGTTTTTGCCATGCTTTTTAAGTTTTCTTTTTCTTTCTTCTTTACCCAGCATTTGCTGAGGCTACATGACAGCTGCACTTCCATCAGTTTTACAGTAACAAAACATAATACACATGCATTCCCTGTTATGTCATTATTTTATTGCTACATTAAAGAAGGAAGATTTCCTAGTTATCAGCATAAAAAATCTTAGGTTTCTTTGGCTTGTACAGACACATCTTGTCGTGTAACAACATCAACTCATATCATTAATAAACTGGATTGCACTGAGTCAGAATTTGAATTAAAGACTATGCTTTACCTACTTAGGTTTGCAAAACTGGGCCACAGGCTCAGTAGGTGGCACTCTTTTCACCACATCAGAGTAGAGCCAAGGCCCCATCTTCTCTCTAGTCCTCAGAAGCTGAACTATTGCTCCAGCATGATGGGAGACAATAAGGAGCTCATAGTTCTCTCTAAAATTCAGTACAAAATGAAGGTCTTAACCACTATAGCTAGTAAGAAAGTATTTACACCCTTTGTAATAGGAGTTTCAGATTCCAATAAACCTCAAATTTCCACCTCACAATCACACTAAATTTCCTCTAAAATTTCTATTGGATGTGATATTTATTTTTAAAAATTTATGTCAGCATAAGCCAGTAATGAATAGCTGCAGAGTTTATCCCATAAATATATTCAATGCTCAAGTGCAGGGCTGCCTCTAGACATGCTAGAAAATGGACTGACAGGAACCACACGAAGTTGAACACAGACTAATGTAAAGCCCTGCACTTTGACCGGACTAACCTTTGGCCATTGTACAGGCTGGGACTGACAGGCCACCCAGCACCACTGAATAAGAGCTGGGGGTCCTGACGGACAGCGAGTAAATACCAGCCAGCAGTGAAGGCTCACAGCATCCTGGCCTGGAAAAAGAAAAGCATAGCTAGGTCAAATGAAATGACTATTCCCCTTTACTCATCATTAGGGAGTCTGCATCTGGAATATTGTGTCCAGTTGTGGGCACCCCAATACAAAAAAGATGCTGATAAACTTGAGCCAGAAGAAATCCAAGATGGTGAGGTGCTGGCAGATGTTCTCTGAAAGGAGAGGCTGATGGAAGCCGGGGTTGTCTACTGTGACAGGAACAGGTAAGAGAGACTTAACACCAATCTTCTAGTAGCTACAAGATTAGATCTTTTCCTACAAGAGAAGACAAAACAAGGCCCTTTGTTGAGGTACACAGTGGGAGAAAGACAATTATCATAAATTGAAACAGTGGCAATTTCAACAGCTAGTGAGGATAGTGAAGCAATGAGCGACACAGTCTGATTTCAGTGTTGACCATTCTTTGAGCAGCAGGTTGAACTGGTGACCTCCCAAAATTCCCTCCAACTTGAGTGACAGTATGATTCAAGAAGCAAATCCCCTTATCTCATGTAAGAGGAAACTTCATTAAACAATAGGAAAATACTTCGAAAAATTATCATAGAAAATACAAGTGATTGTATGTGTTTCAGGTTTGTTGGGCTTTAGTTTTGAGTTTTTGAATTTAGAAGACCATCAGCCTAAATACAAAGAAGCTCATTCCCTCATAGCCACCATTTTCCAGCATTATTATGGAAGAAAATGGTCATAAAAATTTTTTTTATACAAGATCAAATACTCTTTACTACAGAGAAATTTGAATTTCCCCAACATCAATGTCTGTCTCCCATCTTTGTCAGAATTAAAATGAATTACTCAAGATGTTACATTTGAAATATTATTCTAGGGCACAACTTTTCTTGGGAAACTTGATGCAGACAGAGATAGAATGTTTGGAAAGAAGGGGTTTGTCTTTTTTAAAAGAGTTTTCAAAAAGAAAAAAAACCTTGCACATTTATTTGACTCTTCATATCTGAATTTAAAATTAAAACACTGAGTTTACTTCACTAACTTTAGCAAGATTCAGCTTCTTTGATCAACTTATGAAGAAAATACATGGGTTTATTTATAGAGCATGTGTGTGTAAATACAAATGTATACACATCCACACACACTATCATGAACTGGCTCCCTGAGAACCAGGATAAGACCTTTGTTACATGAGGGAAAGGAAGAGGCACTGTGGTTTAGAAAAGAAACCACATGTAAAACAAAATTCTTTACATTGCTTAAATGCTGCTGAAAGAAGCTCCGACACCAGGGTTAGAAAGAGAGTGCAAGAATCTATGAAGTATCAAATTATATGGCATGCTGAAAAACAGAACTGTTGAACCTTTCTTCCTAATTTTGCTAGCCTGTGAAACCTTAAAAACACTTTACAGTCCTTCCTGCATTTAGTATCACTTTTCCCAAAATCCCACATTATTTGTTTGTTTACAAATGACAGTCTGTGGTAACGTTGTTCACTGTTCACTACAACAGAGAAAAATACAATATGTGAAGAAGCTAATTGGTGAGCTGAAGGCCACATAGGGGTTCAACACCTGAGCTTTGGTTAGCTCCAAATGCTCCAGTCCACATGTAAACTCACCTGTCACACTCTACTTTTCCTGTATATTACGAGCTCGGAATGCAGACTGTACTAAACTACAATATGCCCTCTCATCTAAGTGTCAGTAGTCTACACGTACAATTATAGGATACCAAATGTTTCTTGCTGCTCAACTGACTGAAAAATGGCACAAGTTCTTCTGAAAATGAGGTTTAAATAACCTTAAGCAGGATTACATTAAAAAAACCAACAAGCCAAACAAACAAAAAACCACTTAAAATACGACCATTTTTTTTTAAAAAGCTGGCTGCAAACTGCATCTGATTATTTCTTAAATATTTAGATAATATAAATAATAATATTACTACTTCAGGAAAAGTGCATGGACTAATAGATCTCAACAAGATCAAGGATACTTCAGATCAGTGGAAATACTCCTGAAAAACATGGCAGGCAAGAATTATCAAGAACTGGTGGGTGTATGCGTATTTTTAATTCTAACACATATTTTTAATGCTAGAATCATTAAATGGTTTGATGACTTCTATTATAGCAGATTTCTTTCTGGAATTTGCCTGTCATTATGCATTACAAGAGTGCAATGTGTCTTAAAGGAACACACTCTGCTACTACAGGCCACATGCGAGAGCCTTAGCTTGAAGCAGCTCCCAAGAAAATATGGCAGAAGCCCCCACTGAGGCCTGTTTTGGCAGGCAGCTTCCAATAAAGCTTCTTCTGTCTCTTCTTCCCCAAGATAACCAGCTGTGCTTTCTTTAGGTTGGCTTTGATCCCAGGCAGAGAAACCCCCTAGAAGCCCTCAGAGTCCCAACAACAACAAACAAAAGAAAAAGAAATATTGACGGCATGTACTGTGGAGTAAAGTCACAGCTTGGTTCAGTTTAGTGTAATAACAGAAATAAAGACTGGAATTTGAAACAATGAGCTGGAATATTTTTCTTTGCATAGGATTAATGTTATTTACTAGATATTAGTTTTACACATAACAATCTAGTCTGTTCCTTTAATAGTCCAAGTAGACCAATTTCTTATTGAAGCATGCAGAAGTTAATGAATTAGATCATTAGCCTATTTAATAATATAAAAATATTATCTGCCCCATTGACATCAAGAAACTACTCATAACTAATGGTGTACTGTATATAAATATTTGCAGGATTCTGGAATATTCCTATTATGTCTTATTTTTATGTGCAATTTTTATATATCCATTTACATATGGGCATATATAGAAGAGCGTCCTTAAAGTCATATCTTATGGAGAATCAACCAGGAACTCCTGAGCTGCAGTAGCTGATATATTATAAGTAGCAGTCTCAGAGGCCATTTCAAATCATTTGAGACTTACAATCATTCAAGGAGCTTTCAGCACAAACAGATTTTAGTGCCGATGACTCAGTACCATGGCAATTAAATTGAAACATATGCAGTATAAATCTAGGAGCAGCACGGGAATCAAAAAGCAAGCATTTGCTAACATCAGGTTCCATAGGTAGCACATGGTACTCTGTCTCATGAGGACTCATTCCTGTTCCATCCCATAAATAAATGATGGAAGGGCAGGGAGACATAAGTCAATTGTAGTGGGAGACACCAACATGTAAGACATATATGACAGGCATGTACCAAATAATCTGCAACCACATAGTTTTGCACCTTGGTGACCTTATCTGTCCCTCTGCTCCTTAATCCTTTACTGACACTCCATGCCCGCTTGTGCTGGCAGTTTGCATTGGTGCAAGCCAGGCTGCAGAGCTTTTCCTGTCATCACTGTTACCCTGCAGTGTATTTGGTAAACTGCTGTGCAGTCTTTATTCTCAAATTCATGAGCAAGTTGCATCATACTGATTTCCAGGCCTGGACTCCAGAAGTATTTTGGCAGTCCTCCAAGATGCCTTTCAATACCAAGTTGTGACCTATCCCAACCAGCTGGTCTGCTTATCTCTGTGATCTCTGAATATTCCTTAGTTCTCTTATAAAGTACATATCATATTCCATTATAAGGACAATGTATGTTTATTACTACAAATGGCATTATGGATTTTCCCCTTTTCTGTCTCTCTTTCTCTTTTTTTAATAGAAACTTACTAATTTTTTTTTCTTCTCAACAGAAACCTTAAAAGCCTTGCACTCATAGTACAGTCTACAACTAGACCTATTTATCAATATCTACATAGGGCACAAAATGCAGTTTCAAAGCAACAGCCCTAGCTAGGAAGTGTTATTCCAAGGCAGAAATATGGATGGGGTTATATTAGTATATTGTCCACTGAGCATTTGTGCACTGTTAGTGTATTTCTGTTAACCAGCCTTAACACATACCTTCATGGCTGCCACAAGATTGCTAGCCTGAGGAAAATGGGGAGCAACAGTTCAAACAGGCAGCAATGATGTCCATCATCAATGCATCTCAGACATTTGGCAAGTACCCTCAAACCCCTCCCCAGCTATAAACTAAGCATGATCCTTCCTCCCTTGCAAATGCATGCTTTTCCCTCATCTCTCCCTACCCCTGCTCCTGCAGAGACTTGTCTAGTTCCTTGAAGCCACAGTGGACCGGAAAAGCAAAGGATATGAGCTGGAGTAGGATAGTGTAACCGACATCTACAGTAAAACAGAGAGGAATACATCTGACCTACAGAGGCAGCTATTGAGAAAGTATTCAAATACTAAGCAAAACCATTTGCTCAAGTGTTCTGTCTCTGCTGGGTTCACCATAGCCTCTGTTTATTAGATACTTGTAAGTTAGTTTATTTGCTCTTCCCTCGTATGTATGAGAGAGGCATCCTCCAATATCACCACTGCCTCAAGCAATAAAAAAAGCAATCACTGTCTTGCTTTCAGCAGAATCTCATTCCCATGAGAAGTGCTCTGAATATGCTTATGTTGTCTTCACGGTGCCACTCTAACAAGGAACAGCGGAAATCCACCATGTTCAAGGCAGGGAGGGAGTAGCAAAGTCCACCAGCAATCACTGTAGAAGCGTGGCATTGGGCTTTACATATCAAAGTGCATCACAGAAAAGATGGAGAAAACTTATCACTCCTAGAATTTCTCAAGAATGGGAGGAAGGGGTTCAGGTTGGATATTAGAAAGAAGTTCTTTACAGAGAGAGTGATCAGGCATTGGAATGGCCTGCCCAGAGAGGTGGTGGA
>JAYRBT010000177.1:27147203-27172722 GCA_036023395.1 Myiotriccus ornatus | reverse complement strand
ACAGTGGGGTTGGATCAAGGGTTGGACTTGATGATTTCAGAGGTCTCTTCCAACCCAGTTAATTCTATGATTCTATGATTCTATGAAATTTGCATCCAAAATCTGCAAGGGAAAAACCCAGCCCAATTAAGAAAAAACAAAAGGAAACAAAACAACCCACATCTCCCCCAAAACAAACCAACAGAAAGCCCACCACACGGACAACGCTCAAACCTCCTCGTAACTTTAAACTATGTATAGTAAGAAAAGTTATGAGATCATCATTCATAATATCTGTGCTACTGAGAAAACAATGTTACTGCTGTTCAATTCAGGTGACTGTAACAGTCACCAGTTTGGGGATTTTTTCCTTTTTGTGAAAGATTAGTGGAGGCTCCCGAAAGATGCAAATTGGCTAAGGAGCAGAAGACATCAGAGGTTCAAAGCAACATAGAGGACAAAAAAGAGGACTTCCTAACAACAAAGCATTGTCACAATTCATTATGACAGATGACTTTCTAATTGCAGGGTGGAGCTTCGCTGTGTAGAAGGCACACACAAAAATGAACAGGGACAGAAAAGAATCAGATAATGGAGTTAAAAAGAAACATATTTTTGGAGAGCATTGGTTTTAAAAATTGAACTCTCATATTGCATGCACTTCAGTCTTGGAGTCATCAGCTGTGGTTCAAGTATCACCAGCAGACCCTCAACCACAATTCTTCTGGTCTGTTCCAGAAAACAGCATCCTGATTATATTTCTCTGACATCCAAGTAAAATTCTGTAATGCCATTTCAGCTTCCAAAAAGTGGTGCTGGGAACTGTGAGAAAAGACTAATTGTAGAAATAATGTCACAAATTTACTCGGACAGCTCCTTGATTTGTAGACCTGATATCTCCACTTAGTCATGTATTGCTATAATTAAAATATTCAACATTTTTACCAGAACTGAGACACAGCCTATTTATTCCTGTCAATTTTCATTCACCATTCTATTTAAAATTAATGCAATTTGCAGTGTTTGCAAAGCCAGTACCCACTAAGTGGCCAAAAGGAGTATCCTGTTACTACTGTCTTGCATGGCACATCACAGAAAGCTGCAAAAAGTACTCATTTCTTCAGTAGATGCACAAATGTTTTCCCCCAAATGCCCTGAGAGTCAGTCATTTAGAAATGGCACGAAGCCACTTTACTGCCTACCAGCTACACTGGTGAAACATGGTGTGCAGTTATCATCTGAAGCCTGTTTTGCTAAGCTGCCTCAGCCCTTCCAGCTACCAATTGTCGATCACCCTCGAAAACGCAACCCTCACACTTATCCTACAGCTGCTAAGCAGAGACTCAAAACAGTTGTCATCTAAGTTTCACATGTCCAATAAAATACTTTATCACTCGTGATAATGAGGGCAAGCACAGTCTTCAAGAATATAGTAACTGGCACCATTAATTCCTTCCAGGCCAGCTGTGCTTACTGATCACTCTTCTTTTCCTTAGAGAAAACAGGTGAATGTCTCTGCAAATTCTCGTTTCCAGGCCAGTGAAATACAACAGATGATTTACTGATAAGTAAGTGACTGATAACAACCAAGTGCTGTAAGTCTTCAGAAGGAAACATCTATATGCTGAATGGATGAGAAGCTTTCTACTTATATCCAGCAGCTCTGGAATAAGCCCTGCACAGAGCTCCAAAAATATCCCTTTGGTTATCTTGAGACTTTGCAAATCTGCATAGTCCTTTTCACAAACCAATACTTGCTTTTCAGAAATAGCACTGCAGAAACAAGATCGTAGTGCAAGGAAAATTCCTTCTGAAGCAGCTTCCTCCTAATTAATTTTCGTCCTTGTCCACACCTGCCTTTATTTGCCTTTTATCAGCTTCCATCTTTCATCTATGAAAATGTGTTTTTTCATAAACAGATAGGTTGAAACATGGATTTTTCAATTCTATTTGATCAAGGATTAGCATACCAAGAAGTCTTATAAGGAAGCTATACCACATATACTACATGTGACTTCCCACAGCCCCATACATATTCCTCGTATGAACAATTTTTTTCTGATTCTAGAAGACCCTATTCTCTTTGTGCTTCTATAAGCCATTAGCATTACCTCTCCTATCATTAGGATGCATAAATAAAAAAGAACAGAGCAGTTTTACAATAAACTTGAATTTCAATTACGAAAAATAACAGAAATACTATGAAATATTCTATTAATATTAGGATTTCACCATGCAGCACAGTCTGTCACGCACTGCTGTCTCTTGCTCTGATGCAGCAATTGATAGCATTCTCAGCAAATGGTGTTCATATGTTTTCTGTCCTCAGAAACATATGATAGTATGCTATGTATGATGGTGTTCAAATAGAAACACTTGTCTTGACTGTTTGCTGCCAGCAATTTTAAACTAAAGAAACGTATCTTAGCACAGTGTAAGTTTGATTGTATGAAAATCATTTTGTGTTCTGAATATGTCATTTGACCTTTTGTGACCACATTTCTTCCTTCCCCACATTTTTCAGGATGGTCTACTATCTTGGAATCTCACATAATCCATCTTAATTTACAATAATCTTAGTTCTTTCTAAATGAGAAATTTAGTTTTCTTTTCACTAAATGTTTCAAATGTCCACTCACATTAGTGGGAAACAAGACAAAATAAGAGATCACTTAAATTTAAGAACTTTGTTTCAAATCTTACAGCATATTTTAGACAAAGTGGAAAAAATAGCAGTAAGAAGAAATATTTTCAAGATTATCAGTATTCTTCATTTAAAACCCCTTCAATCTTTCCTCTTTTGAATTACAATTTTGCATGACCAAGCATGTACAACTACAGGTCATGACAACAACATTCAAATTTTAACGTTTCAGTGGTGTCTACAACAGATGAGTGATGAGAAGTAAATTGGGAAAATTCAAGGTGTTTTTGATCTGATACAGAGTCTGAAACTTAGAGCATGAAAGATTAACCATATTTATATTATTACTTCACTGGTTGCAGATTTCTGAAAGAGTACTAGTAGAACCTTTTTTTTTTATGTATGACTGGGTCATATAATTAAATGGAAATGGCACACAGAGCAATAAAGAAAGAAAGCTCCTACACAGATAGAGGATGCTTGTCTAGTAGTGTGGGTCTAAAACTACAAGTTCCTAATTTCCTCAACTGTTCTGCAATAAAAAATGAAAGATGTGATTTTGATATGATGCTGCAGAGCAACAAGATAGTTTTCATCTACAGCATACTCAGGTCATTTATAAACATTAAATACAATAAAATGTAACTTGGATTTAAGAAACTGTCACTAACAAAACAAACAAAACAGGAAAATCAGTCTCTGCAACAAGTATTTCAGTATTTTGGTTGTTCTCTTAAGGATGAAAAAAAGGCCCTGAGATACAAAGAAGCAAAATTATGAATAAAGTTTATGATGGTCAAACAGTACTAATCAGTATCGGATTAAAATGATAACATATTGTGCTCACTTTTTACAGTTTTAAAAGGTATTATTAAATACCAAATAGTTAAAGATCTGGCCCAACATCATTTATGGAAAAACCTTTTAAGCCACATATCAAGGTGTGTTACTGACATATTTTTCTTTATTAACAAAAGAAGTTATTTACCTTAAAATGAATGTGATTTCTCAAGATGTGACCTACAGATAGTCTTCTGTGTAAATCTGTTTCAAAATCAGTAGTTCTGACTAGCAAAGTGTGTCTATAGAGCAAAGCTTCCTTACCATCACAAAAATTGTGACAGAGTGAATCCAGATCCTACCTATGCCCTTTGGCCAGTCAGAACGCAGATGAAGGTTTTAAAACTATGAGAAAGAAAGATGGGTTGGGGCATTCCCAATCATTAAACATCAGAAAACCAAGTTATCATTAAAAGTAGCAATTACTTATCTGTATACTTACCTGCACAGATGAAGCTCACTTTGTGATTAACCCAGCAGTTAGCACCAGAAGACATTAGTCTCATATGACAGCTAAGTGTCCACCTGCAAAACTTTCCCACAAATATCTCTGCCTCAAGATAATGCTCAGTCCATCAGGAATACATTGTTGAATACACTGCAGGACAAGCATGAATATGAACTGCAAAAGCAGAAACACTTCAGTAGTGGAGGGCATAACTTGAGTCAGCTGACAACGTCCTTTCTCCAGCAGTCTCCCCTTTCCAACATTTTCAACCAACAGGGAGCTGAGCTGCTCACGAATCATCTTTAAACTGCACTACACAGCATGGGATGTCGCTCTGACATGCAGGCAGCTGAATAGTTCAGTTCAACCTCAACAGCTGTCTCAAGCTAAAATTCTTCCATTCATATATTGCATCACATACAGTGATTCAAATAGTCACTGCAAATGGCTGTAATGACCTATGGTGTTACTGTCCCCTCCTGAAGTTATTGTATCCACAGCTCAGCTGCCAGAACGAATCATCTCTTAAGCCGTTTCATGCAAACATACATGAGTTAGCTCAAATTACACTCAGCAGGACTTCAGGCTGTTGGCTGACATTGCATCGAGTGAACAAGGGAGGTTTCTCATTGTCTGGTCTTCTGGCTCAGCAAGGATGTCAAAAAACTTAACAGAAGACTGGTAAACTAATAGTTTAGAAAATCAGAAATATCAAGTCTACCACAGATAATTTTGCAATAGTCTTTCCTACTGCAGCCTGAAACACTGTTTTAAAATTTGTAGGACAAGTGAACTGATTTTGTTACCCAAGAACACCGGGTTCACAGAGCTCCTCCACAAGGCCGCTTTATAAATGAAGAAACACACCTTTTCTCAAGAAACCTCCATCAACATTCCATCACTTCTCTGGAGAACAGTTTAAAGAACGTTTCTCTAACTTTCTGTACCCTTAGAAAAAAATGCTTCCCTACAGCAAAAGATGGCATCTTATTTTTCTATCATGTGAGAGACTTGCTACACCAAAAAGCAAGATTTAAACTGTGCTGGATTTGAGTAATCTAATTGATCATTGCTATCCACAGAATCCATGAAGGATGTTTCTTGAGAGACCTCATAAACCACTCTGCTCCCTAACACAAACAAGCTAAAGAGTCTGGTCTCATTTAGGGCTCATGCAAACCCCAGAGGATTTTGATTGCAAAAACCTGCACTTCAATTACATAAGTAACATCTGTATTATTCATCTAGACAGATTTAAAGACTACTTATTATAGTGACATTTATTAGAAATAACAAAGAAAGGGCACACATCTGACAAGAGTGAGTTACCCATGAACATGGCAATGTGTAAAAGGTGAAGTACTATGACGTAGACCCATCAAAATGACCCATGAGCCCAGCAAATCTTGGAAAATGAACAGGATTACTTTGTACTTTAAAAACATCTAAGCCTCACAGTGTAAACAGGAACAAAAAGGTAATTTAGAGTCAGTCAGTTAGTTAAAGAAGGGGAAAAATAAAAGCCGTGAGACTTTTTTTGACTTCTATTTTAACTATTTCTTTTGGCTTCACTAAAATTGACGGTAATATGATTTTTACCACTGAACAAGGCGGCTGTTTCACTTTTACAATTTGTCCAAATTTACACATGATTTTGGGAGATAATGACTCGGTATCCATGAGCCTTTTTTATTTTTTGTTTCCTCTTTGTTCTAAAAGGATCAAATGGGACTAATTTTTTATCCCACTAGGTGAGCAAGAAATGTTTTCGCTTTCTCAAATTTGCCTGAAGTTGGTTGGAGAATACCTTGAGGATCTGTCCAGTGAAGTAAGGCTCAACTGAATGACATTCCCTATTTGGGTAGGCAGCAATGGTTTGCTGGCAATCACCTCAACCATCTCCCAGCTCAAAGACATCTTCCATTTCATCTCTGCCCCACCTCCCATTGACTTTAAAATTATGACATCCAGGTTGATGTAGCCTTGTTTATAAGTGGTAACAACCCTTAATATCTGTTATGTAACAGCTATTCCACAATGGCCTGCTTGCGTAGACAGTTTTATTTCACACAAGGGGTGAATTTGTGTGATTGAGTCTGAGGTGAATCAAGCTAAACCACAAAAAGAGATTTTTAGAGTAGAAAATGTATCCACAAGGCAAGTCAGTGCAGAAAAGCTACTGCAGTGTAAATACTCATCTAAGCTGATTTTACAATAGCTTCACTTAACAATTACTTAACAAAAGAGACAAGGGGGGCGGTGATCGTGACGATAAGGGTTAAACAGTAAAATGCAGATGACTGCTGTAACTACCTTCTGGGATAACCTTTTTTTTTGTGGAGAAAACACAGCCACTCTGCTAAGCAAGAGAATGTGGGGTTGTACAGAGCTTTTGAAATACTATTTAATGTATTTGGGTTTAAGGTTGGGGGGGAGGGGACTGGGTTTGGTACTTTTATGAAATACCTGAAGTTGTACTGTGGTTACAGAGGAAAAAGATATGTAGATGTGCCCATATAGAGCATACTTTTTCCCTTTCCCCCTTTTTCTTTCAATTGTTACTAGTCACCGAGATACACAACTTCTAAATTAACAGGGTGCTCTCCAGTAATACATTCATCATTTTCCTGTTTGCTCATGTAGTGACATGTAACGTTGTTTTCTGAAATAATTATTTCTGTAATAATTGTGCTGCTTTTTCTTGCACAAGTATGAGGCAAGTCAGTGCTCATTCATTTGAATGCAGGCCTCCTACACACAAGATATGCCCTATGAAGACGTATTCAACCCTGAAGACCTGCTTTCAGTGCATTGCAATCGCAGTAAGTTGACCTGTCATTAGACCAACTGATTCAAGTTGGGGGAGGAGGGGAGAAGTATGGAGGTATAAATAAATATTAATTAAATATTTTTCGCCCCCTAGACCATCTCAGTTCCAATTATGTCATTTTAATTAATGTGAAATGCAAAGTTTTGTATATTATGGTGGCACAAATAAAAATCATTCACTTAAACCTATATTACAGTGCTTTGGGTAAAGCTACAATAGAAAGGCTTTGCCTTTATGTGAGAGGCAGAGTACAAAGTCATCAGGATCATTAGTCAGAGTTTTTCCAGTCTTAAGTGGTCACTCCAAGCTTTGCAGTAATTGCCACGGACTCAGTGGCCAGTTCACAGACCTGTTTGCCCTTCCAGCATGGTGAGTCACTATAACATGGGGCATACACCCAGGAATCCTGTCAGGCAGCACCAGGACCTGAGCCCCATCCCAGGAAAGCTATGGCTCTTTCTACAGCCTCTTTTTTAGGGACAGAAACATCTTCATCTGTATTCAAACACAGAAAAAGCACGTATATAGTAAATACATCATATTGCACACAACAGCAATTTTTCTGCAATTTTAGGAATGGCTATAAACAGCCCTATATCACAGCAATGAACAGAATCTCATCCGCTGGAACACACAAGGAGGAAACATCTCCTAGTGTTACCTGTGCTCTCAAAGAAAAAACCCTCACAAACTCTCAGTGCCTTTTCTCAGTGACTCAGTTTCATAAACTGAAGTGCTGGATCCTGCACTTAGGTCACAACAACCCCACCACGGGCTTAGGGAGGGAAGAGTAGCTGGAAAGTGCCCAGTGGAAAAGTACCCGGGGTGGTGGTCGACAGCGGCTGAACACAAGCCAGGAGTGTGCCCAGGTGGCCAAGAAGGCCAATGGCACCCTGGTCTGTACCAGAAATAGCGTGGCCAGCAGGACCAGGGCAGTGATTGTCCCCCTGTACTTGGCATTGGTTAAGCCTTACCTCGAGTGCTGCGTTCGTTCTGGGCCCCTCACTGCAAGAAGGACATTGAGGTGCTGAAGTGAGTCCAGAGAAGTGCAACAGAGCTGGTGAGGGGCCTTATGAGGAGCAGCTGAGGGAGCTGGGTTTGTTTAGCCTGGAGAAAACGAGGCTCAAGGTGCAGTGAGGTGGGGATTGGCCTCTTCTCTCAGGCAACAAGTGACAAGATGAGAGGACATAGTCTCAAATTGCACCAAGGTAGGCTCAGGTTGACATCAGTAAGAATTTTCTTCACGGAAGGGGTTGTCAGGTGTTGGAAGAGACTTTCCAAGGAGGTGGTAGAGTTGCCATCCTTGGAGGTGATAAAGACACGACCGGACGTGGCACTTAGTGCCACGGTATAGTTGACAAGGTGTAGATCTGTTAAAGGTTGGACTCGATAATCTTGGAGGCCTTTTCCAGCCTTAACGATTCCGTGTGATCGTGTGCGATTCTGCGATTGGGCCGATGAGCCGCCATCCCCGCCACAGCCCTTCGCGCCGCCGGGCCGGCCTCGGGGCATCGCCGCTTTAAGGGGTGTCCCACCCTTTCCCTGTTTAAGGCCCGCGCGCGCGCGGCGGGCCCGGGGCGGGGCAGGTCGGGGCGGCTCAAGGTGAGCGGGAGCCGCGGGGGTCCCGGGGAACGGGGCGGCCTCGGGGCACACCGGGGGTTCCCGGGGAACGGGGCGGCGCCGGGGCACACCGGGGGTTCCCGGGGCACACCGGGGTTCCCGGGGCACACCGGGGTTCCCGGGGAACGGGGCGGCGCCGGGGCACACCGGCGGTCCCGGGGAACGGGGCGGCCCCGGGGCACACCGGGGGTTCCCGGGGCACACCGGCGGTCCCGGGGAACGGGGCGGCCTCGGGGCACACCGGGGGTTCCCGGGGCACACCGGGGGTTCCCGGGGCACACCGGGGGTTCCCGGGGCACACCGGCGGTCCCGGGGAACGGGGCGGCGCCGGGGCACACCGGCGGTCCGCCTGGGGGCAGCTCGGCAGAGCCCGCCCGGTCCTCCTTCGCGGGAGTCGTTTCCGCGGGGATTAGCGCCTCCTCGCTGCGGGGCCGGCGGGGACACAGGTATGGCGCTTGGAAAAGGCTGCTGGGATCGTCCGATCCCTGGAACGGGAGCGGGAATGGCGCTTTGCTGAACTCCCGGATCCCGGGGCGGTGGAGCGATCCCGCAGGAGAGGAGGCCACGGCACCTCCATATGAACCCGTAGGACCGAACCCCCTCTCGCCCCTCTCGGTTTCCCTCCCGGGGCTGTTCTGTCCGCAGCTTCTGACGCTGATCACGACCTGCCTCCAAGACAGTCCGCAGGGGCTCCTCCGCCTTTGACAGCAGGGATTCCTAACGTGGTCTTCAGGCATACCTGGGAAAGTGGATAATCAGTGGGCTCTCTGGGATTGCTCTCACGTGGCAGCCTGCATACTGCATCATAGGCTTCCCCCAAAAATAAAATCCCATCGGATGATGCGCCTGCCTTTCTGGGAACAATCTGCATTCCTCATTGTGAAATTCTGCTGAGAAAAAATAGGCCTTGTGTATATATATACATATATTTAAAAATAATTTTCAGCAACTTCAATACAACTATTTATTTAAAAAAAAACCAAAACCAAACCCCAAGATGCAGTACCTGAGAACTTTTACATTTTGGGGTTTTTTTTGCACCTAAATATGAAAAACTAAAAATTTACATAGTCCTTGTGTACATAGATATGAACTAGTACGTAGATATGTGTATAGTTACTGGAACTTTTGCTCTGTATGTCAGTGAAATCTGATAAAAAGCTCAAAGATACTAGGCTTCTTGGAATGTAAAAAAAAAAAAAAATGGCTGGATCAATATCCTACTACTACTGTCATTCTTTCTTTTTCATCTCCTTTCTTGGAAGAAAGACTGTATCTTGCCCTCAATCCTTAATTATGTGTCAGGAAGCCTACATGAAAAAAACACTGTGGGAGGAACTACACACCAGAGAATTCAGTGATAAGACATGGAACATTAGGAAGTCTGGATTTATTAGTTCAGTTCATGAAAGTACTTAACTGTTTTACAGCATGTGTTTTTCTCCATTCATGACAGTCAGTATGGATTCTGGCTTGTAATTAATTAACATTCATCAAATGTAGAGCTCCTTAGGGATGTGGTGGAGACTTTGGTGCTTAATCCATTACATTTTCTTTTCTATTTCCATTTACCTCACCTTACTAGTTACAGTTTTGTGTTTATGTTTTGGTTGTTTTGGTTTGGTTTTTTTTGTTTGTTTGTTTTTGGGTTTTTTGTGTGTGTGTGGTTGTTTTTTTTTTTTTCCTTTTTTTGCCAGTCATTCCTGTCTCAGTTTCCTTGGTTCTGTCCCATTCATCATTCCCAGTTTCTTTAGTTCTCTCTCACCATGCTTTTTCTCTTTTCTCTGCTTTACTGGCCTTTAATTTGCTATTTTTGCCACGTTTCTCTGTTCTAATTCCTAGTCCCAGTTCTTCTCATCTTTCTTTCCTGCTCATTCCTCATTCAGAGTAATTCTTTCCTGAAATTTCTTTCCTTGAGTTTCCTCTGAGGATCCTTGCTCCAGCCATTTTGACACTGTAGTTTCAGAAGACTTCCAAGTATTCTTGTCCCCTGTTTAAATTTAAATTAAATTTAAATTTCTTCCTTCATGCTGCCTGGGCCTAATACAGGACTACCTTCTCTTCTTTTTTTTTTTTTTTTTTTAATTAGGCTGCAGCTGGCATGGGCTTTAACAACTTGAAAGTGGGTGTATCATTCTGGCAGAAGTATATATAGCTGAAAAGTGTCTCTTACAGGCAGCTTAGAAACGAGAAGTTCTAGGAACCAAGCCTAGGACAAATGAACAAACTGGAGTATTTTAGCACTGAGGAATTTATTTAATGCTTTTAAAAGGAGTTGTTGTGTGTCTCTGCAAAAATGGGGAAAGGCAAGTGAGCGAAGGGACAAGAATAAAACTGGGCTAAAACATACTCCCATGAAGATACTGCTGTTGTGCTGCTTAATGGTCCTGTTGTACTTCTAGTATTGGTCAGACAGTGTGAACTTGGCATAGAATGATGATGTTAA
Organism: Myiotriccus ornatus; assembly: GCA_036023395.1. Taxonomy (NCBI): domain Eukaryota; kingdom Metazoa; phylum Chordata; class Aves; order Passeriformes; family Tyrannidae; genus Myiotriccus; species Myiotriccus ornatus. Next base: position 27,161,915 of record JAYRBT010000177.1, on the reverse strand, counting down.
AACTTGCAATTCATTTTTACTCTATTTGATGTTAAAGTGTAAAACCAACTCAGATTGTTTTTGTTTGGAAAAACTAAAAAATACTAATGTGTGTTGCTTTGTGTTGTCTTTTAAAAAAAAAGAGTCAAAAACATCCTACATTATGCATGTACTGGAAAAGACTGTGTATATGATGGAAATCCCCTTTATTTCACTTTTAAAAAATCTGTTCTCTCTCTCCAAAAGCTTTCCTCAGTTTACAGTGCTAAAGGATGGTGCCTCTACTTATTTTCCTAAATCACTTTCGTATTGTTTATAAGGTGAGGAAAGCTTGATTCGCAGTGTGCTGTGCTGTTAGTGTGACCATTTGCTTGTGTAACGGTGTTGCTGGCTTCCACTGTAAGTGCAGTCATATTTAGAAATAAATGGTCCATCTGCAGTGTTGTATTTACTGTGGCAGTTGTCATAAAACGAGTGACAATTCACTTGCCAGCTTAGCTTTCTGTCCACCCATTCACAGTATCTGGAAGATCTTCAAACTGAATTAGTACACATGCTCCTCAAACAGAAGCTGTGAGAACGACCTGGGAAATAAACAGCATTTTTGTTCCCTCAAAATGTCAGACATTCAAAGAAGTAGTCAAAACTTACACTGGATACTTTTTCCACTCACATCTTTCCAGACTGTTGTTCTAAATTGTTTTGTCCAAAGAACTCTGCTGGTCACTTTTTCTTCACTGATGTGATGCTGTAAAGACACGTTTGAGGTTCATTCCTTATAGCTTGTAGCATCCTTAGGTCTTGAAATACTGAAAAGAAGTTAACTCTAGAACAAATTTTGCTAAATAAGTAGCTTTTCAGGTGCAAACAATGAAGTGTTAAACCTTTTTTTTTATTATTTTTAATAAGATACTCATGTTTTGAGTCAGTTGTGGGTTTTAGAGGACAGAGAAAGGCCTGGGATGCCTTTTTTTCTGATAACTTTTTAATTATGTTTTCAGCACTCCAGGCTTTAGTTTTTGATGGGTTTGAGTGCTGTAAGGTAAGCACTGTAACAGTACAGAGGAAGGTTCTGTATTTTGCAGTGTTCAAAGAATAAAGGTGTTGGATAAGTGGTGATGATGTACTCTTTCAAGGCTTGTCTTTTAACTTCACTCCAGTTTGCTGTCCTTGTCAGCAAAATAAACATTATGACAAAGACATCAGCTATCATGTTTCATTCCGTAATGTCCTTGTTTCATGTGGATGTTGGTTATTTATGGCACTCTGCTGAGAATAGTAGTAACACTTTTATTGTGTATTAGCTCTGAAAGCATGTAAGATCATGATTTTTCTCCTTATAAATCAGGTTAATTCCCTCTTAATCACTTTGGCATCTCACAAGTGCAAGACCACAGATTTACAGTCCTCTTTTAAACTGTTGAAAGTCAAGGAAAAACTATTCCATAGATCAGATCAAGGGGAAATCTAATTATTTCTTATCTCTGGGCCAGACCATTTCTTAGGAGAAAATACACTGCTAGTAGAAAGAATTGCTGTTTCACACAAAACATCTTACGTAACAATCTCTTTATCAAGCACCTGCGAATTGATATTCTGATGTGCCTTTTATTGAGTGGCACCTGACTTTGAATGCAAAGCTATCTCTGTGTCTTTTGTGTGGGAACAGAGTGTTCTCAGTCAGCACAGGAAAGGGAACCAAACACATTTCCTAAAACCTGGGGATGATCTTACAAGGAGCATGGGACGTTATAGTTTTCAGTCTTTCCAGCACGTGCTACTGTGACATTGTATAAAATCACGGCTTTAACAAGACAAATAGGGAAACTCCACACATTTGTTTATTTTATATGTGAGGTTGGTTTAAATGATTCTTTATATGATTCTTGGGTATGGATGCTGAAGTTGGTGGGGCCTGTCTTTCATCCCCAGTTTCCAAATTACTAAGTACTTTGCCCCATATTCTATTTTCAAGAAAACTTTATATTTCAGTCCTTCAAACAACGTTTTCTTTTGTAGAAAACCAGTGTGAAATTGCTGCAAAGCAGAGATGATTATACAGAGAGTAGTGCTGAATTCACGGCCTGGTATGTATTTCTCTCTGATAAAGAAGCAATTGCATGTGTTATGGTTGCCCTATGCTCCAAAATGCTGAGGGTAGAAACAGGCACTAACTTGAGATATTGGCATTTTTATGTCTTAATATTGCATACAGCAATAAATAAAGTTTGTTGTGACGTGCTTTTATTTAGTCTGTATATACAGATTTCTAAACTCTTGGGTGAGAAAAAAAGGGTTAATGCATAATATATGAGAAAACTCTTAAGTGTAGGGGTTCAAAGGGAAGAAAGATTAGCAAACATGGCTTCTTAGTTCTGACATTTGTTCTTGCATTTTAAGAGATGACTAAAATACTTTGTTACTATTAATTTTTGCTTCTTTTTAGTAAATACTGGATCTTTTTTTCCATGTTTCAAAGTGTTTGGTTTTTAAATTTATAAATTTATACTCTTGAGGTTTTGTTTACTTTCTTGCTTACACATTTGCCTTGTTATGGATGTCAGCACAATAATTTAAATAGTGAGTTCATAAATTTTGTGTTGTAGAAGACATTAAGTTTTGCAGGGAGTATTGTATGCTTCTTAATGCCAAAATAGTCCTAAGCAGTAAGAACTATTGTGTGACGTTCAAATAAGTCTTTCAAAATGTTACAGCAGCAGCCTGCTGGCGTTGTGCACTCTGACTTAACATATGCAAGGGTGTCTGGCTGTCTCCTTTTAGTGCCAGTGGTTCCAGTTGTCAGTCTGATTGATCTGCTGCATGTGGTACCAAGCTGAGGATGAAGGGTCCAGTTCTGGGGCTCTTGGCACAGTTTTACAGGTGTTTCTGGGAAACTTTAATTTAAAGAGGTCTGTCTGTACTTGTGAAGGGATGCCCTTGAAGCATATGCATGTGCAGTGGCTGTGATCTGTATTCCCTCAGTCCTACTTGAATCAAAAGAGGCAGAAAGGTGAGAGTTTAAAACTGGTTAAAATGTATGGTCATGTGCTCTTGGCAGAACAGTGCGTGATGATTTTGTTGCGTGAGACAAGTCCCAGTGCATGTCTTAGTTTTGACCATTAGGGGCTTTTCAGCATGTAAGAGTATACAGAACCATTTTTAAGAATGGGAACAGTTCCTGATTTTATTTTTTTTAATTTGCCCTAATTGTTCATAACAATCATGTGTAGCATGGAAACTGTCAGTCAGTGCACGTACCCGGTACTGGCTCGGGTAGGCATAAGCTGACATATCAGCGTGTCTTCATCTTGGATGGTGAAAGTGCACTCATTAAAATTGTAGTTTGATACAAAATCTGAAAGTTGGTAGGTAGTTTTATACCTGAGTAAATATATAACTTAACTTACTCTAAAAAGCACTACCTTGAAAAAAGGCCTTCCCATATTGATTAAGGGAAGCTCTATATTGATTCATTTATTTGTTTGATTTTAAAATAATTCTAGGGAAGAATGGAGTGCCAGTGGCTGAAAACTTCCGACTGGAACAAAGTACAATAGCGGATACAATCCAAGCAGGACAAGTGCGTGTTAAAACCCTCTATCTCTCTGTGGACCCTTACATGGTAGGTGATGGACTTAGGGCTAAGCCAGAATTCCTTTTATAAAATACCTTCAACTCTGTACCTGTCATGATGTTTAACACCAAAGTTACCAATTATAGGACTCCAGTATATCTCTAGCATAACTTAGTAATTGTATTCATTCTGATGGAGTTATATTGGGAAGGAAGTCTGCTTTAATGTGCCTTGGATATATATAGGAATATGACTTTATAGAACCAGGAAGGGACTGTGAGCCCTGGTATACCATTACATTTTTGTTTGTATCAGCTTTTTCTTTAAGCTTTAAAATTGTATAAGAGTTTTGCCTTTCTTATATATGTATTTTCCAATTCTGTACAGTTGTAGAAATCATGTGGTTGGGAGAGTTGGGGTTGAAATGAAAGTGAAGGTGGGAGAAGAACGAGAGAGACACAGTTTGTAGAAGTTTGCTATAAAGAGAATTCTGAGCATTTATTCCCTGCATAGATGGAGACAGTAGAAAAGTCTAAATTTCTGGAAAGTAAATTTAGCTTGGGAATTAAGAAAAAGTTTAATAATCCTGAAGTACTAACTTAGGCAACAGGGGGAGATGTAAAGAATTCAAGATTTCAAGATGTTTCATTAAACAGATCTCTGTCAAGGATGGTCTGCATATGTTTGACTGCCCTTCAGTGCACAGGCATGGACTAAGTGATCTGTGGGTGTTTTTTGGAATCTTACATTTCTGAGATTCATTCAGTTAAGGAATGAAATTTGTAATATTCTCATCAGATCTGAACCAATCATCTTTGGTTGCACAGGTGCCTTTGAGGCAACATCTCTTGGCTTTGGTGACACTGCTGGAGGAGATCAGAATGGTCCATCCTCCTTTTGTACTGAGCGAACAAGGGGAGAGAGGGGTCTAAGACAAGATTATGAATCTTTGGGGCTTACTGAGAGATTTCTGAGGAGCCCTTTGTGTTTAAAGTTTTAAACACATCTGCTCCAGTTAAAGCCTTGTCTTTCAGCGCTGCCGAATGAATGAGGACACTGGCTCCGATTACCTCCAGCCCTGGCAGCTCTCTCAGGTTGCTGATGGTGGCGGTGTTGGGGTTGTGGAGGAGAGCAAGCATGATAATCTTGCTGAAGGAGACTTTGTAACTTCCTTCACCTGGCCCTGGCAGACAGTGGCAATTCTAGATGGCAGCTCGCTACAAAAGGTAATATAAATGCAAAGCCTGGGGTTGTCACTATTTCTTTTACTAAACCTTTTTTTATTTTTTCTAACTAACTGCTGATGCTATTAATGTTAACTACTGTTAATGATACTATTTTTTAGTCAAAACCAAGCCAACGTTATTTGAACAACTAGTTTTCAGAAGGCAGATCCAGTTATAGGTGCCAAACCCTGTCTCAATTGTTCCTTTTTTCATAACAAAGAAAAATGTAAATGCTTTTGTTGGTTACCAGACACGCCAGTATTATTTCAGTTGTTGTTTTTTTAATAAATTTACCTGAAACTCCTTCTGTTAATAAAGTCTGATAATTATTCTAATTCTAGTAGAACTACCTATCCATGAGAATGTAGTTGTAAGACAACAAAAAGCTTTAGATATGTTTAATTAAATTTATTTCATTAATATATGTTATTATAAGCTTTTACTTGAGATTTTACTTCCACAGAAGAAAGGATATTCAATATTAAGTTGAAAGTATAGAGGGAACAGTGCACTAGATATATTGGGTTGATCGTTCTCTTATAACACAGAAAATTATTGCAGTTAGAGAATATATACTTTCCAATAAACTCCTTCCTCTGGGACCCTTTGCCACGGATCTGCAATCACAATATTTGATAAAATGGCGCATTTTTATTCCTTATAGGAATTGTTCACTTGCTGGAAACTTCTTGTCTCCGAACTGCTTTTTGACACTTCCATAATTTAAGTTTTTGTGAGTGGCTTTGCTTAAAAACTTTTTCTAAAACTATGGAAATATAAAGTTTTTATGTGAACTTGTTGTTAGGATAGACCTAGTTCAGAGATAGCTCCTCCCCTACCAGTTGTGCCTTGCCTGGAAAATATCCGCAGTCAATCAAACAGCAAAACCTCACCTTAAAAACAAATGAAGACCACACGCGTCTCTGTTTTGTAGCTTGTTCCCCAGCTTGTAAATGGACGCCTTTCCTACTTCCTCGGTGCAGCTGGCATCACGGGACTGACGGCCCTGCTGGGTGTCAGGGAGAAGGGACACGTGGCTGTGGGTGCGAATCAGACAATGGTGGTGAGCGGAGCAGCCGGTGCCTGCGGCTCTTTGGCCGGCCAGGTAGGATGGGCTTAAAACACATGAACGTGCTCTGTGACTAAGTTTTGTCTTCTGGAACATGCTGGTTACTAAACACGTGGATAAAATCATTGTAAACGTGAGTAGGTATAACCCCATGGGAAGGGCCGGTTTCGTGGATTTGGCACACACTCTCACTGAGACAGATTTTAGGTGGGAAAGTAAGTGTCATGAAACTGGGATAGGAGAGAACAGTCCATGGTGATTACTTGTTGCTAGTCTAAGTAAAGTAGATTGTATAAATACCTGTGTTTATATATATTTATATAGTAGCCTACCACCTCAACACTGTATTGCCTAGAGATTTTAATTTCTTTTCTATATTAGAAAATAGTCAGTAAAAGGATCTGGTAAACCCTTCTTTGTGCTGTGTTCCATGACATTCTTTGTGTTTTGAGATTTACAACCCTTTTGTCCTCCTCAGTCTGCTTTGCACACTGTTGCAGTGTGTATGTGCATATCTACAAATATATATCTATAATACATACTCATATACACACAAACACAATAGATATTAAGCAAACTCTAGACTTACTAATAGAAGCTATGAAGAAACAAAACATAAGCAAATGGATGAAGGATGTATTTACATCCATTATTGCCTAATTTTTTTTCCCTTTTGTTATCTAAGTTATGTTACGTAGCAGATGTAATTGTATATAATATTTGGTTCTTAAGTACTGCCAGTCATTGGTGACTCTACAAATTAAATCTTCTGCAGTCAGTGAGTTATGGAAAGATGGCAAATTGTACCTCTCCTTATCTAAGTGTGAGAAAGGAGTGACAAGAGGCAATTGTGTCACATGAGATGGGAGTGTGTGCTGGACTTTGCTGTCTGGGGTTCAGTGGATGGGGGATAACTGTAACACCCTGTAAGGTCCCCTTTTCCCCATTGGTACCTGTATGCAGATGAATGATCTAACTTGTCTTTATGGTTTGGGGTTTTCAGTTGGTTTGTTGGTTTTTTTTTTAACTGTGTGCCTGCAGATTGGCCGTCTGGAGGGCTGCTCTAGAGTGGTGGGGATCGCTGGCACAGATGAGAAGTGCTCCATTTTGGTCCAAGAAATGGGGTTTGATGCTGCTATCAATTACAAGAAGGGAAATGTGGCAGAACAGCTACGTGAACTCTGCCCAGGCGGTGTGGATGTTTACTTTGACAATGTTGGTGGAGACATCAGTGATACGGTTATAAGTCAGGTGATTATTCCAGCTGTCAGGCTTATTCTAGTTATTCTGCAGTGTCTGCATGCCCAGCTTTGAATTAATTCATACTAGAGTTCAGCCTGTAATACAGCAGAGCAGGTTTTCCCCTTCAGTGACCTAACCCAGGCGTTGATCCCGGTCTTGAGGAGAAATCAGATATTTGAAATCAGTATTTGTCATTTGGACCAACCTGGCAGTACAGTAATAGAAACGCAATTTCTGCTTCTTGTCTCTCACATCTTAGGCCAGGAGACTTGGTAATATTCTATAAAAGCTTCGTCTATCACTGCAGTAATCTTGTGTTTTGTCAGCTTTGCTTTTCTGGCCTGATGCAGGACTAGTTCTGCTGGGGCTCCATACAGACTTCACTGTTAACGTACACCCACTCTGTGTCATGGCAGGGAGGCTTTGGTGGCAATGGCATCTTTGGGAGTTCTAAATTACACCGTATCCAACAGTTGTATTAAACTTCTCTGTCCTATTACCCCTCTTCTGACAAAAAGGGCGCACAGTAAGACAACAATTTCTTATCTTCCTTTTATTTAGTGCCTTTTTAAATTATATTAGGCTGTATAGCATTTATTTTTCCACTATTGCCTTGCATTTACCTATTGGAATACTGTCATAGGTTGATGGGACTGCATGCCATTTTCCCACTCTTTTATAGGAAATGTGGCTCATGTGAAAGTTTTTTGCATCTCTGAAAAATTTAGTTTCTGAGACAGAGGAATGTAATTTTTCTCACTTTGTGCTGTCCCAAACAGATGAATCAGAACAGCCATATCATCCTGTGTGGACAGATTTCTCAGTATAACAAAGATGTGCCTTATCCTCCTCCGCTGCCTCCTGACATAGAAAAAATACAAAAAGAAAGGAACATCACAAGGTACGTTTCTCCCCCAGAACTAGTGACCAGGTTCCAGTTTGATTGCACACGTGATGTTGTGACTGATGTTTGGAAGGTAGTCTGTAGATCCTCAATGGACACGTGTAATCCGAGCAGAGTGTTGCCATGCCTAAGAGGAAACAGTAATCACAATGTCAGTAAATGCCTCCTCTTACGTTTATCTTTATCGGCATAAAAAGTGGGAAATGATGTTGTTACACGGGCTCATACATACCTGTCCTTACACTTTTTTTTGTGATGGATAGATTTAGTCCTGGAATTTCTAACAGATTCTTTAGTACAAGAGAAGGTGCTGCTGTGGTTCTGTACTCAGACGTGCCTTCTCAGAGTGTAGTAATTCAGGCAGAGAGAAAATCAAATATTTTTGAAGTAAGGATGCAGCTGATGCAGTGATTTTATCGAAATTACATTTTTAGTATTCGGGTTTTGTTAGATAATGGGACTGTAGGTGTGACATATACAGATAAAACAGTTTTGCCATGACTCTGGGAATTGCTTAATCTCCTATCAGGATTCAGATGCATCTAAGGTAGAGATTAGAAGCAGAGTCTTAGGAGACTTTTCAGTTACTGCGTATCACAAAGTTGGTGAGACTTTTGATTTCTGTGCAAATGGATTGACTTCTTGTAATTAGAATTCTTTTCTTGTCCCTGTTACTGTTGTCTTCAGTTTCAAAAAAATTGATAAAATTAGTAGAATACAGTGGAGAATTTAGTCAGTGTGTTGCTACAAGTAATTATGATTTTTGATGATCATTTCAGTTTCTTGATTGCTATAGAAAGCTGTGACAGCAGGATATGCAAAAGTTTGTGTAGCCTGAAGTTAATGTATAGTCACCATCTAATTGCAGTCCCATTAATTATTCTCTCTACTACCAAAAAAAAAGAAAAAGGTAAAAAATAATAGGAATTCGCTTACATTTTATGGACATTTGCTTATTCTGGTGAAAATACTTCAGTTTTATTACTCTTATCTCTGATACTTGAACAGAATTACTTGTCTAAGACTGATGTTTCTGTCAAGTTCCCACTGCACGGAGGTGTCACCACAAGCTGGCAAAGCTCCAAGCTGCATCTCATTGTAATTTGTACTCATAACCCTTCAGTTTCAACAATGCTGTTTCCTGAAAATATTTGTAAAGATTTTAAAATGTTTACCAATGTTTCTTAAATCAAAATGCGTTCTTTTCTTTTGCAGGGAAAGATTCTTAGTGTTGAACTACATGGACAAACACGAAGCTAGTGTATTACAGCTCTGCCAGTGGATCCAAGAGGGTAAACTGAAGGTGAGAACTTTTAGATTTGATCTGTGACCTTTGATACTGTCTCCTCAGGTCATGGTCTGACTACAAGAAGACCAATTTCTTTGTCCCTGGCTCTCTCACTGTGCCTCAGAATTGAATAGACTTTCTTAAGAATGTGTAAGTATGATTGAAAGCTTACAAGATAGCACTGTTTTAGAAGGTACCTGTGAGGAAAATCTGACTATAGTATGACAGACTTCTCTAATTACATGCTGCTCATGTCTGTATTATTTATTTCAGTACAGGGTGCACTTTTTACTTAAAGGATCAGGCCTTCAAAAATATGGCTTTCAGATATCTGATCGGTTAAGTGTCCAGAATGTTGCTGAGGATCTTGTCTGAAATTTTATTTCAAGTTTTGTAATTGCCATTTATTATTCTGTAATGGGTATATGCTTAAATTATGCCTTCAGACAGAGGTCTGTCTGAATTAGTTTTTGTTTCTTCTAGTGATCAGTAAATTCTCCTGGGAAAATCCTAAGATGTGAAATTTTAGAAGGGGCAGGGATCTAATTGAAGAACTAAACAGTTCCTTTTCTGATTGATGAGAGTCTGATCCAAACAGAGCACTGTCCATTGTAGCAAGAGAAATCTTTAGACTGTGGCAGTTTCTTGGCATGTTTCTAAGAAATGTGAAAGGCTAATCTTGTTTGAAGAAAACTAAAGGGACTTGTTTGCACTGACAGGTCAGAGAGACCATGGTTGAAGGCTTAGCAAACATCGGTGGTAAGATTTTTACATCATTTTCTAATAATAATAATAACCTTATTAAATACAATGGCATTAGAGGTTAACTACCTCCTTTGTTTCATTCGCCAATTCAGATTTTTGTATTTTTCAAACCCATGATTTTTGTTATAATAAAATATTTTTTCATGAGGTATTAAAATGTTCTGTAAGAAAATTATTTTACATTTAAAAAAATCATTGAATATAAATTTAAATTTTTTTTTAGACTACTACCTTAGCTGCTGCTGATAGTCATCCTGATCTTACTGGTTTGAAGTGCTACCTGTTTCTTAGAACTTGTGTGTTAGAAAATGCTATTTTGACAACTTTAAAATTATACTTAAAAAAAGCCCAATATCTAACAGAGATTGTTATTGGATTTGCTAACAAAAAATAAAATGAAAAGTACACACAAGAAAGGGCAAAGCATATTACAGATTGCTAAAGAAAGTATTTTTTTTAACAGAACAAAATATCATGTAGCCTGTTCAAAATATTGTAACAAAGGAAATATAAAAATAAAGGGGGTCTTGTGACATGAGCCGTGTGATCAAAGATGTACTGTAAGAATGCTTCCCTGTCAAGTAAGAGGGAAGAGTATGATTTAGTCCATTTAGTCTTTAGTCCCACAAGATTTGAACTCATAGAATTAGGTGATAACCAAATCTTAGAGGTTCCAATTTATTCTAGTCACTGCTAATTGCTTCTTACTGGTATACATATGTATTTTGAAGGAATTTGGTCAAATATAGCAGTCATATTTCATACTTTCATATTTTGTTTACTCAAAGGTATATTCTTTTGTACCAGCTTCTCACACTATTATACAGTATTTATAAGCCTTTTCTCTCACAAAAGCTTGTAAAACCCACAGCATTTGGGGGCTCTCCAGTCATGCCTTGTCTCTCTGTGATGCTTGCATGATATATCACAAAAGCAGCAAATGTAATCCTTAATTTGTATAGGGTCAAACGGTTGCTTATAAATAATTTTTTTTTAATTATGACACAAAGCTGGCCCAAAATGGGATCTCTCCTTTTCAGGGAGCTGTTTAATACGTTTGCTTCTACCATTTTTGGTTTCCTTTTTAAAGGTTACTTGGCACTAACTTATTTCATTACTTCTCTTGAAGCCGCTTTCCAGTCCATGATGAGCGGAGGCAATATTGGAAAACAGATCGTCTCAGTTTCTAAGTAAAAGTCTTTGGTTTAAGAAAAATAATTGCACCCTGTCTCTAATAGTGAGGAAGCTTTTATGTATACTAATTTCCATTTTTTAAATAAACAATGAAGTTGTTCTGTACAGATTGAAAGCAGAGGTTTTGGAATGCTAATAAACTAAATAGAACTGCAAACAGGAATGCAATCATTTATACTCAAAATGAGTAATACATTCTTTGAGGTGATTTTGACAGTTGCCAGCTGTAACACTTGCACATAGTTCATGGGTATGGTTTAAAAGTTAGAACGTACCAGTGTTGTCCCAAACACAGGCTCATCACCTGGTCTGTGTACGACGGCACTTCACACACCAAGGGGGTAACCCACAAAAGGCTGGCTCACCATCATCAAAACTTTATTTACACATTTTTAGCAATCAGCATTCATTGGTTACAATTTACATAGCTTTTTCATTAGTTAGTACTCAAACCCTTATTTGCTGGTGGTATCTCTCACTTCTCATGCTAATTATTCCACGTGTGCAGTTCTTCCCTCAGTTCCAGTCAGGGCCCATTTTAAGTAGGTGGTTAATGGGTTGGTGGGCACCATCTCCCCTGCTGGAATTACCTTTTTTCCAGTTACTGCTCAGTCCTGCTGACTTCACTCCTTGTGGCTCTTGTCCAGACAGCCCATTCATTTTGGGATTGTGTTCCGTTTCCCTTGAAACAAAGGATTATCCAAGACTACAAGTTTCACAATTCAATTGCTTAGTCATATCTGCCTAGCTATAGCTACTGATTAACAACAAAAAAGTCCAAAGTTTGTTTCAAATCTTGAGGGACTAGGTATCACTAGGAACAATTTCCAGTAAGTAATTTGTATACAGTCACCTAGTTTTGGTTTTAGAAGAATTTACTGGTGTAGATGTGCATCTTTCCCATGCTAGATTGTCTCAGTACTCAGGAACTTCTCTAGGAATTTTTAATTTACTAGTGTAAGTTTTCCATGACAGTCCAGTCAATCCAGCTAATCATTTTATAATGTAACTGTTCTTATTTTTTCCAGATAATTGCAGTAAAAATTTCAGTTCTAGAATTCAAAGTCTCTAATACCAAAGGTATTTCCATTTTGCCATCTGAAGCAAATTTCCACCAATCTGTCTTGTCCATTTCTCTGTATTGTGTCATATCCTCTGTTTTCAGAGCACTTGAAACCTAATTCATTTACAGTTCCCTCTGCGTGCAACCTGAGACCTTAATCAGAGATAGTTCAGGTGTAGGGTGTCTTCTCAATCTTTGCATTCCAGACTTAAGTGAAGTTTTCTTTATAGAATTCCTTTTCTAAATTCCACTGTATCTTATTTTTATTATAATATCCTGATTTTTGCTAGTTTTGCTGTTGTTTTCACCTCTCCAAGGTGACAGAGAATCTCAAAACAGGCTGCCCAATGACAGAGCTAATGTTGCAGACACTTGATTTTCTGTTCCCTCATTAACTTCTCTTGGCTCTGAATTTTTAGTCTAACAATGCTCTTTTACCATCTCCGTGGGAAAACTTGAAAAATGAACAGTCAGCTGAACTGTCCACAGAATGAGAGATGCATTAAGTCACTACCCAGGCCAAACTAAATGGAATCCAAGGACTGGGAAAGAAACACTGCAAGAAAATAATTTTGTGTGCTGTGGAAAGAAAGACAAGTATCAGAATTGCCTAATATTGTTGTCAGCAATATGAAAAATCGTCCTTTCATTTCCTAGTGCCTAAGCTGGCCCTGAAAGAAGGAAGCATGCAGTGATGGATGCCATAAACTTTGAGGAGAAGAGACCTGCAGTACAGCATTAGATTGTGTAAAATATCTTACTATGTTAATGAGCACAAAGTTCAGATTAAGTTGATCCTTGGCTTGGTAGTTTGATTTATAACTTCCTCCTGTTCCTGCTTCTCCAGTCACAATTCTTGGTTTCTGTAGGTTTGATTATTCCCTCGTTTTTCATAAGTTCATTATCCTGTCCTGTACTACAGTGCATTTTTAACTTTCTCATGGTAATTTATTTCAAGAACACTGGAAGAGAAGCCAAAATTTTTATGCACTAACTTCAGTATGTTGTCATAGTTGCCAAATGGAAGACAGAAAGCAAGAGGTGAGCAAAATTCTATTAATTTCTGCATATTGATTGTTTATAGGTAAATAACTCAGCTGTGGAAGTTAAGCACTGTAGGCTTGTATGACTTGATAATTGGTGTGTATATCAGAATGAGAGGCAGCAAGAAATGCAATGATCCTGAGCACTGTCTCTAGATTGGGATTCCTGTCAACTGGATTTAATGAGGAGGGTGCTGATGGGAATACAGCCTTTCCAAACAGTGTCCCCAGTGAGTGTGCTGATGTGCCCATTGTCCCCTTTCCTTTCTTTATTCCCTCCTACATGCATAAGCCTGACAGGAACATTCAGACTGAAACAGCATCACCATCTCTCTATGCACCCTGTGTTCTGCATTCAGTTTCTGCCAGGCAGATTAGCCTTAATGCACTCTATCACATTTAATCTTCCTGAATAAGCCTCTTCCTCCTTACAGTTCATTCTTAAAGCAAATATGTACATGCAGAAGAAAACAGCCCACTCCAAATATATGACAACCATTAACACTCCATTAACTCCTCCACATGACCAACCAAAACACACACACCCCCTGCAGCAAATCTGGCTTTAACCTGAGGCTCCATTGCTGGAGCTTCTGCAAATCGTAATTGATGCAAAAATAAGAGTATTGGGTGCTTTTTGGGGCATGGTGTCACCATGGTGTTTTCCTATTTTCTTCTACCTTTGAACGCTAACCCACATAAAAATTACAATGTCCTATAACGTGCATTTGCCTATATATGGCATCCTTCAATCAATTTTATTTCCATTTCAGCAGCCTGTTTTGAGAGAAATGTCTTTTATTCTTAAAACAGAGGACTGTTCTCTTTTATTTCAGCCTGCTTGGAAGGAAGTATACATAGGGTAGTATTCAAAGCAAGCTAATTAAATACCTGTATATTTCAAAAGAGGCTTCAACTATGAACTATGGTGAGTTTGTGTTGTATGAATGTAAGAAAGCAATCATAATAATAACCACTACTGAACAGGTGTTAAAATGTTAATTTTTCCTTGTTATGTTATGGATGAAAGCCTCAGTTTAATATATTTATGTTTCCAGAGTTACATTTGTTTGTCCAAAGTACAGATTTTATTCTTTTCAACAATATTTGCTGAAGAGCTAGTCCAGAATGAGCTCATGTCTCACTGTGAGTTGACACACCTTTCAGAAGTAATCATCCTCTAGGAAGTCATTTTTCACAACTGAAACACACTGTGATAAAATTATAACATTCCCAGCACTATTATTTTTACAGCAATTGCTTAGTAATCACACAAGTCATAAATCTATTCAGAGCAGTGATGTGAGGGGTGATCCAGAGTGAGATCATGCTGAGGTATTGAATCTTTACTGTAATAAAGGCAGC